>CM019071.1:0-149714 GCA_009667805.1 Leptobrachium leishanense | reverse complement strand
ATTTTACATTCTTCACGTTAAAAAGGGGACACTAACGGGAAAAACCTGAAGGCATTGCAAACCAATTGTTTTAAATTTTTTTAAAGCAAGTTTAGTGTGCCCCTGGTGGTGAAATTAAATCCTTTGTTTTACCTCTCTCCAATCACCCAGGAGACACATAAAACAAGCTGTAAGTAGCAAAGTCCAAACATTTTGCTACTGCATTACAGCAGCCAGAGAGAGGGCAGAATTCAGGGAGAGCTGTGTGGTCACTCATTGCTGTGTACTGTAGACATGTGCACAATGAAAAAATTAGCTTAGTTTCAGATGCATTCGTTACATTTGTTAATTCATTTTGGTGCGTTTGTTATGTTACCGTGATTCATATTTCGTATCTATTTGTTATTTCACGAGATTAGTAATTCGTATTTCGTATCGATTGATTCGTTATTTCGTTTTGATTCGTTATTTCGGAATGATGAAAATGATGAATTAATTATTGTTAGATTAGGGGTAAAACATTAGGGTTACAAGCTACTGTAATCCCCCTGTCTGTGGCACTGAAATAGGTTTCAGCACCAAGGACAGCAGCACCGCAGGCTCCAGAGGAACAAATCTCCCTGGCCTTGGTGCTGAAATAGGTTTCAGCGCCAAGGACGGCACCCACCGAACACAGCCAGACTGAAGGAAAAAAAAAAAGCCTTGTCTTTTTAAATTAATTTGGAATGCAAATATTTCACCTAAAAAATACAAAAAAATACTCAAAAAATTCAATAAATAAAAAGGCTCTTTTGCTGCAAATGAAAAGAATAAATAATTGAATACATTTTTTTAAATGAAAATATGTTTTTACATTGAAACCTATTGGATTCGCCTATCTAAGTGAATCATTCACTGCTGTGCTAAGGTGCAGTTCGCCGGTGTTCAGTGATTTTTCCCATAGAGGAATCATTCATGGTTATCTATGGGACAATTGTGCTGCCGCCAAAGACCGCCGAAATGCATCAAACAGCACCGTATGTCACTGTCCATGGCTTGTGGTGCTCAATACAACAGATTCCGCACCACGGCCAATGGACAGGAACGCGGTGCTGAGTCTGACTGAAGCGGTATAGGAATCGATTCATTAAAACAAAATCCGTTCGTTATACACCGTTTCGTTTTTTTTCCATTTTGGCCAAAATCAATTCGTTATTCCGAAAGTACTTGTGAAATACGAATCAGCATAAATTCGTCCGGATCGCGATTTGGAACGAAAAGAAACACACATATTGACCGTACAGGGAGAGGTATTAGCAGTAGGAAAAGGGAAGTGCTCATGCCACTGTACAGAGCACTGGTGAGACCTCACTTGGAGTACTGTGTGCAGTACTGGAGACCGTATCTCCAGAAGGATATAGACATCTTAGAGAGAGTTCAGAGAAGGGCTACTAAAATGGTGTACGGCTTGAAGGAGAAAACTTACCAGGAAAGGCTTAATGATCTTAACATGTACAGCTTGGAAAAAAGACGAGACAGAGGAGATATGATAGAAACATTTAAATACGTAAAGGGAATCCACAAGGTAGAGGAAGGGAGTATATTTAAAAGGAAACAAAGTAGCAAAACAAGAGGACATAGTCTTAGATTAGAGGGGCAAAGGTTTAAAAGTAACATCAGGAAGCATTATTTTACTGAGAGGGTGGTGGATACATGGAACAGTCTTCCAGTAGAAGTGGTAGAGGCCAAAAACAGTAATTGAATTTAAGCAGGCATGGGATAGGCATAAGGCTATCCTAAACAAAAGATAAATCCAGGTAAAGTATCCATGTAATTGGGCAGACTAGATGGGCCGAAAGGTTCTTATCTGCCGACATTTTTCTATGTTTCTATGTTTAACATTCAGGGGTTATAATAAATGAAAATTTGTTAGCCCGTGGTACGAAATGACAGCGCCTGCCAACTACTGAGCAGATTGCAAAGCCCTCGCAGGTTGATGCATATGATCGGTTAGCGCACGCATGCACTTTACAAATAGCTTAGAGATTTTATACTGCCCAGTAAAAGCAATTTCTTTTTCCAACAATCTGAAAGAAAATAAATTAATCTGATTATATTTGGATTGTTTTTTTTGTGCCGATTCTCGGATATTATTTAGAGTTTCGGATAAATCAGAAATTTTGAATTAGTGATCTTCTGCTGAATTGCAATAGAAATTAGGGTTAGGTTTCCATTCGTGCTTGTTTTAGGGTTAGGGATACTTTTAGAGTTAGGGTTACACTGACGGTTGGAATTAATCCTACCATTCTGCTCCAATCCATTTTTGCCAATTTTTAGGCAACAAGTTGTGCTCCTGTATTTGACGCTGTGATCCAGCAGCACCATCACAGGGCACAGGGTACCATAGCAACTAAAATGCAGGGGAATACAGGCCGACAGATCCATGCACTGTCACACGTATGCGAAAAATATGCATTGTGGTGCAACGGCCTCTTGTGGCAGTTAGAGTTGTGACCGCTCGGGTTTCCATAAGCATGCTTCCATTTGATGAATGACTCGGCGTCTTCCCGGACTGGTGGCAAGTATGTCTGTGCAGCTATTGGTTCATTGGATTTAAAAAAATGGTTTGATCGAACAGGCTCAATCCCACTGGTGATTCCAAGTTACACCTTGGATAAAACACAGAAAAACAACAAAATCACTAGTATCACTTTCACTTCCTATTCATCCAACCTCTAGCTCTGTGTTCTGCCTGGTAACTGCTGACAAGTAGGGCTAAATTTCCTCATTGGGCAAAAAATTCATAAATATCTCTATAGCACAGAGATTTTAGTAATCACAGACCCGT
Organism: Leptobrachium leishanense; assembly: GCA_009667805.1. Taxonomy (NCBI): domain Eukaryota; kingdom Metazoa; phylum Chordata; class Amphibia; order Anura; family Megophryidae; genus Leptobrachium; species Leptobrachium leishanense. The sequence continues at coordinate 146,908 of CM019071.1, read as the reverse complement.
GATATTCCAGTCTGACTGGTTGTGTGTTTGTTTTATTACCGCATGGGGTCACAATATGAGGGCCCCCCTCCTCCTCCTGCTGCTCATTGTAGGGTTGTCTGGGGTGTTTTCTGGTGAGTATAAATCTCTAATCTATACACTGTAAGGGCAGAGTGCAAGCTCTGAGGATCAGAGATATAATCTATAGAGACTGTAACCTTGACCTGTGTCTGTCTGTCTCAGGTCACTCTCTCCATTTTTATGAAACGACAGTCTCGGTTCCGGGACACGGGCTGCCGAAGTATTCTGAGGTCGGTTATGTGGACGGGATAGAGATCACACGTTACAGCAGTGATGTCGGCCAGGTGGTCCCTGTGGCTCCGTGGATGAAGAAAGTGGAAGATCCTGAATACTGGGAGAGTCAAACCCACCGCTGCAAAGTCAATGAGGCTATATCCAGACACGAGGTGAAGGTATTAATGAATCGCTTCAACCAGACCACAGGTAAGAAACACACTGTATATATGTACTGCTACATACCCAGTCGTGTTACCTCCACCCCCTCACACTGAGCCGCGTTACCTCCACCCCCTCACACTGAGCCGCGTTACCTCCACCCCCTCACACTGACTGAGCCGCGTTACCTCCATCCCCTCACACTGAGCCGCGTTACCTCCATCCCCTCACACTGAGCCGCGTTACCTCCACCCCCTCACACTGAGCCGCGTTACCTCCACCCCCTCACACTGAGCCGCGTTACCACCATCCCCTCGCACTGAGCCGCGTTACCTCCACCCCTCACACTGAGCCGCGTTACCTCCATCCCCTCACACTGAGCCGCGTTACCTCCACCCCTGGACCGCGTTACCTCCATCCCCTCACACTGAGCCGCGTTACCTCCATCCCCTCACACTGAGCCGTGTTACCTCCATCCCCTCACACTGAGCCGTGTTACCTCCATCCCCTCACACTGAGCCGGGTTACCTCCATCCCCTCACACTAAGCCGCCTTACCTCCACCCCCTCACACTGAGCCGCGTTACCTCCATCCCCTCACACTGAGCCGCGTTACCTCCACCCACTCACAATGAGCCGCGTTACCTCCACCCCACACTGAGCCGCGTTACCTCCATCCCCTCACACTGAGCCGTGTTACCTCCACCCCCTCACACTGAGCCGCGTTACCTCCACCCCTCACACTGAGCCGTGTTACCTCCACCCCCTCACACTGAGCCGCGTTACCTCCACCCCCTCACACTGAGCCGTGTTACCTCCACCCCTTCACACTGAGCCGCGTTACCTCCACCCCCTCACACTGAGCCGCGTTACCTCCACCCCCTCACACTGAGCCGTGTTACCTCCATCCCCTCACACTGAGCCGCGTTACCTCCATCCCCTCACACTCGGCACATCACTCATACTGTATTTACCCTGTCACACACACTCTGTCTCATGGGTGTGGGGATCTAGAGGGGAATATTAATAAGCTAATAATCAAGCTTTCTAATTAATTATATTATTACTTTGTCACTGACTTCTGTACCTTACATTCCTCCATCCCATGTACCATGTGTGTGTGTTTGCAGGTTTCCGCTACTACCAGTTTATGTGCGGCTGCGAGCTGAGGGATGACGGCAGCATCAGGGTGTATGATCAGTTGGGTTATGACATGAAAGATTTCCTCGCCCTGGATCCTGAGCGCGGAGTTTATTACCCACTCACAGACCAAGCTCAGGCCACCACACAGCAATGGAACAGCCCGGAGGAACAAGCGGGGAAGAGATGGAAGAATTACCTGGAGACTGAGTGCATCGACTGGCTGAAAAAATACATAGAGTACGGCAAGGAGGAGCTGGAGAGGAGAGGTGGGTGTAGGGTGTGGAGAAGGGGCTGGAGAGGAGAGCTGGGTGTAGGGTGTGGAGAAGGGGCTGGAGAGGAGAGGTGGGTGCAGGGTGTGGGGAAGGGGCTGGAGAGGAGAGGTGGGTGCAGGGTGTGGAGAAGGGGCTGGAGAGGAGAGGTGGGTGCAGGGTGTGGAGAAGGGGCTGGAGAGGAGAGGTGGGTGCAGGGTGTGGAGAAGGGGCTGGAGAGGAGAGGTGGGTGCAGGGTATGTGTACAATCTCGCAGGGCTTGCGGACCAGAAACGCAACCCTCCTTGAAGTCCTATGGACTCCAGGAGGTGATACTCACGGTGGCGCGGAAGCACTACCACAAGTATCACTGCGGATAGTGCTGCGGTCCAGGGCGAGGTGCTGAGGTAGCGCCTGCCCCAGAATATCATGCTGAAATGCAAGCGCAGGTTTTCCACTTTAGCGTCCCCATTTTAGCTTTAGCTAGGGAATAGGGCCAGTAGATAGGGCATGCGAGAGACATCAGACCTCAGGAACACCTATTGGACAATTATTGCTTTGCCACTTCCGAGGTGAGGGTGAGGAAACGCCCCAAAGATTGAGACCAATAATACAAGTCAACTAATGCAAAGCTCCTCCAACACCCAGGCCACTTATCGACTTTTGGCTTAGACCCCAAAGGTGTTTTTTTCCCTGTGTAGACCAATAGCATGTTTTAACACATGTTCAAGGAAAGATAATTAACTTGTGTACCCTTGTGAGGTGGCCAACTTGCTGCTGAACGGTTAAAGCAGTCTGAAAATTAGATTTTGCTCTCCTCCTTTCCTATCTCCAATTAAGAAAGTAGGCTGAGAGGTCTAGATGTCCTCCAAGCTCGTGTAGTTCCAGTTGGGCCACCACTTTAAGCATTATCAATAGCTAAAAGGCATTGGGAGGGACACAAAAACATACCCAGTTGCAAATCTCATTGAACAAATGTTGCACTAGCAAAACCTGACTGGTTGGGTTTCCCATTTTGCTCAACTAATAAAAATGCTAATTTGTGAATAAATCAAGATATATTATATTTTATAAATCATTCATAATCTCAGTTCGTCCAGAGGTGAAGGTTTCTGAACAAAATGTAAACGGGGTCACAAAGCTTCACTGCCAGGTGTATGGATTTTACCCCCGGGACGTGGATGTGAAGTGGCAGAAGAACGGGATAGATGTGCCGTCATATGAAGCCAAACACGTCTTCCCCAACAGTGATGGCACTTACCAGATCAGAGTCACCATGGAAGTACCAGCAGAGGATCGAGAAGGTCACTCCTGCCACGTGGATCACGCCAGCTTGGATCAAACACTCACTGTGAAATTTGGTAATTGTATATTACATGTTTTAGATTATCTCTAGGGTCTAAATGTTGTAATTCTGTTTCTAACATCAAGTACTCAGACACAGAGCTTCCTCTGTCTCATATCCCCTTTGTTTCTCAGAGCTTCCTCTGTCTCATATCCCCTTTCTTTCTCTTTCAGAGCTTCCTCTGTCTCATATCCCCTTTGTTTCGCTCTGAGCTTCCTCTGCCTCATATCCCCTTTGTTTCTCTCTGAACTTTCTCTGTCTCATATCCCCTTTGTTTCTCAGACCTTCCACTGTCTCATATCCCCTTTATTTCTCTCTCAGAGCTTCCTCTGTCTCATATCCCCTTTATTTCTCTCAGAGCTTCCTCTGTCTCATATCCCCTTTGTTTCTCCCTCAGAGCTTCCTGTCTCATATCCCCTTTGTTTCTCCCTCAGAGCTTCCTGTCTCATATCCCCTTTGTTTCTCAGAGCTTCCTCTGTCTCATATCCCCTTTGTTTCTCTCTCAGAGCTTCCTCTGTCTCATATCCCCTTTGTTGCTCTCTCACAGCTTCCTCTGTCTCATATCCCTTTTGTTTCTCTCAGAGCTTCCTCTGTCTCATATCCCCTTTGTTTCTCTCAGAGCTTCCTCTGTCTCATATCCCCTTTGTTTCTCTCAGAGCTTCCTGTCTCATATCCCCTTTGTTTCTCTCAGAGCTTCCGGTCTCATATCCCCATTGTTTCTCTCAGAGCTTCCTCTCCCTCATATCCCCTTTGTTTCTCAGAGCTTCCTCTGTCTCATATCCCCTTTGTTTCTCAGAGCTTCTTCTGCCTCATATCCCCTTTGTTTCTCTCAGAGCTTCCTCTGTCTCGTATTCACTTTGTTTCTCACAGCTTCCTCTGTCTCATATCCCCTTTGTTTCTCTCAGAGCTTCCTCTGTCACATATCCCCTTTGTTTCTCACAGAGCTTCCTATGTCACATATCCCCTTTGTTTCTCTCAGAGCTTCCTCTGTCTCATATCCCCTTTGTTTCTCTCAGAGCTTCCTGTCTCATATCCCCTTTGTTTCTCTCAGAGCTTCCTGTCTCATATCCCCTTTGTTTCTCTCAGAGCTTCCTCTGTCTCGTATCCCCTTTGTTTCTCACAGCTTCCTCTGTCTCAAATCGCCTTTGTTTCTCTCAGAGCTTCCTCTGTCTCATATCCCCTTTGTTTCTCTCAGAGCTTCCTCTGTCACATATCCCCTTTGTTTCTCTCAGAGCTTCCTCTGTCTCATATCCCCTTTGTTTCTCTCAGAGCTTCCTGTCTCATATCCCCTTTGTTTCTCTCAGAGCTTCCTGTCTCATATCCCCTTTGTTTCTCTCAGAGCTTCCTCTGTCTCGTATCCCCTTTGTTTCTCACAGCTTCCTCTGTCTCAAATCCCCTTTGTTTCTCTCAGAGCTTCCTCTGTCTCATATCCCCTTTGTTTCTCTTTCAGAGTCACAGTCGAGCAGTAACACGCTGTGGATAGTGATTGGCGTTGTTCTTGCTGGAGTGATAACCATCGCTGCTGTATTATTTATTGTATGGAAGAGATCAGGTAAGAGACACATTCTTTACTTTTGGAATGGATAAAACAGTGCATCTTGTACGGCTCTGCTGATATAAAGCAGGGTATATTGCAGGATATCCCTGCATGTTCACGGGTGTAACAATTCACTGCAGGTATAACTTAGCACATCCTTAAACCTTCCACGTTTCTTCATATTAGGCTGAGTTTTGTGCAAGCGGAATGATTCTTCTAACACAGCATTTCATTACATTTCAGGAATGAAAACCAATTATGCTCAGACTGACAGTAAGTAACACATTTGTTGTGCTGATATGTACACAATCATTATACGTGTGTGAATGTGTGTCGCTGGCATCAGGCTGTGTGAAGATCTGGATATAATGACGCCGTTATGTGTAAGATTCTCACACCAAGACTGAGTGCATGACATGATATGATGTATGATTCATGTTAAATAATTAATTAAATCAAATCAAGTCAATATTCCTATTCATAGTTACCAAACCGGGAATCCCAGAAAACCCTCTGTCATTTCTCTCATATAATTAAGAAAAGATGTAAGCAGCAGCGCTACGCTATAGCAGAGATAACTGAAGTCAGTCACACAGAATGTGCTTCAAGTACACTATATTGACAAAAGTATTCGCTCACCTGCCTTGACTCGCATATGAACTTAATGACATCCCATTCCTAATCCATAGGATTCAATATGATGTCCGTCCACCCTTTGCAGCTATAACAGCTTCAACTCTTCTGGGAAGGCTGTCCACAAGGTTTAGGAGTGTGTTTATGGGAATTTTTGACCATTCTTCCAGAAGTGCATTTGTGAGGTCACACACTGATGTTGGACGAGAAGGCCTGGCTCTCATTCTCCACTCTAATTCATCCCAAAGGTGTTCTATCGGGTTGAGGTCAGGACTCTGTGCAGGCCAGTCAAGTTCATCCACACCAGACCCTGTCATCCATGTCTTTATGGACCTTGCTTTGTGTACTGGTGCACAGTCATGTTGGAAGAGGAAGGGGTCAGCTCCAAACTGTTCCCACAAAGTTGGGAGCATGGAATTGTCCAAAATGTCTTGGTATGCTGAAGCATTCAGAGTTCCTTTCACTGGAACTAAGGGGCCAAGCCCAGCTCCTGAAAAACAACCCTACACCATAATCCCCCCTCCACCAAACTTTACACTTGACACAATGCAGTCAGACAAGTACCGTTCTCCTGGCAACCGTCAAACCCAGACTCGTCCATCAGATTGCCAGATGGTGAAGCGCAATTCGTCACTCCAGAGAATGCATCTCCACTGCTCTAGAGTCCACTGGCGGTGTGCTTTACACCACTGCATCCGACGCTTTGCATTGCACTTGGTGATGTATGGCTTGGATGCAGCTGCTCGGCCATGGAAACCCATTCCATGAAGCTCTCTGCGCACTGTTCTTGAGCTAATCTGAAGGCCACATGAAGTTTGGAGGTCTGTAGCGATTGACTCTGCAGAAAGTTGTGACCTCTTCGCATTCGCACTATGCGCCTCAACATCCGATGACCCTGCTCCTGTCAGTTTACGTGGCCTACCACTTCGAGGCTGAGTTGCCGTCGTTCCCAAACACTTCCATGTTCTAATACAGCTGACAGTTGACTGTGGAATATTTAGGAGCGAGGAAATTTCACGACTGGATTTGTTGCACAGGTGGCATCCTATCACAGTTCCACGCTGGAATTCACTGAGCTCCTGAGAGCGACCCATTCTTTCACAAATGTTTGTAAAAACAGTCTGCATGCCTAGGTGCTTGATTTTTTTATACCTGTGGTTATGGAAGTGATTGGAACACCTGATTCTGATTATTTGGATGGGTGAGCGAATACCTTTGGCAAAATAGTGTATATCTGACTTGTCTTTGTTCAGTCAGGTCTTTTATTAAAACTCAGACAAATTTATAACCAATGAGAGTGTTCCAACACAGACATAGTTCTGCAACAAGAATGTGATATATCAGCCAATCATGAAACCGATTACATCAGCGTTAAAATGGCATGTATGCATTTTGCCAACGTCTGAACTGAATACACTTAAACACATCTGGTTTACATTTTAACTTTTGGAGTAACATACAAAAAGGGGAAAGGGAGAATTTATCTAAACAAGTGGCCCTTCTGTAGCTTAAAAGGAAGCATTTAAAACTAAAGAGGCATATTAACTAAGGTATGTATTTGAATCACAATATTTATATAATTATGCAGGAATTAAAAGATAATTATTTATTTTCAATTCACACATTGTAAATATTTGGAAATAATAAGAGCAACAAGCCTTTCTGATTGTATTGCATGTACTTACATAACATGATGTTAACACATTTAATATGTAATAATATAATATCCTCATAGAGAAGCAAAGATGACAATTTGCACATGTGCAGGTAATGTCACTAACGCCATTTCATGTTATATGACAGTGTTGTGCCTTTTGTAGCTGTGTTGTGAATTAACCCCTTCACTACCACAATCAAGATATCTCAGGCTTCAAAGGCACCATCCGCTGCCCCGATATCGAGATACACTATATTGCCAAAAGTATTCGCTCACCCATCCATATGCGAGTCAAGGCAGGTGAGCGAATACTTTTGGCAATATAGTGTATCTCGATATGCAGCGCAAATGAAAATTACATTTGTTTGCAGCAAATAAATTTTGTTTACTTTTGGGATGCAGAAGTTGCAAAATAGGTTATTTACAGTAAGATATACAATGGGTAGAAACGCAAATATTTCTTACTGTATAAATAATTAAAAATTATTTTTCAAAAAAACACTAGTTTCTGACAATGTTTTTTGAAAAATCACTTGGCAGTGAAGGGGTTAAGTGTGCGGAACTATAATGGTAAGATTGATACAAAATGTATTTCTCACTTTATTTTCGTTTCTTTTGTTTAGCTTCAGATAAAGATGGATCTGCAACCTCATCTAATGCCTGATGGTGAGTCAAGGAATATTTAATAGATATTTTGCGTTACTAATACTGTGGATTTGTGTTAACAGAAATCCTGAAAAGATACAATAATTACTAAAGGCACACTACCACTTACGTAAACTGTAACTAGAATACTTGTGCATTACAAACAAAAGACACCTTAAAAGCACATTATAAAACACATGCTGCTGTTTTCTTTGAGGTAATTCCATGTAAAAAGGAAAAATACAATTATTTGTTTATAATCTCATGTTTCCATTTTGTGGACTTTCCCATGATCTAACATGTACCAAAATCTGTGCAATGGTTTTACTTTACAGCTGTGGTTTATCTTCTACAGTATTTAACAGTCAATGACGTGGAGGAAGGAATGTTTAGATAAGGCAAGGGGTATATTATATTCTCCAGGCTACCTGAGATTAGAAGACTTCTAATCTACCCCATGGAGATGTCCTTTGAATATATCCCACACAATACAGCTACATAGTTAAATGGGCTGAAAAAATCTGTGCATCCATCGGGTTCAGCCTTTCACACGTCACCTACTGCTGTTGATCTAAAAGAATGCAAAAACCCCAGTCTGAAGCGCTCGCCAATATGCAACACACAGGGAAAAAAAAACCTTCTTGACCCCAGACAGCGTCAGATTTCTCCTTGGATCAAGAAGCTTTTATAATTAAATATTATAACCCTTAATATCCTGTCCCCTACTTTACTCAACCTCATTTCTTCCCATGGAAGAGAAAATAAGGGAAAATTAATCCTTCTCGTCCCCCATTTTTCTTCCTTTCTTCCAGCACAGACATTCTGAGATGGGAAGTTTCTGGATACATGTTGTCAACTGAAATGCTTCATAGAGAAGCCATGATGACAAATTGTGCATGCGCGGCTATCGCTCATACCACCGATCAAATGCTTCTCATAGAGATAAGAACAAGCAATGTGTTCACACTGCAGGATCACTGAGCTTGCCCTTAGCTTACATACACATCGCTGCCGTAAGACCCCCAAATTAAAGCCGCATTACTGTCCCATTGACTCCTTAGACCTGTTTGCCTCATGCAGGGGCGGACTGACCATTAAGGCACTAGGGCAGTGTCCAAGGGCCCTGACCTAGGAGTGGGCCCCATGAGACCCCCTAGGACTTAATAAAGCCTGTCTTTCAGCAGGGTGCCATGCCATTGCAGATAAAAACAATAGAGAAAATATATAAGCAGCCACTTTTACTTCGAAGAAAAAAATTCTGTTACACAAACATTTCCCATTTGTATATTGTAGTATGTCGGTGTGGCTTGCACATGTACTGGTACAATGAGGGGCACCATGATCTACTATTTCCTGTGGGCCCCAAGAGTTTTCAGTCCGTCCATGGCCTTATGTAAAAACCTATTGACCTCTTGGATGATATACAATATACCTGTGAACAAAGAGGTGCAATCTACAGTGGCAAGAAAAAGTATGTGAACCCTTTGGGATTACGTGGAGTTTTGCATGAATTGGTCATAAAATGTGCTCTGATCTTCATCTAAGTCACAACAATTTGAAAAACACAGTCTGCTTAAAATAATACAACACAAACATTATATGTTTTCATGTTTTTATTGAACAGAACATGTAAACATTCACAGTGCAGGGTGGAAAAAGTATGTGAACCTTTGGACTTAATAACTGGTTGACCCTCCTTTGGCAGCAATAACCTCAACCAAACGTTTCCTGTAGTTGCAGATCAGACCTGCACAACGATCTGGAGAATTAGCTCTTGGAGAAGTCATTAGGCTAGGGGTTCACATACTTTTTTCCACCCTGCACTGTGAATGTTTAGCGCCATAATCGCGATCCAGCCCCTAGGGGTTAAAGACAGCCGCCGCTTGGAAGGGCGGGCTGTGCCCTTCCAAGCGGTACCTGTCTTTACCCGATGGACCGCACGGACGGGGAGGGGGAGAGGTCTGAAGGACCTCCCCCCCTTCCCCTTCAGGCACCTTCCCCGCAATGGCGGGGGGTGCCTGAAATAGATGCCATCGCGCAGGCGCGATGAGGTCTATCGTGCCCGCCGGGGTCCCGGAGGCTGGGCTGACATCGAGGATGTCAGCCCGCACCGGGGGGCCGCCGCAATCGGCTGGAATCCTCCTGGCCGATCGCCGCTGCAAAGGGAGGACGCGCTGAGCGCGTCCTCCGCAGCGAAGTGGCTATGCGGCAGGACGCGCTGAGCGCGTCCGACGCATGGAGAGGGTTAAGGTACGCATACAGGAACATGTACGCTCGGTGAGATATGAGCGTGATACCCCTATTTCTAGGCACTTACGCAATGAGCATGCTGGTAGCCCCTCCGACCTAAGGTTCATGGTCATTGAACAAGTTTATCAAAATTCGCGACGTGGAAATTTTGACCTGAGATTACACCGCAGAGAGGCGTTCTGGATTTACCAGTTAGGGACATTGTCCCCTTTTGAATTAAATGAAGGGTTTAAATCGGGGACCAAATTTTTTTGTAGGGCAACTTAATTTTAGGTATTTAGTAGATAACCATACGTTGTCATTTTCTTTGTAACATGGAGCTGGTGTCCGTGATCTATCTGCGTAGGTCTTGGAACGTTCACAGGTTTGAGAGAGAGTTTGTTTTATCAATCTGTAGTTTTGTATTATGTTGGATACATGTTCTTGGACATCAGGCACGGAGGTGTTGATAGGAGAACCTGGTAACATCGTTGGATGCAATCCATAGTTCGCATAAAAAGGGGATACTTTGATAGATTTATGAATATGATTATTGTAGGCAAACTCCGCCATAGGTAAGTAATTATACCAGTCATCTTGTAGATATGTCACATAGCAACGTAAATACTGTTCCAAAGTCTGATTCGTTCTCTTGGTCTGGCCGTTCGTTTGAGGATGGAAAGCAGTAGAGAGATTTCTTTTCATATGTAGCTGTTGACAAAAGGCATCCCAAAATTTAGAAATAAATTGGGTACCTCTGTCGGATATTATAGATTCTGGGAGACCATGCAGTCTAAAAATTTCTTTTAGGAATAGGTTGGCTGTAATTTTAGCAGAAGGTAGTCCTTTGATGGGGATGAAGTGAGCCATTTTGGTGAATCTATCAATTACTACTAGAATCGTATTATACATCTGAGAGAAGGGTAGATCCACTATAAAGTCGAGTGCGATATCTGCCCAAGGTTTGGAGGATACAGGTAGTGGTTGGAGTAATCCTTGGGGCTTCGAATGCATATCTTTGGATCTTATGCAGGTTACACAATGTTTTACGTAATTGTAAATGTCTAGATCCATATTCGGCCACCAGAATGTTCTTTTAATCAATTCCGTTGTCTTTTGGATCCCTCCATGACCTGTAATAGGATTGTCATGATGGAACAGCAACACTTGTTCTATCATGGAAGGTGGTACGTATACCTTGTCTTTGTGGACCAATAAGCCATCTTTAAGCTCCATTTGTATATGTTGTGGTATATTAGCTGTAGGAATTTGTTGTTGTATTTCTTTCCATAAGGAAGGGGCGGTTGCTAGGAAATACCTTTCTGGGATTATCGACTGATTTTGTTCAACATCTTCTTCGAAATTACTTTGACTACGAGATAAGGCATCAGCTTTACCGTTTCGAGTACCAGGCCTGTATGTGATGGATAGATCAAAACGGCTAAAGAATAAAGCCCATCGAGCTTGTCTCGGTTTAAGTCTACGAGCGGCTTTAATATATTCTAGGCTACGATGATCTGTATAGATCAGTATAGGATGAAGGGAGCCCTCTAGTAAGTGTCTCCACTCTTCAAGGGCTACTTTTATAGCTAATAACTCTTTATCAGCGACATCGTAATTTCTCTCTGATGGAGAGAACGTCTTAGAGAAGAAAGCAACGGGGTGGAGTAGATTTTTATCCCCTTTTTTTTGAGATAGAACTGCACCTGCAGCGTTTTCTGAAGCGTCTACTTCTACTATGTATTGTTTCTCCGGATCAGGTAAGCATAGGACTGGGAAAGAAGAAAAACGACCTTTTAATGCCTCAAAAGCAGTTTGTGCTTCTCTACTCCACTGAAATGGTATAGAGGGTTTGGTTAATCTAGTCAAGGGTAGTATAATTTGGGAAAAATTTCTTATAAATTTTCGATAGAAGTTACTAAAGCCGATAAAACTTTTTAGGCCCTTTCTATTTAATGGTACTGGCCATGTAAGTATTGCTTTTATTTTAGATTCATCCATTTGTATTGAGTCAGGGGTTACGATAAAACCTAAAAACTCTAACTTCTGGACGTCAAAAAGACATTTCTCTGGTTTTGCGTAAAGTTGGTGTTGGCGTAAACGTGATAGTACTAGTCGTACGTGGTCTCTGTATTTTTCTATAGAAGGGGAGTAGATTAATATATCATCTAAATAAACAACGAGAAAAACATCTAGTATGTCATAGAATATATCGTTCAGGAATCTCTGAAAGGTAGCAGTGACATTGCATAACCCGTAGGGCATTACTGTATACTCGTAATGACCATAACGAGTTTTGAAAGCAGTCTTCCATTCGTCATCCTTGCGGATACGGACTAAATTGTAGGCCCCCCTCAGATCTAGTTTAGAGAACACCTTGGCCCCTTTTAACCTATCCATAATCTCGGTTATGAGAGGGAGCGGGTATTTGTTCTTTATAGTGATTGAGTTTAGGGCCCGATAATCAATACAGGGTCTGAGACCGCCATCTTTTTTTCCGACAAAAAAGATTGACGCACCTGCTGGGGAAGTAGAGGGGCGGATAAACCCTTTAGCTAGATTTTCATCTAGGTATTCCTTTAATATTTTTAATTCTGTCTCGGATAGGGGGTAAATACAACTCGAGGGATAGGGGCATTGGGAATGAGATCTATAGGACAGTCATAGATCCTATGAGGAGGTAGTCTGTCTGCCAGTTGTTTCTGAAAGACATCTTCATACTCAATATAGTGGTGAGGTAATAGTACCTGGTCAGAAGTTACACAAGACACAAACCCAGATGAGGATTGTTCTGAAAAACAATTTAATCTACAATACTCAGAACAAAGATTTATTTCACCCGATACCCAATCAATTTGAGGGTTATATTTTTTAAGCCAGGGATGTCCTAATATTAACGGGAAAGTGGGTGAGGTAATTAAATCGAAAATAATGATTTCTTTATGTTTGGATTCGGATTCTACTTTGATGGCTTGGGTTTCTTTCACCACAAGTCCAGAACTAATGAGAGTATCATCAATTAATCTCAAAGTAACAGGAAACTCTTTATCTTGAGTAGGAATGGATAGGGCTTTTGCTAATTCAGAGTCCATGAAGTACCCACAGGCTCCTGAATCGATCATTGCAGGGACTGTTCGTTTTGTATTATTCCACTGTAATATTAGAAATATGTATAAATGGGATTTGATAAGGAGTTGGGGATATAAAGAGGTACATAAGAATTTAGTTGAATGTATCTTACCTCCCATAGTATGGGTTTTTTCTTTACATTCTCTCAATTGATGACCGGGTTTGCCGCAATACATACATAAGCCTTGGGCTCGACGACGAGTTCTCTCAGCTTCAGTAAGTGGCCCCCTTGTGGCGCCCAATTGCATAGATTCCTCGTTGGGTGGGTTGGTAACCGGAGGAGCTGGTAGAGCCAATCTTCGTGGCGGAGTAGGAAGAGCAGGACGATAGGCATTCATTTTTTCTAGCCTACGTTCTCTGATCCGTCTGTCAAGTTGTATACACCACATAATGGTCTGCTCTAAGGATTTAGGAATCCCGATACGAGCCAATTCATCTTTTAATGTGTCTGAAAGCCCATGCCTAAACTGATCCAATAAGGCGGGTTCATTCCAATCTGAATCAATAGCTGCTTGGCGAAATTCCGTGACATAGTCATCGACTTCACGTTTCCCTTGACGTAATGCTCTCAGGGTGCTCGCAGCAGTAGACACTCTGAAAGGATCGCTATACATTTCTTCTAATGCTTGATAGAATGTGGCCCAGGACTGAAATATTGGACTTTGCGTTAGCAATAAATGATGGGCCCATGCTTGAGGGTGGTCTATGAGTAAGGAAATCACGGTCCTTATTTTAATGAAGTCATTCATATATACACGAGGTTGTAGAGAGAATAATACATGGCATGAAGTCATGAACCTTCTATATGTAGTTCTCTCGCCATTGAATTTTCCCGGTAAGGGTACCATAGGCTCCATGGCCCCGGCTGCAATAACGGGTTCTATACCCAGCGGGAGTGCTTCAGCTCCAGGAGCTAAGCCTGTGGGGCTCATGGTTTCTAAGCGAGCTTGATTCACCCTGATCTCTTGTACACTTTGAGTGAGGGCGGCTAACTGTGCGGTGATATTAGCAATGACGTCTGCTATTTCTGCGGGTTCCATTATGGTTCTAGTATAATGTTAGATAAGGAAAGGATTGAACTTACTGTTCGTAGAACCCAATAGCAGATGCAGCGCGGCCTTGTTACATGGCAACCAGGAAGCAGAATTCAGCTGGTTCGGTGTTGTTAATGGTCCAGGATTCACGGTACAGTTAGAGGGACAATCAAGGATTGTCAGGAGGCAAGCCAGGTCAGCATTAATAGTCAAGGAATCGCAGTACAGTTGAGGGGGATTGGGAGGTGGGTAGTCGAGTGGTATTCCTAGTCTTTGGTATGGTGATGGTCTCAAGTATAGCTTTTGGGAAATCCTAACGATACTAGAACACTGTCGCAGATGGTATCTAGGGTTTTATAGTTTGGCACTCCTAAGTGCGCGTCTGTGACGTCAGACGCCAGGGAGGGGTTCCCGGAGGCAGGCACGCATGCGCAGTAGAACCCGCGGCAGAAGTTCGTGTAGGTTCTGATCGCGCATGCGCGAAGGGCTCTGCAGACGGGCTCGTTCCGGCAATGGGTTGCACATTAATGGCTCTATGTAGACGTCTTGAGCGGCGAACTCCGGGGGGGTCCGGCGCACTAGGGATAGGGGTATGACAGTACCACTGGCATGGTAGTACAGGGTGTATTGGTTCTAATACTTCTCAAGTTGAGTTGTGCATATTAGGTTAATCATTCCCCCTCTTTAAACCAACTACCCTTATTGTTCGGTTGTTACATTCACCAAACTCAAGATTGCAACAGCATATTCTTTTCCTGTTCTTTGAATGTATTGCAGTTTGGGGGATCCCTCCTTTCCTTTTGACCGATGCAACTTCCATTAATTTTTAGCATCGGTTTCTGTGTATTATCCTTGGTCCTAATTACCCACCTGATGGTTAACACTTTTCATTGCGGTACGCACGGCTAGTATGCCTTCTAATGTACAAAGTGCCGCTCGATTTATGTGTTACTGTTTCTCCCCTTTTTTGGCCACAGTCCTTTGGCCCAAAATGTAATCTAATTTGTTGAAGTTTGATCACACGGATACATTATGGGGCGTGCATTAGCAGGGCCGTCTTTAATGGCCCTTTGTGTGTGTTGTTTGGACCGCCCACTGCATAAGGATATGGTGAAAGACTTCTACGTGGTGTTTGACCGCCCACTGCATGGCGATTGGTTGAATTTGATTGTCAATCATCATTGAGGTGGGCGGCTATTTGCACTATTGAAGGGTTATTTAAAACCGAACCACAGTCATGCCAGTCATCTGTTGATAAAGCCGACGTTTAGTATCGGCGAAACGCCCAACTAAGATCTGATAAAGATGTAATTGTGCTTCCCTAGATGGGAAGGTTTTTAGCAGTTGTTTGTCCATAATTTCGGGTGTGCACATTTGTTTGGGCAGTACTTATGGAGTGTATTATGGAATTGACTGTTCTACCCTTTTTCCTATATTGTTGCTGGCTCACCTGGTCCCTTCAGCAGGTCTTGTCTGCAAATACATATTGGCTACTTCTCTCTAAGTGGCGTTCAGCTTGGTGATACATTCCTTCAGTATCTATAATTGTGTCGGAGTATTTGCCATAAATGTTCTAAGTGTTGTTCTCCTATTTTAGAACCATTTACTGATTTATCAGTTCAATATCTTAAATGGGATTACAAGCGCAACACTAACCGTTCAGGTGGTGCTCTTACTTTTAAAGTACTTTTACTGGATATTATTAATTCCACAGCCCCAAATGATGTTATAAACCAAATAGTTTGACCTATTTCACCTTGTTTAATAAGCGGCTAGTTCATTGATTTACAAGTTTGGCGATCCAACGTATTGTTATTACTATCTGTATCCGTACTATTGGATGAATAGTAATTTTTCCGCGCTGTTGAATGTTCAAAGCCACTTATTGGCCTCTAGATGCGAGTGGTTTAACTCTAAACGATTGATCCATCAATTGCTCACAGTGGCTAAGTGGTTATGTCTACTAACTGAATGGGCTCACTTAATCCAATATGCCTCCTGGAGTGAGGTGCTAAATGGCAACCGATTGCATGGCACTGAGGATTTTGTATGGTGCATTCTAGTCAGACTCTTTAAGCACAATTACCATCTACTAATGTTCTCTATGTCTTCTATATTTTCAATATTCTCTTGTACTGTTGTTTAGAAGGACAACTATCCATTTTAGTTTTTTGTCATCAACAGATTCATATAGAACTTTTCAAACCAGACAATTTAGTCCCATATATATATATTGGTCATAAGTGGCTAGTTCATTGTATTTGCAAGTTCGGTGATCCAATTTGCTACTATACAAGCATCATCAGATGCACAGCAATCGATTTCAGCTGTTGAATTTTCAAGGCCACTAATTAGCCTCTAGGTACGAGCGGCTTAAATTCTAAACGGTTGGTTTATTAATCGCTCATTGTGGCTAAGTGACTTTCAATGTTCTTTTGTATCGTTGCTTGGAAAGCAATTACTTATTTTTGGTTTTTGTTGCCAGATTTTATGTAGAGCTTTGTGTCCAAACACCTTGCTGTGGGGGCGTGGCTTGGCCGTCACCTAAGATGGCCGCTTAGTGCCTGAGCTCCGCTACACCCGCTCTGCAAACCGCGAATATCCTCTCCCCCCGGGACTTTGCTACTCACCGCTGAACACCGCAAGGGACCCAGACCATGCTCGGACCCGCCAAATCGGCGAAATCTAAAGACGCGGCTGTCGCGCCGCTGTTTACACCGCAACGGACCACAGCCCACCAAGATGGCTGCCGCCCGAAATCGCGGCCTACCTCCGCTGTAGGTTCTGGAGATGAGGATGGAGGGGAGTCAGACTCAGGGGTAAGCTGAGCAGATGCTGCCACTATATTGAGTCAGATGGCCGAGATGAGAACATTTTTGGCTGGCGAGATGGTTCGTAATACGAAGGCCCTACAGTCTGACATCCTGGCCTTGGGACAGCGTACCTCGGATCTGGAGGATCGCACTGATGAACTTTCAGGGGCCTATAACTCCCTTATTGACCACTCTAATGCTATGTCCCATAAGGTTGATTATCTAGAAGCTCAATTGGAAGAGCTGACCAATAGGTCCCGAAGGAATAATTTGAGTATCCGAGGTCTGCCTGAACAGGCGGAAGATGACCCCCTGGGGGATTTTATTG
Organism: Leptobrachium leishanense; assembly: GCA_009667805.1. NCBI lineage: Eukaryota > Metazoa > Chordata > Amphibia > Anura > Megophryidae > Leptobrachium > Leptobrachium leishanense. Next base: position 129,733 of record CM019071.1, on the reverse strand, counting down.
TCGCCATGCTTCGACCGCTAGCTCCAGAGCTCCCAGACCATGCTTGGGAACTCGATCGTGCCCATAGAGCTCTACGTGCCCACAGCACTGCCGATGAACGCCCTCGTGATATCATTGTCCACTTTTTACACTTTTCCACAAAAGAACTTATCCTCAAGAAAAACCGTACTAAGCCGATATTATACGATGGGACTCCCCTGCAGCTTTTTCAGGATATTTCTCCTGACACCCTTCGCCGACGCCGTTTATGGAAGCCTGTCGCTGATTTACTTCGCTCCCATAACATTGCATTTGCCTGGGGCCATCCTTTCAAGATCCTGGCATTCCGCAATAAGAAAACGTATGTCCTGCTCCCGCACTCGGATCCCACTAAGTTCTTCCGGGCCTTGGATATCCAACCCCCGGAGGACTTCGTATCGCCTGAAGGTCCTACACCTCCGCTCCTGCGTCTCTCCAGGGAATGGATTACAGTGAACCGCCCTCATCGTTGACTTATTGTCCCCTATTTCGCATAGCTAATTTTATTACCACTGAGACGTGGGCCTCCCGGTTCCTTTTTATGGCTTTTGGTGGTACTTTCCTGGACTGCCCCTGGCTCTCCTTTCCTTTGGAAGCTATTCTATGTTCTACAAAAGCTACTCCGACTGGAACGTATTTTCCTTGTTTCCCACTCCTAACGTTTAGTGAATGGTTATCTTCTTGATCAGGCCTTCCCGGGGGCCAGTTTTTTCCTTGTGGGTGGGGTCTCTTCACTGGGCCTTTTTTGATCTCCATGGCCGTGAGGGTTTTCTCCCTTTCTCCCCCACAGGTCCCGGCTATGGGTAAGTCTGAGCTTTTTGGACTTTGTTTCTTTTCTTTTTTATTTCCCGTTTGTTATAAACTTTTTGATTATGTCCTCTTCTCCCTCTTTTTTGTTTTTTCCTTCCATCGCAAAAGCATTCAGTTCTCGTTGCTGGATGGGGCTATTGGGACATTGGACAATCTTTTCTCTGGGGCCTTTATTATTTCTGGGGAAAGTGATTGGGTTATGGGCCTACTGCTAATTGGACGAGGTGATCTGTTGCGCTTCTCATGGCACTGAAACTAACTTCTCTTAATGTCAAAGGCCTTAACTCCCCTACAAAGCGTAGATTACTCTTCCGCACACTGAAATCTGATAAAATTGATATCGCTTTCCTCCAGGAAAATCACCTTACTAAATCTGCTAAAATTACGTTAACCGACCACGTCTATACACGGGCGTATGTTTCTGGTGCCTTGAGTAAGCGCAACGGAGTTGCCATTTTAATTCGGAAAACGTGTCCATTTCAACTATTATCGCAAAAAATTGATACTGAGGGTCGATATGTTTTGCTTACTGGTACCCTATACTCTATGACCTATCACTTCTTGAATTTATGCCCCTACTCCTACCCCTCCGTTGACTTCTGGAGCTCCATATGCACCTTAGTATCATCCCTTCCTCAAGGGGCAGTGATATTAGGAGGCGATATGAATGCTGTAGCGTGCCCAGCGGTGGATCGGAGTGACCGCCTGGCCCCACAGGCACACCGAACTTGGGTAGACAAGACAAGTTATTTGCCCGTTTTTTACACCAAGTAGGGCTCATTGATGTATGGCGTGTCTTATATCCAAGTGTGAGAGACTACTCCTTCTATTCCGCTCCCCACGGGTCTTACTCTCGCATAGACCTTTTTTTGGTTAACGGTTTAGCTATGTCCAATGTGATTCGCGCCGAGATTAATTCTATCTCGTGGTCTGACCATGCTGATATTGCGCTGTATCTCCATACCCCGAAGCTCGCGACCTCCTGGTCGTGGAGGTTAAATTCGTCCCTTCTACGAGACCCAGATGTAATTCGACAATTGCGTACCTTATTGACACAATATTTTCAAGACAATCCACCTGGTGAGACATCCCTATCCACGACATGGGCAGCTCATAAAGCGGTCATGAGGGGCCACCTCATTAAGATTGCCACCCACAGAAAACGCACCAAATTACACTTACTCGTCTCTCTACAACAGTCCCTACGTCGCCTTGAGATGCGACATAAGGCCTCCCCTTCCCCTGAACTTCTCTCTGAACTTATACGCACACGCTCCTCCCTGAAACAATTATTACTCGACGATGTAGCCAAACAGCTCCTCTGGTCCCGTCGGTTGTTTTTTGAGAAGGCTAATAAATTAGATACTCTACTGGCCCGCACTCTCAAGCCCCGAAGTAAATTCTCCTCTATCCCTGCAGTTAAAACAGTAGACGATGTCTTAGTTAACTCCCCGCAGGAGATCAGCACGGCTTTCACAGCATATTATTCTAACCTATACAACCATTCTCCCCACCATACTCCCTCTGACAAATCCCATTTAGATGCCATCTCCTCTTTTTTAGATTCCCTCTCTTTGCCGCAGCTTGAGGATTCTCACATATCGAGTCTAAGTGCTCCAATCCTGGAAGAGGAGGTTAGTTGCGCCATCTCTGCACTGGGAGGTACGAAGGCCCCGGGCCCGGATGGGTTTTCAGGGGGGTACTATAAAGCGCTGCGTCCGGAACTCGTCCCTTTTTTGACGTCGGTTTTTAACGACTGCGCTGGGGGGGGGTCTCTCCACCCTGATTTGCTCGTGGCCAATATTGCCCTTATTCCTAAAGAGGGTAAAGACCCTGCAGCGGTTGAGAGCTACCGCCCTATATCCCTCATCAACTTTGATGCCAAGATTCTTGCTAAGGTCCTGGCGACCCGCCTTAGTCCACTCCTCCAATTTTTAGTCCATCCGGATCAGGTCGGTTTTGTTCCTAATCGTCAACTATTTGATAACACTAGACGTAATGCCGACCTGATCTGGTGGCTATCTTCTCGAGCGACGCCTTCCCTTGTCTTATCATTGGACGCGGAGAAGGCTTTTGACAGGGTGGAATGGCCTTTCCTTTTCTCTACCCTCTCCCGCTTTGGCCTCCCGGATCTTTATCTTAATACGATGCGTGCTCTTTACTCTGGTATGTCTGCGCAGGTCCGAATCCCGGGCTGTTGCCCCACTCGGTTCCCTATTCTTAATGGCACTCGTCAGGGCTGTCCCCTCTCGCCCCTCCTCTTTCTCCTCTCTCTTGAACCCTTATTATCTGCCATACGAGGTCATCCCGGCATAAGGGGGGTTCCAGTCGGAGGAGATAATTTTACTGTCTCGGCCTACGCTGACGACATCCTTCTCACTTTGACAGATCCCATCTCTTCTCTTTCCCATCTTAGACCGTTATTATCCGACTTTGGTAAATTAGCGGGGTTTCGCGTTAACTACACTAAATCCTGTACTATGCCCCTTCATATGTTACACACTGACACAACCTTGATTGAATCAGATTTTGGGTTTCGTCTTGCTCCCTCTGAATTGCTGTATTTGGGTATCCTTTTAACAGCAGATCCGAAAGCTCTTTATAGCAAGAACTTCACAACCATGGTTCATCAGATTAAGTGTGATCTGGAGGATTGGTGCGACAAGCCCATATCATGGATAGGACGCATTCATAGCATAAAGATGAATATACTCCCACGTATTCTTTTTCTGTTCCAGACACTACCTTTATTACTAACTCAACGGGACTTGGCCGGGCTCCAACCGGCGATCGACTCGTTTATTTGGCAAAATAAGAGACGTAGGGTTGCGCGCCGTCTTCTATATCTCCCTAAGACCCGCGGAGGACTAGGGCTCCCTAACCTATATTTATATTATTGCGCAGCCCAGTTGACTCAGGTTGTGGCCTGGCACTCTCCCGCTTCTACTAGACGGTGGGTCGCGCTAGAATCTGCCTTCATGTCCCCTGACCCCTGACCTATACATATGGCTCCCTAGAACCTCCAGACCTATTTTGCGCACGGCGTGTCCCTCGATCTTGACATCTCTCCGCCTTTTTGAACTAGCTAGGAAGAAATTTGCGCTGGTGGGCGCTTCCTCTCCCCTCACCCCCTTATTACGTACTAGAGAATTTCCGCCGGGACTAAGAGCCTCAGACTTTAGGGGTCTGGTGGGAGCGGGGCTACTGAGGTACCGAGACCTTTATCAGAGTGGACGGCTCATCACTTTTTCTGAACTTCAGGAACGTGGCCATTTGACTCCTTTTTCCTTTTTCGGTTCTTACAGATCCGACATTTTGCTACTGCTCTGACTTTAGAAAGGGTCTCAACTGTTCCCCTCACCACTTTAGAGCGCGTTTGCATGGCAGATGGCCCCCTGAAAGGGCTTATATCCCAATTATACCTCCTCCTTAGCTCCAGCCCAGGACAGTGGGGGCCCCTCACGTACTGTGATAAATGGGAGGTTGACTTATGCGATCCTTTGCCAGGTGACGAATGGGAGGATATATGGGAACAAACAGCCAGGTCCTCCATTTGTGTCACTCACCAGGAACAATCATACAAATTTTACTCCGCTGGTACGTCACCCTATCCCTTTATCGTATGGGAGTCACCTCCAGTGATTTCTGTTGGCGAGACTGCGGGGATAAGGGCACTTATATCCATATGTGGTGGGACTGCCCGGTAGTACGCCGCTTCTGGTCTCTAATTCACACAGAATTTCAGAAAATATTCCACCGACAACTACCTCTAGATCCCTGGGCATACCTCCTCTCTCGTCCCTTGTCAGCTCTGTCTCGACCTGAGCAACTTTTATTCAATAGGCTGGCCCTTGCTGTCAGACGGGCCTTGGCGGCATCTTGGCGCCAGAGCGTTCTCCCTTCCTGGACTGTAGTAACAGAAAAGATTACTGATGCCTGTCTTATGGACGAACTGACGGCCAAGGTCAGAGACACCATCAGCTCCTTCACTAAAACATGGTCCCTATGGGACGAGTACATCGCATGCCCCTAATTAGTAAATTAATTGCCCTGCCCTGATTAGCCCCTTTTCAAGCTAGTGCCCTGATGGTCCCAACTCATGACACACCACCAGCTGATGGTTGGAACATCCCCCCTTTACCCCCCTTTTTTTTGTTTTTTATGATTTGTTATCTTTTAATGTTTATGTGTTTTTTATTTTTCCCTTTGAATAGGGTGTCTTCCCATATTTCTTGGGATTGTTCTTTTATCTTTAATTGATAAAAATAAGCGTTACTGTGTCCTATCATCGCTATGTTCCTTTATCTACTGTGTATTATGTGCTAATGGATACATGACTCTTTAAATAAAGAATTTAAAAAAAACAAAAAACACCTTGCTATTTATTAACACTTACTGTCATCTTGTTTACATTGAACCTCTGAATGGAGCCTTGATATGTTCAGGTGGTACCACCAATCACTTTATATATGTTTTCTGACTATTTATGTCAGCTAATGGGTATGAGATCTCACTCCTTTATTACGTTAACATCCCTACAATGTCCACTCGACACAATTCATTGCTTACAACATAACTATATGTTTTTTATTGGTCTTGTCTTGCGAAGTTGCATTAATAAAGTTTTTTAGTTACTTCACTGTTTGGGTTATGCCCCTTTTCTGACAAAAATTTTGGCCATCAGATTAGTCCTATTCTCATTGTGTGTGTTTGTTTATAATGTGTTTTATTACCCTGAAGCAGACTGCAGCCATATCTTATTTCCTGCTAATTATTAAATTATCGATTTTCTTCATCCTTTTAATCCTTTTTGAATAAAATGTTATTCCAGTTGTTGAATAAACCAGCAAATCAATATTCCTATTCATATTTACCAAATAAGCATCCCAAAAAGACTTCTGTATTTTCTCATAAGCGAGGAAGACGCAAATCAGCGCTATACTAAGCGGAGATAACTGAAGACAATCACACACAGATTCCGTACTTAAAATATCTGACGTGTCTTTGTCCAGCCAGTTCTTTTATCTAAACTCGGACACGTTTATAAGCCAATAATATTGTCTCAACACAGATAATTACCATAGTCAAACCCACAACATACATAGCGACAGGACAACAAAATGTTTTTTACTTTCTCTGCCCGGCAACAAGGGTGTGGTGCCTTTTTTTCTGCTACAGGATGTTTCTGTTTACAAACAATTAACATTCCTATCAAAGATTTTAAACTGAGCTAAAGGGAGCATGTCAGCTAAGAGAAGCCTTCATATGTGCTTAAGATACAAGGAATTAAAAGATATTATTTTACACCAGTAATAGCTCAGCTGTGTCTACTACTGAAAAAATGTGACGGATGGCTTCACTCCCGGCACTATAAACTCTTATGCCTTCTCTTCCATGTATATGAGTGATTGTCACTCAGGCTCAACGGTCTATTCAGAGAGCACTGAAATGGACCTCTATTTCAGTGCTTTGCATTTTTGCATATTTTGACTCACTTCGGTTATTCCATTTCACCCCAAAAATACGGTAAAGTGTCAAATTTGACCGAATTGCCATTGGCGAATTCCACCGTACTGGAAAGAAAAAAAAAAGGAAGTTGCCTATCCTCCTACTAGTAGTTTAAATGAATAAAAATGTAGTAAAAATGTGTCTAAATAATAAAAAAAGGTCCTTTAAAAATAATATAAATGTCAGTTACAAAATAAAGAAAGTTTTTTAAGAAAGAAAGAAAACCAAAATGTCTTATAAAAAAATAGAAAAATGGTCTTTTAAAAAATAAAAAGGGTTTTAAAAAGCGTTAAACCCGTGAGAGGGTGAGCAAGAGCCATCACACAAGCAGACCACTGATGTATTCGTCTTCCTGTGTGGCTGGAGAATGAGGATGACAAGCAGGAGCCGCCTCTCGATAACGTCACGATCACATGCCGGGAGGACATGTGAACCCGGAAGTGATCGCAGATTCCTTTCCATACGGTTTCACTTTGGCTTCTGGACATAATTTAGTTTTTTAGGGCTATATAAACCCTCAAAGAACTATAGGGGTCTTTCCTTTTTTGTTCCTTGCCACTGATGAAGGCGCCCTTGTGGCAAGAAACGCATTTGGCTGTCTTAAATACATGTTTTTATGTATGGTTTTATAAAATAAATTATCTTTCCAGAATACTAAAACTGTAACTAGAATATTTGTGCATTATTCAGAGAGCACTGAAATGTCACCAACATTTCGATGCTCTCTCGTTCCCTGTACTTCAGGGAATCAAATTTCCCCACCCTGCAGTGAAATCAGGGTCCCCGGAGTGCATGGAACGGACCCACAAACCCACCGCACACCAACCGCAAACCTGCCGAAAACCCACCGAAAACGGCTGCAAAACACATGCCGAACACGTCAGAAAAGACTGACAAGCTGCCGAAAACCGCGCAGACCAGTCACCAGAAAAAACTGACAAGCTGACGAATGGGGTAAAAAAAAAAAAAAGTTTCAAAGTTTCAAAATTTAAACATTGTTTGCAAAAAAACTACTTAACGAAAATGTCTGGAATTTACATATAGGATTCTATGAATGATAATAAAAAAGGTCTGTTACAGAAAAAAGAAAAAACACTAAAAAAAAATGAAAAGAAGTTTGATGAAAAATATCCCGAAAAATGCCTTAAAGATCCTAAAGAAACTTTTTACTGCAGATTAAAATAATAAACAGTTTATTAGATATTGAATTAAAACAGGAATATTTTTAAAATTGAAGCCTATGGGATTCGCCTGAATAAACCTGACGAATGAAAACACCGAACAGCAGGGCGTTTCAACAACATTTCTCTGCTGTTCAGTGTCTCAATAGATTAACCATTGCTTCTCTATGGGGATTTCACTGCCGAACAGGCACCATACTTGGTGACAGCTCACCAAAATTTAGCAAACTGCCTGCTCTCTGAATTGCCGAATGGCCCCGAAATGTCACCGTACGTAGAAATTCACTGTTTGGTAACCATTTCGGGGCCAGATCGTCTCTCTCTTAATACAACCTATAATAAAACACATTCTGCAATTTTTTTTTCTTTGTTTGAAGTTGCTGCATGTAAAAATAAAGTTAGTTTTTTTATCTCCTGTTTCCATTTTGTGGATTTTTTTCCCATGATGCAACATTTACCAAAATCTTATGGAAAGTCTTGCTTTACAGCTGTGGTATAGGGTAAAACAGTAGTAAAGAGCCAATGTTATGGGGGTGGCAATGTTTAGACAAGGCTGCAGGGGATCTGTTCTGCTGTCTAGGCTACGTGAGATAAGAGATGGCCTCCTGAACCTCCTGCTGTGCCCTCAGTCTGCCCTTTTTCTGCCCTGTTCCTCACCACCCTCCCATATACTCGCTACCAATCCTATTGCTATCATTTACCGGTATTTACTCAATATACCCCCATTTGTACCTTATTCACGTATCTCGCTTATCACTGCATATTTGGCTCTTACCCTCACCCCCTTACACCAAATCCTGACACTGACCCATTCACTCCATTCTATGGCCAAAGCCACACAGAGAGGAGCAAGTGATGGAAAGATACAACACAAATATCACACAATGGATGCGCCAAGTGACACATATAGAGGAAAATATCACACAATGGATGCACCCAGTGACACATATAGAGGAAAATATCACACAATGGATGCGTCCAGTGACACATATAGAGGAAAATATCACACAATGGATGCACCCAGTGACACATATAGAGGAAAGTATCACACAATGGATGCACCCAGTGACACATACAGAGGAAAATATCACACAATGGATGCGCCCAGAGACACATATAGAGGAAAATATCACACAATGGGTGCACCCAGTGACACATATAGAGGAAAATATCACACAGTGGATGCACCCAGTGACACATATACAGGAAAATATCACACACTGGATTCACCCAGTGACACATAGAGGAAAATATCACACAATGGATGCATCCAGTGACACATAGAGGAAAATATCACACAATGGATGCACCCAGTGACACATATAGAGGGAAATTTCACACAATGGATGCACCCAGTGACACATATAGAGGAAAATATCACACAATGGATGCATCCAGTAACACATATAGAGGAAAATATCACACAATGGATGCACCCAGTGACACATATAGAGGAGAATATCACATAATGGATGGATACCCAGACAAGCCCCATAATTTTATATAACCAGCAGACCCCATCATTTATATACCAGCAGAGCCCAGAATTTATATACCAGCAGAGCCCAGGATTATATTTACCCGGACAGACAGACCTCCTCCAGCATGTTCCTCCAAGCTCCTGCACTTCTGATGGGTGAAGGATGTGACGCGAACTCTCGACATCTCACGAGATCTCGGCAGTAGGCCGCGTCACAGCCTTTACAAGGCTGAAGACGGCGGCTGCGCAAAGGAGCTGGCAGGAAACACTCAGGGAGCACATGCCAGTCGAGGGGGCTGCTAGCAGAATGTGGTTAATGCATTGCGCTAGCAGCCCCAGCGATAAACTAAATCGGCCTACAGCTGGAACATGCGTTCCCGTAATGTTCCCGCTGCGGGAGAAGTGCGGGCATGCCGTTCCTGCGCATTCCCGCAGGACTCGAGACCTGACAATAAGGATATATACAGTATATATATACAGTTGTGTTCAAAATTATTCAACCCCCACTGAAATTGAGTGTTTTGGCCAGTTTGACATTGATTTTGATCATTCAGTCATCTTGCTTACAATTAAATCAAAGAGGCACGTGTAGGTCAGACAAATATAACATAACATTTATAATGAAATAACCACAAATGTCTTTTCTGTGCTCACATCATTATCAGTTTTATTCAACCCCCAAGTGACATTCAATCTTAGTACTTAGTACAACATCCTTTTACAGTTATAACAGCTTTTAAACGTGAAGCATAGCTTGACACAAGTGTCTTGCAGCGATCTACGGGTATCTTCGCCCATTCGTCATGGGCAAAAGCCTCCAGTTCAGTCACATTCTTAGGCTTGCGCACTGCAACTGCTTTCTTTAAGTCCCACCAGAGGTTCTCAATCGGATTAAGTCAGGTGACTGCGATGGCCACTCCAAAATGTTCCAGCCTATAATCTGCAACCATGCTCTAGTGGACTTGGAGGTATGCTTGGGATCATTGTCCTGTTGAAAGGTCCAACGTCTCCCAAGCCTCAGGTTTGTGACGGACTGCATCACATTGTCATCCAATATCTCCTGGTACTGAAGAGAATTCATGGTACCTTGCACACACTGAAGCTTCCCTGTACCTGCAGAAGCAAAACAGCCCCAAAGCATGATTGACCCCCCGCCATGCTTCACAGTAGGCAAGGTGTTCTTTTCTTCATAGGCCTTGTTCTTCCTCCTCCAAACATAGCGCTGATCCATGGGTCCAAACAGTTCTAATTTTGTTTCATCAGTCCACAGAACACTATCCCAAAACCTCTGTGGTTTGTCCACATGACTTTTGGCATACTGCAGTCTACTCTTCTTATTCTTTGGAGACAGCAAGGGGGTGCGCCTGGGAGTTCTGGCATGGAGGCCTTCATTACGCAGTGTGCGCCGTATTGTCTGAGCTGAAACTTCAGTACCCACATCTGACAAATCTTTTCTCAGTTCCTCAGCAGTCACACGGGGACTTTTCTCCACTCTACGCTTCAGGTAGCGCACGGCAGTCGAAGTCAGCATCTTCTTTCTGCCACGACCAGGTAGCGTTTCAACAGTGCCCTTTGCCTTGAATTTGCGAATGATGCTTCCTATGGTCTCTCTTGGTATGTTTAACATCTTTGCAATCTTCTTATAGCCTGTGAAGAGTAATCACCTCTTCTCTGGTCTTCCTGGACCATTCTCTTGACTTCACCATGTTTGTAACCACACCAGTAAATGTCTAGAAGGAGCTGAGTATCACAGTCATTTTAAAGCTGCCTAATTGGTGCTTATTATGCTTTATTGCTGCTCCGTGACATCCACTGGTGTTTTCAATACCTGATTGAAAACACTTGAATGAACCTCTGTTCTTCAGAGTGGTAGTCTTTAAGGGGTTGAATAATTGTGTCAATGAAGAATTCACAAAAGAAACATTTACTACTGTATTACAAAACCAATTGATGTCATTTAAGTTGCATATGGTTCTTTAAAAAGTCCTTGTAGGATTTCATTCTGAATACAATTACAAATGTACACTAAATTCCCTAAAACCCTTTACAGCATTGGGGGTTGAATAATTTTGAACACAACTGTATATGGTGCTACTGGCCCTTTAACAACTTGACTCTTATCTGTGCACAATAGTAAGTCATTCCAGTGAGTGAGAGCTCGCTCTATATGGGCATATTGCAAAGATATACAGGGTTATTCAAAGAGATCCGAATGGCTCCCGAAAGGGAACCGAACGCTGAAAATCGTTCGGTTACCGTTCTTGGACATTCGGCTATTCAGAAAGCAGGCAATTCGCCAATCCTGGCTAATTGCCTGCACATACGGTGCCTGTTCGGTGCCTGTTCGAGGGCAGTGAATCCCCATAAAAAAGCACTACTTCGGCTATTCAGAGAACACAAACTAGCAGTGAGTGACAAGTTGACGAAATGCCCTGCTGTTCGGTGGTTTAATTCGGCAGGTTTATTCAGGCGAATCCCATAGGCTTCAATATTAAAAATATTCCCGTTTTAATTCAATATCTAATAAACCGTTCATTATAAAATTCTGCAGTAAAGAGTCGCTTTATTTATAGATTTTTTAGGATATTTTAAGCATTTTTCAGGATTAATTTTTTTAAAAGAAAATTTCAGATTTTTTTTAACTTTACTTATTTTTTCTGTAACAGCCCTTTTTATTATCATTCATTGGATCATATGTAAATTTCAGACGTTTTCGCTCAGTAGTTTCTTTGCAAACAGCGTTTCACTTTTCAAACATTCAAGCAAACAGTTTTTTAATTTATTCACTCCATTCGTCTGCTGTGTCGGGTTTTTCCGGCGGCTGCGCTGCGTGTGATCAACTCCTGCTCGGGTTTTTCCGGCGTTTTCGGCGGGTTAATCCAGATGTTTTTGCAGGTTTCGGTGTGCCTTCGTCGGGTTTTTCGGTGAGTTGTTGGCGGGTTTGCGGTGACTTTTCCCTGCAATTCGGGGACCCTGTGGTGTTTGCTGAATACACCGCAGGGTCACCGAAATGGGATCGGCAAAACGAACCGAAATGAAGAGAACGAAAAGTCAACGAACGTGCGGTGACTTTTTGATTCTCTTTGAATAACCCTGATAGTGGGTTTGGTTCTTTCCAGGTTACGGCAATAAAGCAATTAAGAGAATCACACTAATTATTTATTTCCTTATTGCATAAAAAGTTATGTTTGTTTTAAGGTTTTGCATAAAATAAGAGAGAACAAAGTTCAAAAACTAAATCGAAAGAGGAAGCGAATATGGACACAATGGTTTCCTCCTTAAGGAAAGAGTCTGTCCATAGCACGTAGGTAAGCAATGGTATAATACAATGTAATAAATGGTATAATACAAAGAAATAAAATACAATGGTATAATACAATGTAATAAATGGTATAATACAATGCAATAAAATACAATGGTATAATACAATGCAATAAATTAGGCTTGTGCACCGATTGTTTTTCGGTTTGATTCGGTTCGATTTTTCGGATTTTTAAACTTTTCGATTCGGCTCGTTTCGACCGATTTCGGTTTCGATTCGATTCGGTTCGGCCCGTTTTTCGGGTACATTTTTTTTCGGAATATCGACCATTTTTCGTATTTTTCGTGTCACTGTGCTCGGTTTTTGTATCGACTTTTCGTAATTTCGGAAATTTTCGTTTTTCGGAATTGCACATTTTTCGGAATATCGACCATTTTTCGTATTTTTCGTGTCATTTTGCCCGTTTTTTGTATCGACTTTTCGTTTTTTCGAAAAAATTTCGTTTTTCAGAAAATTTTCGTTTTTACAAAATTTTCGTTTTTCGGAAAATTTTCGTTTTTCGGAACATCTGTTCTCCTCGTTTGACACATTTCAAGTCCATTCGAAAAATCCGAAAATATTTCGTTTCGGCTCGGAAAACATTTCGGATCTGAAATTTTCGGATCTAAAATATTTCGGAAATTCGGCCGCATCCGAAAACACGAATCGGGAAATTTCGTGAAAATTCCGAAATTCCGAAACCCGAAACGCACATCCCTACAATAAATAAGACTGTGCACTTACAAGAACAATCAGGCATGTCTTTAATATTGATTGGACCCTGGGCAAACATTTTCTCCCCGCCCCCAAAAGCCCTCCAACGCATAATTTTGCTCTCCACCCCCAGCATCCCAAAAAAAAAAAAAAACACAAATACATCATGGACTTGTCTCAAAAAGCTTTAATAATGTAAACATAAAGAACTGGCTAACATATAAACACAAATAGACCAGTCAGCAGCCCTAAAGACTGAGGACTGAGTATCCAAGACGTGGCAAGAGATATCAATACAACTTTAATAATTCAAAAAGCACTCTCAGATACAAATATTAAAATACAATTCAACAACGACAATACGAGGGTACGTAGAGTTAGTAGATGGCGGCTAAAAAAGTGCACGTTTACCTAATGAGCCGAGGAGATATTCACATAATAGTAACAATAATTGGTAAAAATTCCCCACCTATATGCTCAATAACAAAACCAACAATGGGTCAAATATTAATGGCCGGCGACCACCATGCACTAGCGCTCTTGATTTCTGCTCTCTCCATCATACAAACACAATTAGACACACATAATTAAAATCAGTAAAATACACGTTCCGCACAACATATGTTTCGCCGATATAACCTCGGCTTCATCTGGTGCTATAGAATGGAAAAGGCATCGCTGAGCGAACGTGTATTTTGCTGATTTTAATTATCAGGGTAATTCAAAGAGATTCGAAAAGTCACTGCACGTTCGGTGACTGTTCGTTCTCTTCAATTCGGTTCCTTTTGCCGATCCCATTTCGGTGACCCTGCGGTGTATTCAGCAAACACCACAGGGTTCCCGAATTGCAGGGAAAGGCTGCCGCAAACCCGATGAAAACGCACCTCAAAACCCGGCGAATGCACTCCGAAAACCCGCAAAAACATCTGGATTAACCCACCGAAAACCACGGAAAAACCCGAGCAGGAGCCGATCACACACAGCGAAGCCGCCGGAAAAAGCCGACAACGCAGATGAGTGAAGTGAATAAATTAGGAAAACAGTTTGCTTGAATGTTTGAAAAGTGAAACGCTGTTTGCAAAGAAACTACTGAGCGAAAGTGTCTGAAATTTACATATGATCCAATGAATGATAATAAAAAGGGCTGTTACAGTAAAAATAAGACAAGATTAAAAAAAATCAGACTTTTTAAAAGAAAAAAAAATCCAAAAAATGCTTAAAGTATCCTAAAAAAACTATAAATAAAGAGACTCTTTACTGCAGAATTTTATAATGAACGGTTTATTAGATATTGAATTAAAACGGGAATATTTTTAACATTGAAGTCTATGGGATTCTCCTGAATAAACCTGCCGAATTAAACCACCGAATGGCAGGGCATTAGGGGAACCTTTCACTGCTGGTTTGTGTTCTCTGAATAGCCGAAGCAGTGCTTTTTTATAGGGATTTCACTGCCCTCGAACAGGCACCGAACAGGCACCGTATGTGCAGGCAATGCGTCAGGATTTGCCGAATTGCCTGCTCTCTGGATAGCCGAATGGCCAAGAAAGGGAACCGAACGCTGATTTTCAGCGTTCGGTTACCTTTCTCAAGCAATTCGGATCTCTTTGAATAACCCTGTAATTGTGTTTGTATGATGGAGAGAGTAGAAATCAAGAGCAATAGCGCTAGTGCATGGTGGTCGCCGGCCATTAATATTTGACCCATTGTTGGTTTTGTTATTGAGCATATAGGTGGGGAAATTTTACCAATTATTGTTACTATTATGTGAATATCTCCTCGGCTCATTAGGTAAACGTGCACATTTTTAGCCGCCATCTACTAACTCTACGTACCCTCGTATTGTCGTTGTTGAATTATATTTTAATATTTGTATCTGAGAGTGCTTTTTGAATTATTAAAGTTCTATTGATCTCTCTTGCCACTTCTTGGATACTCAGTCCTCAGTCTTTAGGGCTGCTGACTGGTCTATTTGTGTTTATATGTGTGTAGCGCTCACCCCTGGAGGAGCCGCTGCATAAACTCAGGATTAGTCTCACCGCTCTAACAGTTCACTATACACCAGCACACCTTTATGGATTTTCTGAGTTATACTTTACTGAAGCAATAAAGGCAATGAAATTACATATACTTTAAGCATACCACAAATGCCCCCACAACTTAAATATTCCTCCTCCTCCTCCTCCTGTCTGATCTGAGGACCCGCAGGAATGCTGTCTGCATAAAGACTGGGGCCTTGAGAGCTAGGGAAGTCCTCCTCTTCCTCCCGCTGCTCTGCCTCTAGTGCCACATCTATAATTCCCCGCAGAGTGTGCTCCAGCAGGAATACTAAAGGAATTGTGTCACTGATGCATGCACTGTCCCTGCTCACCATCCTTGTTGCCTCCTCAAATGGTGATAGTACAGTGCATGCATCCTTGATCATCAGCCACTGCGGGGGAAAAAAAACAAGTTGACCTTAACCTGTCCTTGTGCCATACTCACACAGGTACTCGTCGATGGCCCTCTGCTGCTTGTGCAGATGCTGTAGCATTGCCAATGTTGAGTTCCACCTGGTGGGCATGTCACAGATAAGGCGGTTTGTGGAAAGGTGGAATTCTCTTTGAATTTCTGCCAGGCGAACACTTGCTGGGAATGACTGTCTGAAGTGGCTGCAGACTTTTCTGGTCTGGCTGAGAAGCTCTGCCAGCCCCGGGTACCTGGTTAGGAGACGCTGTACCACCAGATTTAGGACGACGTGTGCTAGGCATGGTACATGCGTCAACTTACCCAGGCGTAGGGCGGAGAGAAGGTTGCTGCCATTATCACAGACGACCATTCCCAGCTCAAGCTGGCATGTTGTTATCCATCTCTGCACCTGCCCCTGCAGAGCTGACAGAATTTCTAGCCCGGTGTGGCTCCTGTCCCCTAAACAAACCAGCTCAAGCACAGTATGGCATCTTTTTGCTTGAGCCATTGCGTAGCCCCTGCCAAGCGTCGGTTTAACTGCCACTTTGTTGGAGACAGAGAAGGAAAAGGAGGAGGAAGAGGAAGAGGTGGTGGAGCAGACAGACCTCATATAAGCAGCTTTCTGGAGGCGTGATGGATGAACAAGCTCAACCACAGAGCCTCGTCCTGGATCCTTCCCAGCTGCAAACCGAGTTACCCAGTGTGCCGTGAAGAAAATGTAACGGCCCTGTCCATGCTTGCTGGACCACGTGTCTAAAGTAATGTGCACCTTGCTACTGACTACCTTTCCCAATGACTCCATAACATTGTCTTCCACATGCTGGTATAGTGCTGGAATGGCCTTCTGTGAAAAGAACTGGCGTTTTCAGTTGTGGGCTCCCTTATCCTGCAAAGCCTGCTAAAGGACCCCAGGATTCGTGCTATCAACTTCAAGGTGAGGGATCATTACTGGTTGGCAACCCTTCTTAATCCACAATACAAGGGTAAGGTTGCAGAGCTCATCCTGCCCTCACAGAGGGAGGACAGGATGAAACAACTTGAGGACGCTCTAAAGCGACACTTGTGTAACATCTTTCCAGGCACTGGTAGGTTACCAAATGATGACACAGGTGCTTCTGAGGCTGCGGTTGATCAGAGGAAGAGCGGTGAAGAGGGCCGCTTTACTGATGCCTTTTCCAATTTTTTTAGTCCACGACGCCCAGGGACGTCAAATGTAGGCACCCATTGCCAGCATCTTCACCATATGGTGCAGGACTACCTAGGGGCAAGGACAGACCTGGATACCTTTACTGCAGATGATCCACTGGTTTACTGGGTGTTGAGATTGGATCACTGGCCAGAACTTAGCCAATATGCTATGGAGCTACTAGGTTGCCCTTCACACAGCGTGCTTTCTGAAAGGACGTTCAGTGCCGCTGGAGGTTTTGTCACTGACAAAAGAGTGCATCTGTCCACCGATTCTGTAGACCGGCTGACATTTATAAAAATGAATCAGTCCTGGATCAGCAGCTATCACTCCCCTGATACTGATGTAACTGAATAGATCAGGGATCTCTTCTTCATTCCCAAAACCTCCACCCCTGCACTCTTCCACAATACCTCAAAGGGGTTGCGGTGTGAAGGCACTAGCTGGCACCAAAGGTCAAATTTTAATGCACCTGTTTTTACTTTCATCCAAAGCCTCCATAAGTTTCACCATAATTTAGGCAAAAATCACTAAACTTGTTCTGCGTGTCCTAAAACGTCTCCTCTTTTCATACAGGCTGCCACCCCAAGCAGTTGTTTATGAATAAAGGAAAACCATTTACCGTCATTTGAAATGTAATTTATTTATTTTTAAATGTTTCTATACATCCTACAAATCCGCCACTTCACGGGCAGGTTATGGGGACCTCCTAGGCACGATATTTGAAGGAATTTTTCGTTTTTATTATTAACCTTTATGTCATGGAAAAATCACTGTTCCTTTAAAAACTTTTTTTTAAACTTTTTGTCTTTGTTTCCTGTCCCCCAGGGCACTACCCAGACCCCCATACACCTTTTATGGCAAATATCTTGCATATATGCCCTCTTGGAGGGCACTCTAAAATTCGAACGTTCGAGTCCCATTGACTTGCATTGAGTTCGAATCGTGTTCTCGTTCAAATTCAAACTTTTTCAAATGTTCATGTTCGAATGTGAACCGAACACGGGGGTGTTCGGCCCATCACTAATCAGAACACAGGCAAACAGGAAGGTCAGATATACAAACAAGAGGTCTGGTACACAAGATATCCAAGATGAGAGGAAAACAGGTCTGCACTCAACCAGGGTCAGGACTTCAATGAATGAGGAAGCACCTTCCTTAGGGTGTTGCCTCCTTTTAAACAATGTTCATTAGTCCTTGAGAGAGTCCAGGTGAGGTTCCAGGACGAGATAGCCAATTGTTCACGGAAAGTCCAGGAACCAGCATAGTTCATGTAAGTCAGACTTAAATGGTACAAGGAGGTCGCCAG
Source organism: Leptobrachium leishanense (assembly GCA_009667805.1). NCBI lineage: Eukaryota > Metazoa > Chordata > Amphibia > Anura > Megophryidae > Leptobrachium > Leptobrachium leishanense. Next base: position 111,778 of record CM019071.1, on the reverse strand, counting down.
GGGACCAGAGTGTCCAGATCGTTACAAAGACTTTCCCCTAGTTTTCCTTCCTTTGAAATGCACCCTTAAGACTTTATTATTTAGGGAAGCCAACCACCCGATTCACTGACTGCAGCCAGTCCATCACTCTCACCTTGCAGCCCATCACTCTCCCCTTGCAGTCCATAACTCTCACCTTGCAGCCCATCACTCGCACCTTGCAGTCCATCACCCTCACCTTACAGTTCATCCGTCTCACCTTGCAGCCCAACGCTCTCACCTTGCAGTCCATCCCTCACACCTTGCAGCCCATCACTCTCACCTTGCAGTCCATCGCTCTCACCTTGCAGTCCATCGCTCTCACCTTGTAGCCCATCCCTCTCACCTTGCAGTCCGTCACTCTCACCTTGCAGCCCGTCACTCTCACCTTGCAGTCCATCACTCTCACCTTGCAGTCCATCCCTCTCACTTTGCTGTCCATCACTCTCACCTTGCAGGCCATCACTCTCACCTTGCAGTCCATCACTCTCACCTTGCAGTCCATCACTCTCACCTTGCAGCCCATCACTCTCCCCTTGCAGTCCATAACTCTCACCTTGCAGCCCATCACTCGCACCTTGCAGTCCATCACCCTCACCTTACAGTTCATCCGTCTCACCTTGCAGCCCAACGCTCTCACCTTGCAGACCATCCCTCACACCTTGCAGCCCATCACTCTCACCTTGCAGTCCATCGCTCTCACCTTGCAGTCCATCGCTCTCACCTTGTAGCCCATCCCTCTCACCTTGCAGTCCATCCCTCTCACCTTGCAGCCCGTCACTCTCACCTTGCAGTCCATCACTCTCACCTTGCAGTCCATCCCTCTCACTTTGCTGTCCATCACTCTCACCTTGCAGGCCATCACTCTCACCTTGCAGTCCATCACTCTCACCTTGCAGTCCATCGCTCTCACCTTGCAGTCCATCACTCTAACCTTGAATTCCATCGCTCTCACCTTGCAGCCCATCACTCTGACCTTGCAGTCCTCTCCTCCTGTTTCCAACTCCAACCCTTCTAGATTGTGAGTTCCAACGGGAACAGGGCCCTCATTTCCTCCTGTACTGGTTTGTCAAAATGTGTTTCAATGTATTGTAACCCTGTCTATATTGTGCCCATTGTGCAGCGCTGCAGAATATGCTGGTGCTATATAAATAAAGATTATTATTATTAATAATAATAATAATAATACCAACAAGATAATAATTTGTAAGGCACTTCCTGAAATCATTTGCTAGTGGAGCATTATTGTGTTTTCAGAAACACTGAGTACCATTCCTACTCTATAAAATAATTACACCCAATGGGTAAGTTGGCTTTTATACACTTGGAGTGCACTTCACTTGCTACTGGTCATTTCCGTCTCCATTGAGGGGACTTTTTTTTTTCAAACGTCCTTTTAGCAATTTAGTGGCCTAGGGGCAGAATGCTCCTATCTAGACCTACAGAGCAAGTGTCAAATGGCCACAAACAGGGCAGAAGGCAAAAAGGTCTGTATGTGACATGCTGAATTGTTGCTGCTGCTCTTCTAACATCATTCAGATGTTAAAAAAACAACAACTGTCTAGAAGAGCTAAGTGTACGTCTGTTCCTCACCGCGCTGCACTGTTTCTATTCAAATATTTGAATGCTCACGTGTCATACTATTTTTAACTTTTTTAATGCAGTTACATTGGGCTTTGTCCAAATACAAACAAGAAACCTACTTAACAAGGTCAAAACAATCTAAGGTCTATTTCCTGAAGATGTGCAGGAATCTTTTTTCATTGTCATATAAAAGGCTATGTTTTTTTTTTTCATTTGTAGAATTTGCATTTTAAAATGTATTCACAGATTCATATAAGGATGTACATAACATCAATGCTTCAGCCTTAATGAGCCTGCTTTCTCCTACTTCCCTGTTACATTAACTGTAGACCTTTACCTCTTTACTGCTTATAGCAGCAAACCTGCGCACACCTAAATAGCTTAAGGGGTTATTCAGAAAGCTCCAAAATTTCAGCTTTCTAGTTCGGCCCACTTTGGTGCGCTTCGCAATTCCAAGTCGCCAACCCTGCGGTGAATTCACTATTCACCCGAAGTGTGCCAAACATGGATTCGCCGAACGCTGCCACAGACCGCCGAACGCAGATGAACACCACCGAACGGCAAGAAAAAAAAAAAAAGAACTCTGCTATTCTTCTAATCAGCATGGGCGTGACACCACTTTTTCTGTATGTATGAATATTTTGTCGTAACATCAGTTAGGTCATTTTTGCTGCTGTTCCTTTTTCCATATTTTTGTTTTTAACCCCAAAGTGGAATTATTTGGTGAGTGTATAAGCAAACCCACCACCATTAGGTTAGCGTAGCTTAGCTGAGAAGCAGCATGAGAGTGTGCGGCTACTCAGAGGATCGGCTTATGGTTTCATTAGGTAGAACTCACCTTACCAAGAGGTGCCTTGACATGGCAAGTGAGCTTACACTTCAATGGCCATTCAAGTAAACCAAAACCTCTGAGTGTGTTTTGTTTCTCTTGGAGTTGTATAGATAAAAGCGCAGGTGACATTTTTTGTCTTGTTATGTTTTATACACAAACTGGGTTACTCCTGGTCGTTGCAGCCGCCCTGGTGGGCATGGGTGCGACACCGCTTATCTGTATGTTTCTAATCAGCGTTTAAACCAATAAAAATGCATTAAAATGTGTCTAAATAACAGAGAAGGTTCTGTTACAGAATAAAATAAACTCCTTTTAAAAAAATTGGGAATCAAAAATTTTGTCTAAAAAAATACAAAAAGATATTCAGAAAAAAGAATTTTTTTTTTTGCTGAAAATGAAAAGAATAAATGGCTTAATTGAAAAACGACAATATTATTTTACATTGCATCCTATGGGATTCGCCTGTTTAGGCTGAGCACATGAGCGCATTTGGTGCCTGTGTGCGCCCACACTTCCCTGCGTCTGTGCCGTTTTTGTGCCGTTTTGATGTGGAGGGCCAACCACTGGACGTGAAAAAGCCGTCCCCATCAAAAAGCTAGACGGACGCTGACTGGGATACCAAGCGCGATCCTCCATAGGAGGATCGAGCTTTGTACGCTGAGCGCACAGAGTGGAAGGACCGTCCACTCTCACGGACGTTCCTTCCTCTCTCTTTAAAATGCTCGTGTGCCGCCAGCCTTAAACCTGTCAAACTGCACCACAGAAAATCAGGGCATTTCACTGACATATCGGTGCATTTCTGTGTTCTCTGAATAGACCTACAAGTGTGGGGATTCAATCCACATTGTACGCATACCCACACGAATACATTTTAGTAAAAATAGAAAACAAAACAGACTTGTATATAATAATAAAGCCACTCACGAGCGTCACGTCTTTAAACCCCTTCAAACCCAAAATCGAGTAATCTCGATTTTTGCATTGAAAAGCATTCATTAGCATATCAAAAGATAATTTTCACACCTTTTTAAAGAAAGATTAGTGTGTCCCCTGTGGAGAAACAAAATCCTTTGGTTTTTTGTTCTCCAAGTACCCTGGAGAGACCAGGATAAAAACCAGCTGCAAATAGCAGCTCTAAACCTCACTGTAACAAAACGTTCAAATAGTACTGTATTACAGCTGCCATAGAGAGGGCAGAATACAGGGAGAGCTGTGGCGTCAGTCGCTGCTGTACAGGGATACGATACAGGGGGTTATAATGACTAAAAATCCCTGTACAGTACAGATACAAGGTGTTACTGTAATCTCCATATACAGGCATTATGTCACATGCAGATATTAATTTTATATTCTTTTGGTAGTTTTTGAAAGCTGCATTACTAATAATCTTATTATGATCAATACAAATCCCCACCATAAGCAGGAGATCTGAACATCTGAACATTTTTATTATTTATCACAGTTACTGTATCTAACATAATCAGGGTTATTCAAAGAGAATCGAAAAGTCACCGCATGTTCGGTGACTTTTCGTTCCCCATCACTTTGGGGCGATTTGGCGATCCTATCTCGCCGACCCTGCGGTGTATTCAGGAAGCACCGCAGGGCCCCCGTAGTGCAGGGAGAACCCGCCACAAACCCGGCAAACACTCAGTGCAAACCCGCCAAACACTCGCCGCAAACCCACCGAACACTCACTGAACACTCACCGAGACCAGCAGAAACAGCTGGATTAACCCCGCCGAACATGCCGGAGAATCCCGACTAGCCGCCGATCACAGCGCAGAGCAGCCACCGGAAAAACCCGACACCGCAGAGGACCGAGGTGAAAAAAAACCCAGTACACTCGAAAGTTTGAAACTTGAAACGCTTTTTGCAAAAAAACAACTGAACGAAAATGTCTGAAATTCACATATAAGATCCAATGAATGATAATTAAAAGGGCCGTTACAGAAAAAAAAAACATTTAAAAAAAAAACGGAAAAAACATTTGCAAACAAAATTCCAGAAAATGCCTAAAAGGTCCTAAATAATCTATAAATAAAGAGACTCTTTGCTGCAGAATAAAATAATAAACAGTTTATTAGATATTGAATTAAAACTGGAATATTTTTAACATTGAAACCTATGGGATTCTCCTGAATAAACCTGCCGAATGAAACCAGCAAACAGCAGGGCTTTTCGGCAACTTTTCACTGCTGTTCGGTGTCTCTGAATAGAAGAAGCATTGCTTCTCTATGAGGATTTCACTGCCCTCGAACAGGCACCGAACGTGCAGGCAATTCGCCAACATTTGACGAACTGCCTGCTCTCAGAATAGCCGAATGGCCCCGAAATTTAGCCGTACATTTCAGGGCCAGATCAGTTCTCTTTGAATCCTGAAAGGGTTTTTCTGCCACCTGTATGATAATAATGCAGACCCTGTTTGAAATTGTGTAAGATAAAGGACACCATCTAGAGCTCAGAATCTTACATGTCAACAATTATTAGTTATTATTATTCTTTATTTATAAAGCGCCAGCATATTCCGCAGCGCTGTACAATAGTCATAGTATAGACAGGGTTACAATACATTGAACAACAGTTGACAAACAGTACAGGAGGAGATCAGGCCCTATTCCCGTAGGAACTCACAATCTGGGAGGGTTGGGGTTGGAAACAGGAGGAGAGGACTGCAAGGTGAGAGTGAATGATGGTTGCGTCAGTGAGTTGGGTGGTAGGCTTCCCTAAACAAACAATATTTCTGAAAAGGATAAACGAATACATGAAAAATTAAAAATTTGCAACTTAACATTATTTACATTTTTTAACTATCTCAGAATAACAATTTTGTGTGAATCTTCAATTTTTACCCTCTAATTAACTTCACATCCCCTGTTTCAATTTAATAAATGTTCTGATAACAAAAATTTCAACAAAAATCGCTTGATAGTGATGGGGTTAAAGTAAAAATGCAGGGCTACTGTACATTACACTCTTGTTGCTAACATTAGCGCTCACTTGCGTGAGCATTAGCGTTGGCCGTGGTTGTAGATCTGCACATACGACGATGGAGTCACCGGGTAAGCTTATGAAGAACTGCTTTATTCTCCTGGCATTCTGTGTGTGACAGTCTCTGCTTCCTATTTCTTCTAAGACCCTCACACTTCCTGTCTCCACCCCCATGTCTCCACACAGCTATGTATATATGCAACACGCATATTCTACATCTTTCCCCTTTTAAAGAAAACATATATATAACATGCATGAAACTAGACCAGAGTGCAGCATAACAATAAACCGTAAAACCATGTAACATAAAACACAAAATGCTTTAAGAAATCAGTATGTGATAAAGTCGTTAAATTTTGGGTTAGGTTTGCACATTCTTCCCGATCGAGTCTGATTCTGAATCTGAAACCTGTTGCCTGAAATCGTCATTATTTTGTAGTGGTGCATTACATTTATCGTTTGGAGTGTCATTTGGCACCGTAGCAGATGGCCGTGCTTGAGGTTCTGAAGAGACCACAGGAGCAAATGAGGCAGGGATGGGACTGTATGATTCAGGGACTTGTAGGAGGTGAGTGTGGTTTCTTACATAGGTCCTGCCATCAGAGAGGACAACATAGCTGTTGGGTTGGGGGGCCTTCCCATGAACCATAGCCAGTTTGTCAAACCCACGGGAAGTCTCCATCCGTACCACCTGTCCTGGCTCCAGAGGTGAAAGACACCTGGGCGACTTGTCATGGCTTATCTTCCCTTTCGTTCGGAGCCGAAATAAAGGAGCCTGAACATCAGTCTCAACTTTAGGCAGTAGCTGTGTCGCGACCACGGGGATCAAAGTCCTGGTGCGACGTGACAGAAAACGTTGTGCCGGAGAAGGCATTCCATTCCGTGGTGTGTTGCGGCGGAGGTTGAGTAGTGCTGCATACATGTCAGAACCATCACGGGCACATTTTTCTAGCAGCTGCTTGGCCGACCTTACACCACGCTCTGCTAGACCATTCGATCTTGGGTAGTGGGGACTGCTTGTGACATGGTGAAAATCCCACTGGTGGGCAAAGGTCCTGAATTCCCTGCTTGAAAACGATGGCGCATTGTCAGTCATCAACTATTGGGGAATCCCATGTGTAGAAAAGTGCCGCTTCAATGCTGTGATCACAGTGGTGCTGGAAAGGTTTGGAAGGACGTCAAACTCCCACCAGCCAGAGTACGAATCCACTAGTCCAAGTAATGCTTGCCTTCCCACTCAAACACATCAGCTGCTGTGATGACAACGGTTTGTCAGGGACGAGGTGCAGATGCCAGGGTTCTCTCATTTGATGCTGTCGTAGAGCATTATATGGGGTACATTTGGAAACTTCTCTTTCAATGTCACTATATACAGTGGGCCAAAACATTGTTTCACGTGCCCTACGTTTAGTGGACTCAATGCCAGGGTGACCTTGATGGAGCTGTGTCAAGTAATATTTCTGGAGAGAATGACTAATAATAACTATTTTGTTGGATGCGCCAACACCCTGATTGCTAAGCTAGCAATTGAAACACATTCAGAAAGGCAGCACACAAGTCAGATCCTTCCAACTGTGCAAAAACCCTGTATCAAAGAGAATTTCCGTTTTAGACTGGTGCCTGTCAGTGCATTACTAAACGTCTCTGTAACCAAAAAATGAAACACCAGTCAGGACCTGATCAAATACCAGCAATGCTGCTGAAAATCAGCGCACCAGCAATTGCAAAACCTGTCGCAACCCTAATCAATGAATCACTGGTGACTGGATATATACCCAAACTCTGGAAGACTGTGACAGTGGTACCTATCCATAAAAGTCGAGACAATACTTTGGTATCCAACTACCGGCCAATATCATTGCTTCCTGTAATGTCAAAAATTATGGAAAAATGTGTTTACACTCAATTACGCGATTACTATCTGTATTGGAACTATTTAACCCCAGATCAATCCGGCTTCCGTCCAAATCATTCAACCACAACTGCCCTTTTAAAGGTTTCCAATGATATCCAGGCTGGTATGGAACAAGGAAACCTAACTGGAGCCATCTTCTTTGATTTTGCCAAGACCTTTGACACAGTAGACTATTACAAAAACTTAAATACTCTGGTATTGGTGATCACACGCTAACCTGGCTTCAATCATATGTATCTGATCGGTCGCAATATGTGTCCATTTCTGACAGCACTTCCCTCCCAGTCACGTGCGGTGTACCCCAAGGCTCGATATGTGGTCCCCTGCTATTTACAATATTCATAAATGATCTGCCCAATGTCTGCAAAGCCTCAACTGTACATATGCATGCAGACGACACTGTAATCTATACCAGCAAACCAAATCTCCCGCAGCTGGAGGCAGTGCTGCAAGAACAGTTCACAGTGGTAGAAAAGTGGATCAAAGATAACAAACCTTTTCTAAATACTGACAAAACTGTTACAATGCTCTTTAGAACAGCACCTAAACTACACAAATTGCAAAATCCCCATCTATGAGTCAGGACAAAATCAAATGGCACGCTGACCACAGTCACTTCTCTCAAATATCTAGGTATGTGGTTAGACTCAAATCTATCCTTTGGCCCACATCGAAAAACTCTCATCTAAACTTTACCCCAAACAAGGTGCCCTGTACAGAAACAAATACTGCCTGAGCCCCGCGGTAAGAAAGTAGATTGTACAACAAACGCTTATGCCGGCAATTGAATACGGAGATGTAGTTACATAGTTACATAGTTATATAGGCTGAAAAAAGACATGCGTCCATCGGGTTCAGCCTCTCCCACATAACCTACTGCTGTTGATCCAAAAGAAGGCAAAAAACCCAGTCTGAAATGCTTGCCAATATGCAACATACTGGGAAAAAATTCCTTCTTGACCCCAGAATGGCGCCAGATTTCTCCTTGGATCAAGAAGCTTTTACCCACATATTAAATATTATAACCCTTAATATTCTGTGTCTGCAGGAAGTCATCCAGTCGCTTTTTAAAAGTCTGTACAGACTCTGACCCAACCACCTCAACAGGCAGAGAATTCCACAGCTTTATTGTTCTCACCGTAAAATAACCCTTCCTATGCTTTAAGCTAAATTTTCTTTCTTCCAGTCTAAATGGATGACCCCTTGTCCTATGTATAGTCCTGTTAATGAATAGGTTATCAGACAATGGTTGATAATGGCCCCGTATATATTTATATAAGGTTATCAGATCCCCTCTAAGGCGCCTTTTCTCTAAACTAAACAGGTTTAAGCTTGTTAGTCTTTCCTCATAACTTAACCCTTCCATCCCCCTTATTAATTTAGTTGCCCGTCTCTGCACTTTTTCTAGCGATATAATATCTTTTTTTAAGACAGGTGCCCAAAATTGCACGGCATATTCAAGGTGCGGCCTGCCCATTGATTTATACAGAGGCAAAATTATGTTTTCATCCCGTGAGTGAACTCCCCTTTTAATGCATGCCAATACTTTGCTTTAGGCTTGTGCACCGATTTTTTTTTCGGTTCGATTCGATTTTTCGGATTTTTAAACTTTTCGATTCGGCTCGTTTCGACCGATTTCGGTTCGATTCGGTTCGACCTGTTTTTCGGGTACATTTTTTTTCGGAATTTCGACCATTTTTCGGTATTTTCGTGTCACTGTGCTCGGTTTTTGTATCGACTTTTCGTTTTTCGAAAAATTTTCGTTTTTCAGAAAATTTTCGTTTTTACAAAATTTTCGTTTTTACAAAATTTTCGTTTTTCGGAAAATTTTCGTTTTTCGGAAAATTTTCGTTTTTCGGAATTGCACATTTTTCGGTATATCGACAATTTTTCGTATTTTTCGTGTCATTTTGCCCGTTTTTTGTATCGACTTTTCGTTTGTTCGAAAAGTTTTCGTTTTTCAGAAAATGTTCGTTTTTACAAAATTTTCGTTTTTCGGAAAATTTTCGTTTTTCGGAACATCTGTTCTCCTCGTTTGCCACATTTCAAGCCCATTCGAAAAATCCGAAAATATTTCGTTTTGGCTCAGAAAACATTTCGGATCTGAACTTTTCGGATCTAAAATTTTTCGGAAATTCGGCCGCATCCGAAAACACGAATCGGGAAATTTCGTGAAAATTCTGAAATTCCGAAACCCGAAACGCACATCCCTACTTTGCTTGCCTTGGCAGCTGCTGTTTGACATTGCACATTGTTACTTAGTTTGAAGTCTATGATTATTCCCAAATCCTTCTCCTGCTTGGATTTCCCTAACTCCGTACCATTTAGGGTATAAATTGCTTGTGTGTTCTTCACTCCAAAGTGCATAACTTTGCATTTATCTAGATTAAATTTCATCTGCCATTTAAGTGCCCAGTCCCCCAATCTATCTAAATCCCTCTGCAGCGAAGTAACATCCTGCTCACATTGTATTTCTTTTCCTAGCTTTGTGTCATCTGCAAACACTGATACATGACTTTCAATGCCTATCTCAAGGTCATTTATAAATAAATTGAATAGTATTGGTCCTATAACAGACCCCTGAGGGACACCACTTACCACTGGTGTCCATCTTGAAAATGTACCAGTGTATGCAGCTGCCCCGCAAACACACCTCCAGAAACTTTCTACATTGTATAACTCATTCTGCCGCTTTGCATTACAATGTAACTACATGACCCACCATTGTGACATGTTAAAAGAACTAAACTGGCCGTCGCTGGAACCTAGACGCATTCTTCACCTTTCCAACCTGGTGTTTAAGAGCTTTTCTGGGAAGCTACCACCCTACCTGAATAGGCTGCTTCCTTCAGCAGTTCCCTCATCCTATAACCTCCCATCCAGGACCTGCACCTTACTTGCAATACCACTATACCAATACAAAAAGAAAGTGTCTCGATCCTCATTTTCCTACAGAGCACCACAATTATGGAAGGACCTCCCAGACGCCATCAAACCTTCCCCCAGTCTAAAGTCCCTTAACCACTTGGCTGCTAAGGACGCGCTCAGCGCATCCTGCCAAGTGCACATCCTGTGCTATGGACGCGCCGAACGTGTCCTAGCACAGAAGGCAGCAATCAGCCGGGATTCCGGGCTGATTGCTGGCCCCCCCGGTGTGGGCTGACATCTTGCATGTATGTCTGCCCGGCACTCCGGGACACCGGGGGAGAAGATAGATGTCATCGCTGCAGCGCGATGGCATCTATTTAAGGCGCCCCCCAAGCGAGTGCGGAGGAGGTGCCTGAAAGGGGGGGAGATCCTTCAGACCTCTATCCCTCCCGATCGCCAGGGTCCAGCGGCTAAAGGCAGGCACAACCGTGCCTGGCTTTAACCCCTTGGGTGCCGGATCACGATTCGGCGCCGAAAAGCGCCGAATCGTGATCCTCTCCCGGAGCTGGCCAACATCTTGGATGTTGGCCAAGCTTCCGGGAACTCCCACTGACGACTGGCGTCATCGTGCATAGCACAATGACGTCAGTTCTGGAGTTAACCCCTAGTTGCCACCAATGGTGGAGATCGTGGTTTACAATGAACCCACTATCTCCCGATCCGTGGCAGCTAGGGGTTAATATAGAGCATGGCCTTTCCAACGATACCAAATATGACCAAGTAAACGTTAATACAAAAGAAATAAAAAATAAAAATAAAAAAATATTTTAAAACAAATTATAATTTTTTTTTGTTTTTTTTGTTAATGCAGCAATATTGTTCCCATTTCAATTATAATGTGAACAATGGTGTTGCACTAACGATTTTTGTATGGGGTGTGTTTGTTAAAAATCGCGTAATTTTTCCCCCCAAAAACATGTAACGAGACCCCATTTCTAATTTTTTTAACAAGCGCAACCCATAGAAAATATAAGCGCAAATGCTTGAATGTTAAAATGTGAAAAAAAAAACTTTACACATTGTAAATTTTTGAAAATTCTAATTTTATTGCATTTTTTGTTATAATATACATACAGGACATGACGTATACATAGAATAATGATATATTATGAATCTGTCGAGTCTGCTGGAAAGAACTTTATATAATATGTCTGGGTCATATAATAAAATAAGGCTTCAAAACGCGCTTAAACATGATGAGCAAAACCAGTAAAAATTAGCTTAGCACACAGGCGTGAAATGCCTCAGAAGCGAAAGGGTTAAGAGTAGGGATGAGCCGAACACCCCTGTGTTCGGTTCGCATTCGAACTCGAACAATTTCAAAAGTTCGAGTTCGAACTCGAACACGAACCGAACTAAATGCAAGTCAATGGGACTCAAAAGTTAGAATTTTAGAGTGCCCTCCAAGAGGGCATATATGGAAGATATTTGCCATAAAAGGTGTATGGGGGTCCGGCTAGTGCCCTGGGGGACAGGAAACAAGTACAAAAAGTAAAAAAAAAATGTTTTTAAAGTTACAGTGAGTTTTCCATGAAATAAGGGTTAAAAATAAAAATGAAAAATTCCTTCAAATATCGTGCCTAGGAGGTCCCCATAACCTGCCCGTGAAGTGGCGGATTTGTAGGATGTATAGAAACATTTAAAAACAAAAAGATGACATTTTGAATGAAAGAAAACGGTTTTCCTTTTATCTATAATAATACCGCTGTCACCACAAAACAACTCATACACGCCCTGGTAATCTCCCGACTTGACTATTGCAATAATCTCTTATCTGGCCTCCCTCTGTCCCGCCTCTCCCCCCTACAATCCATCCTGAACGCCTCCGCCAGGCTAATTCACCTCACCCGCCGCTCTGTCTCTGCCGCTCCCCTCTGCGAGTCCCTTCACTGGCTCCCCATCCACTGCAGAATCAAGTTCAAAATCCTTATCCTTACCTACAAAACCCTCACTAACTCAGCTCCCCACTACCTGTCCTCACTAATCACCAAATACACCCCAGCCCACTCCCTAAGGTCAAACAGCGACCTGCGCCTAGCTTCTCCCCGCATCACCTCTTCCCATGATAGACTGCAGGATTTCTCACGCGCAGCCCCCACTCTCTGGAACGCTCTCCCTCGTACTGTCAGACTTTCCCCTAACTTCTCTTCCTTCAAACGCTCCCTTAAAACGTTCCTATTTAGGGAAGCCTACCACCCAACTCACTGACGCAACCATCAATCACTCTCACCTTACAGTCCTCTCCTCCTGTTTCCAACCCCAACCCTCCCAGATTGTGAGTTCCTACGGGAATAGGGCCCTCATCTCCTCCTGTACTGTTTGTCAAATGTTGTTCAATGTATTGTAACCCTGTCTATACTGTGCTTATTGTACAGCGCTGCGGAATATGCTGGCGCTTTATAAATAAAGAATAATAATAATAATAAAACAACTGATTGGGGCGGCAGTCTGTATGAAAAGAGACATTTTAGGACACGCAGAACAAGTTTAGTGATTTTGTGGCTTAATTATGGGGAAACTTATGCAGGCTTTGGATGAAAGTAACAATAGGTGCTTTAAAATTGGGCCTTTAGTGTCGGCAACAGTGCCGTCACACCATAACCCCTCTGTGGTATTGTGGAAGAGTGCAGGGTTGGACCCTGTGGTCCAATATTAAAATTATATGAATCTGGTAATATAGGTGTCAGTGGCAGTGCACCCAAATATTGTGCCTTTGGTGGCAGCAAGTGCCTTCACACCGTAACCCCTTTGTGGTATTGTGGAAGAGTGCAGGGTTGGACCCTGCGGTCCAATATTAAAATGATATGAATGTGGTAATATAGGCGTCAGTGGCAGTGTACCCAAATATTGTGCCTTTGGTGGCAGCAAGTGCCTTCACACCGTAACCCCTTTGTGGTATTGTTGAAGAGTGCAGTGGTGGAGGTTTTGTGAATGCAGAAGAGATCCCCAATCTATTCCGTTATGTCAGCATCAAGGGATTGATAGCTGCTGATCCAGGAGTGATTCATTTTTATAAATGTCAGCTGGTCTACAGAGTCGGTGGACAGACGCACTCTTTTGTCTGTGACAAAACCTCCAGCGGCACTGAACGTCCATTCAGAAAGCATGCTGGATGAAGGGCAACCTAGTAGCTGCATAGCATATTGGCTAAATTCTGGCCAGTGATCCAATCTCAACACCCAGTAAGCCAGTGGATCATCTGCTGGAAAGGTATCCAGGTCTGCCCTTGCCCCTAGGTAGTTCTGCACCATACGGTAAAGACGCTGGCAATGGATGCCTACATTTGACGTCCCTGGGCATCATGGACTAAAAAAATTGAAAAAGGCATCAGTCAAACGGCCCCTTTCACCGCTCTTCCTCTGATCAACCGCAGCCTCAGAAGCACCTGTGTCATCACTTGGTAACCTACCAGTGCCTGGAAAGGTGTTACACAAGTGTCGCTTTAGAGCGTCCACAAGTTTTTTCATCCTGTCCTCCCTCTGTGCGGGCAGGATGAGCTCTGCAACTTTACCCTTGTATTGTGGATCAAGATGGCTTGCCAACCAGTAATGATCCCTCTCCTTGACAGCATGAATCCTGGGGTCCTTTAGCAGGCTTTGCAGGATAAGGGAGCCCATGCAGCGTAGGTTGGAGGTGGCATTAGCTTCTGAGTCTTCCTGGTCAATGAGGATGACCCCATCTTGCACTTCCTCCTCCCAGCCACTTACTAGTCCTTGGGTTTCTGGGCACACAAAACCCTCCCTAGAGGAATCCCCACCTTCAATGCCCCCACTACTTAAATATTCCTCCTCCTGTCTGATCTGAGGACCCACAGGAATGCTGTCTGTGGAAAGACTGGGGCCTTGAGAGCTAGGGAAGGTCTCCTCTTCCTCCTGCTTCTCTGCCTCTAGTGCCACATCCCTAATTCCCCGCAGAGTGCGCTCCAGCACGAACACTAAAGGAATTGTGTCACTGATGCATGCACTGTCCCTGCTCACCATCTGCATTGCCTCCTCAAATGGTGACAGTACAGTGCATGCATCCTTGATCATCAGCCACTGCGGGGGAAAAAAAAACAAGTTGTCCTGAACCTGTCCTTGTGCCATACTCACACAGGTACTCGTTGATGGCCCTCTGCTGCTTGTGCAGTCGCTGCAGCATTGCCAATGTCGAGTTCCACCTGGTGGGCATGTCACAGATCAGACGGTTTGTGGGAAGGTAGAATTCTCTTTGAATTTCTGCCAGGCGAACACTTGCTGGCAATGACCGTCTGAAGTGGCTGCAGACTTTTCTGATCTGGCTGAGAAGCTCTGCCAGCCCTGAGTACCTGGTTAGGAAATGCTGTACCAACAGATTTAGGACTTATGCTAGGCATGGTACATGCGTCAACTTACCCTGGTGTAGGACGGAGAGAAGGTTGCTGCCATTATCACAGACGACCATTCCCAGCTGAAGCTGGCGTGGTGTTAACCATCTCTGCACCTGCCCCTGCAGAGTTGACAGAATTTCTGGCCCGGTGTGGCTCCTGTCCCCTAAACAAACCAGCTCAAGCAGAGTATGGCATCTTTTTGCTTGAGCCATTGGGTAGCCCCTGTCACGCGTCGGGGATTAAAGATATAAAGATAAAGATATACAGAACGCTGATTCAACTCTGTTATAAAAAATGGAGATATGCAGAACTCTGATTCAACTCTGGTATAAAGATTAAAGATTTCCAGAAGTCTGGTATAACTCAGTGAGACACCCTGATAGCTGGCAGCCAGTGACAAGACACAGATTACAATTCCCAGAAACCGCCTATAGATCTGTGAGACCCCCTGATGGGTGGCAGTGACAAGACACAAATTACAATTCCCAGGAACCTCCTATAAATCAGTGAGCCCCCCTGATGGGTGGCAGTTTGACAAGACACAGATTGCAATTACCAGGAACCTCCTATAAATCAGTGAGACCCCCTGATGGGTGGCAGTGACAAGACACAAATTACAATTCCCAGGAACCTCCTATAAATCTGTGAGACCCCCTGATGGGTGGCAGTGTGACAAGACACAGATTACAATTCTCAGAAATCTGATAGAAGTATGTGACACCCCCTGATAGCTGACTGTCAGTGACTGAGAATGTCCACATACGCTGTGATCACACTGTATTGGGAGACCTCCACACCAGCGCGAAGTCACTGCTCAAAGGGGATGCCGAAATACCCTTAACATACCGTAAAGAACGGAGTGGGACTCAAAACAGCCAGTTGTATAATCTCTTTCATACTAAAGTGTACAAAGACTCCACTCCCCTATATATACAAATTCAATTGAATCCCCACACATGCAAGTCATTAATCAATTCATATGGTAATTCCACTTCTAATCATGCTGTTTTTTTTGGCTTCTAAGTACAGAATACCTTAAAGACATTTCAAAAACCATAAAGACATTTCAAAAACCCCATATGCATGTGTGGGTAGAGGGGATAACAACTTACATAAATAAACAAAAAATAAAACAAAAAATAAAAATAAATTATATATATATATATATATATATATATATAATGTGATCAGGAAACATTGGAGTATTCTGAAGAGAGCATATGGTGAGATTCCCTTTTTTCAGAATCCTTGACGAAAACGAAACTGGAGAAGACCAACGGGCGTTTGGTGAGCTGTAAACTCCACTGTATAACATTGAAAGAATATTTTAAAGTTAAAAGAATACCTCGGGGCTTAAGGATTAGACTGAGACCGACTCTTTTTGCGGATGACACAGCATACTGTCAGAGATTCGAATTGATTGATTCATGATTTTTGTACTTGTGATTCAACATATGTGGTGTATGTCTTAAAATGTCCTTGCGGGCTGCTTTATGTAGGCGAGACGACAATGAAAATCAAGGAACGCATTACTAAACATAAATCCACGATTCGGACAAAGCAAATTGATTTACCAGTGCCTGAACACTATATTAATTGTGCACATAGCGTAGCACAACTCATATTCCAGGTGATTGATCATGTTCCTGTCTTACGGCGAGGTGGAGATAGGAGTAGGCTATTGAAACCGAAAGAAAAACGATAGATACATAGATTGGACATGCTGTGGCCTAGGGGCCTAAATAGGGAGTTTGATTTACATTGCTGCTATTGATTTAATAAATTATGTCGGTCTATGGTCTTTTGGATAGAATATCTGCGGATGTAGATTCAGATAGATTGGAGGTATGGGATCTCCTCATTAATGTGGGGACTCCATATATTTTTCGCTGTCCGTTCTTCTGCAAGTTTAATATGTTTTAATGTTTATACATATATATTTATTTAGATTTTTATTTTTTGTTTATTCATGTATGTTGTTATCCCCTCTACCCACACATGCATATGGGGTTTTTGAAAGGTCTTTATGTTTTTTGAAATGTCTTTAAGGTAAAAAAAACAGCATGATTAGAAGTGGAATTACCATATGAATTGATTAATGACTTGCATGTGTGGGGATTCAATTGAATTTATATATATAGGGGAGTGGAGTCTTTGTACACTTTAGTATGATTCAGGCTAGGGTCAGATGAGCGCATTTTGTACGGACTGTGCGTCCGTGCATTACGGACGTACTTTCTGACTGACAGCAAGGTAGTGGCCACACAGTCTGTTTTTTTCACTGACGTATTTTTTGACTGATGTAGCAGGGAAAATAAATTACAATGAAAAAACATTCTGTCTGTCAAAAATGCTGGACGTATAAATGCAGTCCGTCTGACCATGCTCCATCACTCACACACAAAGCTATACGGACGTTGTAGACGTGGTGCACTCCGCACGTCCGTTCTAGCAGTATTACGTTCTTGCCTAACCTGCGTCCGTTTGCAGTGTCCGTCAGCCCCCGCACTTCTGTGCGGACGTACTTCGTGTGTGGGGCTCCATTTAACACAATTGTATGCTATCACGGACGTACTTATGTGCGGCAACACGGACGTTAACACTGCGCTCATCTGACCCCAGCCTAAGGCTGTCATAGCCGAAACGTCACTTCCTATGGATTAGACTGCTTTCCCACGAATAAAGAAAGAGATTATAAAACCTGGCTGTTTGGAGTCCCACTCCGTTCTTTACTGTCAGTGACTGAGAAGACACGGATTACAATTCACAGAAATTTTATGGAAGTATGTGACACCCCCTAATAGCTGACTGTCAGTGACTGAGAAGACACAGATTATAATTCACAGAACGTTTATGGAAGTATGTGACACCTCCTGATAGCTGACTGTCAGTGACTGAGAAGACACACTTTCCACCACCAATTCCCAGATATCTGCAACAAGTGAGCCCCCAAATTGTTGCTGTCACTGAATGAGAAGACACACTTTCCACCACCAATTCCCAGATATCTGCAACAAGTGAGCCCCCCAAATTGCTGCTGTCGCTGAATGAGAAGACACACTTTCCACCACCAATTCCCAGATATCTGCAACAAGTGAGCCCCCCAAATTGCTGCTGTCACTGAATGAGAAGACACACTTTCCACAATTCCCAGAGACCCCCCCAATAGCTGTCACTGGCAGTGAGAAGACACACTGACAGAACAATCTCCTCTCACTCCTGCAGAAAAACACGAGCTGGCGGGCTGGGTTCAAGCCTTATATAGTGTGCTGCGGGACTTTGCTCTGTGAGCCCATGGTTGGGCAAAATTTGCCCAATCAGGACTCTGAGCCGTGATTGGCATAGTCTTGCACCTGTCTTGCACCTAAACTGTGGTCAGGTGCAGGCTGTAGCCAATTACAAGCTTCAGGCCAGTGGAAAAAGTGCATTGTGGTCCATTGTGGTGCATTGTGGGCGAACATGCGCCGAACAAACGGAAATGTTCGTAGTTCGCAAACATCTGAACTGGCGATGTTCGAATCGAACTCCGAACACATCGAACCGAACAGCTCATTCCTAGTTAAGAGCTCCCTATTAACATACCTCAATAAGGAATGCACCTGTAAACATGTAACATAGTGACTATTTCCTACATATTTATTTTCTGTTAATCTGTATATTTGTTTTGTGTTAATATCTTGCATTTTACTACTTTGTATTTCTGTAACCACTCAATGTTCTTGAACCAAGGACATACTTGAAAACGAAAGAAATCTTTATGTATCCTTCCTGGTAAAATCCTTTATAAATAAATAAAGTAAAATGAGGGATTACATATCTCTGACCACGCAAAATTAAACCATCATCCACAGTCAATTCATCCCTCATAGTGTAAAATGGTCGGATGTCATACAGAATTTCCTTGAATGAGTCAGGCCACCCATTGAGAATGGTGTCCGCAAGACACTGGCAGGTAGCGTAGTGCTCTGCTTAAGCTCCTCAATTCTTCTGGACAAAAACACCTCATCCAAAGCTAACACATCATAATCCTCAACAGGGTTGTAGCGCTCACTCCCGGAGGAGCCGCTGAAAATGAACCACGGGTCAGTCTCCCCGCACTAGGGAATAAATATACTCCAGCACCGTTGTGGATTTTATAAATTATATAGTTTACTAGAGCAAAAGGCATATAATGAGACACGGTGTTCGTAGATATATTTACAGTGTTTTGTATCGCGGTAAACGCGCAGCGGAAAAGAAATACGAGGCTTCGTATTTCGGGAAAATGCGCAGCCGAACAGAAAAATACAATGCTTCGTAGTTTCGAGAAATGCGTAGCGGAAAGAGAATACAATATTTCGTAATTCGAGAAACGCGCAGCGGAAAACAAAATAATATGCAAATCTTTACCCCTTTTTGGATATTAGGGAGTGAGTCCCGCACAAGTTAAGTCCCGGACTGTAATTGTATGTGTGTGTTAGGGTACCCGGGTACTATTCAACTGGCCAGTGAATCTCTTAAACGATGTCTTCGACTAGTCAAGTTGGGGCCCTGTGGACTTTAGAAACAAACAGCAGCGTGCTTTCTTGACTTTATAAACCGGCCTTGGAGGCCTCTCACCTATCCGCTCGATCACCAAGGTTCCCCTGACCCAGGACGTCCCTCCGCTCGATGCCTTGCTGGGATACTGGCTACTGGATCCGTTGTCTGGCTCTCTTTGCTCCGACAGCGACTTGTCCAGCTACCGCCTGCTCTCCCATCCAATGGACCTGCGGTACTCCTAACTCGGGGGTCCTCCACTTCCTTGACAGCAGCTTGGGTAATGCCTGTGGATCACTGGGTCTCCTTCTTACGAGGCTGGATAACCCAATCTGGAATCCCGGTAGGCCGCACCTGCGCTCCGGCCTAGTCACTGTTCCACTCTGCAGCACTGTGTCCTGTCTCATTCACTCCCTGGCGCGCTCTGCCAGCTATCTCCACGAGGCTCAGGATGTAACTCGGTGTGTCCCACCCACTTCCTGTGTCCGTTCCCAGAGCATGCCGGGAAATGTAGTCCCAATGTTCAGTGTCTCTTATCGCGCTTGTCTCCCTCCGGTAGCCAAAAATAGGTACTGCCACAGTAAGGATTTAAACACAGCGCTACAGGGTTCTCAATGGTAGGGAGGTGTGCACACGAAAGAGCATCAGCAACATATAGTTCACGGCCTCGTTCATAGACAATATTCAGGTGGTATCGCTGAAGCTTGAGCATCATTCGCTGGATGTGTGCAGATGCTGTGCAATGGCTTTCTCAGTATGGTTATGAGTGGCTGATGATCCGTTTCCACAGTCACTGGGCGGCCATAGATATAAGCATGGAATTTCATACAAGCGAAAACTAGTCCCAATAATTCTTTCTCAATCTGTGCATAACGAGCTTCAGTCTCAGTAAGAGCTCTTGATGTGAATGCCACAGGCCTGTCATCTTGAAGACAGACTGCACCCAGACCATGCTGCGAGGCGTCAGCAGACAATATCACCGGTTTGTGTACATCAAAATACTGTAGGACAGGTGGACTTGTCAGATGTGCTTTGAGTGAATCCACAGCAGCAGCATGTTGTTCAGTCCAACACCAGTCAGCATCTTGGCGCAGGAGCTGACGGAGAGGAGACGTTACCTCACTGTAGCGGTAAATGAATTTTGAGAGATAATTGGTCATGCCAAGAAACCTCTGTAACGCATGTTTGTCCTCTGGGACAGGCATTTGGTGAATGGCCTTGTTTTTTTCTGGGTCAGGCTTAACACCTTTATCTGTGAGAAGGTGGCCTACATACTGCACCTCTGAAACTCTAAAGCGACATTTAGTGGGGTCGAGCGGTAGATTGATGACTCTGGCACGATCTAGGATACATTTAAGCCGTTTGTCATGTTCCTCAACAGAAGAGCCCCAAATCAAGATATCATCCACAACTATTTCACATGGTTGTCCGGCAAAGAGCTGTTCCATGCATCTTTGAAAGACTTCACTTCCTGTGGAAATCACATATGGCATCCGTAAGAATTTGTATCTTCCAAATGGGGTCATGAATGTTGTGAGTGTTGATGATTCCTCATTCCAGGGGAATTTGCCAGAATCCACCCTTTGCATCTAAAATATTAAAGACCTTTGCTTGTGACATATCAGCAATTATTTGTTCCACAGTCTTTAATGGGTGGTGAGGCCTCAGGAGAGCCTTATTAAGGTGCACAGGATCAATACATATGCGTACCGTGCCATCCTTCTTTACTGTAGCTGCCATGGCAGACACCCAAGGGGTAGCCTCCTCCACTGGGGCGATGCTGCCCAGTCTAATCATCCTTTCCAGTTCATTGACAACTTTGTCTTTCATAGCTAGCGGGATCCGTCGAGGGGGGGGCACACACTGTCGGGTGCACGGATTCATCCAGGCGCATGTGATACATGACTGGAAGCTTGCCAATAGTGTCAGTACGAAATAGGTCCTCGTAATCAGTCATCTCAGAAGCCTGTTGTTGTACAGCATGTACCTCTGAGCTGAGTTGGATGAGATTTAACCGGATGCTGTCTGGCAAGCCTAACAGGTTTTTATCATTTCTATCCACTATGTGGAATAACAACGTGCCTCCTGAAAGATCCAATGTGAGGCTTGGATCTACAGCACTTTGCAAAATGATTCTATTCGTTGCACAGGTTACAGCGTTTATTAAAAGCTGGGCACTTGTGCGCTCAGTGCCATGCTCGCCACCACAGTTACCGCACTGATGTTCATGCTGCTGCACCGCAAATACTTCTGTCTCTTTTCTTAGTTCCTTAGTAGCCTTGTCAGAATGCTCAAATGACATACATATTCTGACAGCAGAGTCCAGTGTCAGGTCTTTTTCCCGCAATAACTGAGCACGAACTGCATCATTGTGGCTTCCACAGACAATTCTGTCACGTATTAGTTCATCGGTTAATGCACCAAATCACATCTTTTAGCCAGCAATCTCAATGTGGCCACATAGGATTGAATTCCTTCATCAGATTTTTGAGCCATCATGTTAAATGCATATCTGTCCATTATCACATTCCGTTCAGGTAGACAGATGTCATCAAATTTCTTGATTAACACATTGGGGTCCTCTTTGTCCTCACCCTCTTGAAATGATTCATATTTATCCAGTGCATCTGAACCAGCCAAATTTAGAAAAGTGTAATCTTGTCCCTTTTTTGATTTGTCTGAAAGTCCTGATTTGCTGTACATGTCCCATTCTCTACTGAATTTCAGCCAGTTGTTAGCAATGTCATTATCAAAGACAAGTGCTTCTATGCGCCTTAGATTTTGAGCCATGATTCCTCAGCAATCTCACTTCCGACACCATGTAGATCTGCACAAACGATGATGGAGTCGCCAGGTAAGCTTTATGAAGAACGGCTTTATTCTCCTGGCATTCTGTGTGTGTTAGCCTCTGCTTCCTGTTTCTTCTAAGACCCTTACACTTCCTGTCTCCACCCCATGTCTCCACACAGCTATGTATATATATGCAACACACATATTCTACAGTGGTATCATTCACAATCCAAATGCTAATGGGTTAAGTAACCCGTTTGCTTTTGGTACTTTGCGCTTTGCAGCATGAGGTTACTGTACTTTGCACTCCCTATACTTAACATGGGGAGCGCAAAGTGTTAATTAGTGTTAATGGACTCCATCGAGTGGATGCTCGCAGCAGCGCTGCCGTGAGCATCCCTGGGCGTAGCACGCCAGGGACGTGCACTCAGTGGAGGCAAGTGAGGCACAGCCGCACCTGCCATTAAGTGATAAATTAATAAACTAAAAACAAACTCACCTGCTCCCCCGCTGTCAGCTCCGTCCTCTGCCTCTGCAGGCATTAGTTTTCCCAGCCTACGCAATTTGCATAGCAGGACGTTTCCCCGCTGCACTAATTGAGTAAACTGTTCAAGATGTGTGCAGCACACGTCAGAGATCACTGCTCATTAGTGCCGCACAGACTGACAGGCACTGATAGAGCATGGGAAAGCTTGGACCAATGGGAAAGCACCATTGGTCCAAGCCATTCCCAGAAAACTCCTACATTAGAGGACTGCCTCTGATTGACAGGAAGTCTAGCAGTTAGACATGCCCCTTCCTGGCAATGATAGGCCAGGCAGCCCTCCCTCCAATGCAGGCTGTGAAAAGATTGCATGATGGACAACCCCTGACTGGCTGCATGGGGAGCTGCAGTCCAGGAGCCTGGGGGTGCCCTGCTCTGCCCCAGCTGGGGATGCCCAGTTATACCCCAGGCTGGTTATTGTCTGCTAACTGGGGCTGGAAGAATGCACAACACATCTGCGCCCCAGGAGGGATCTGAGGGGGTGCAGCAGCAGGAAGCCCTCTTTGCCCAGCTGCAAGGTAAGTGACCTCACGGGGGAGGGTTAATGATGGGGGGGAGAGAGGCCATGGCTTTCCTCTGTGCTGATGTTCAGATAGTGCTTAGCTGCCAATCTGTATGATGTATTGTACCTCTAGCCAGGCTGCCTGGGGAGGGACAGGACAGGTGGGGGACTCAGCAGATGCAAAGTTGCCAGCAAGACTCTCTCAACTCCTTCTACCAGGGCTGTCAGATCACAGCGTGTGCTTCATGGGTCACTGGCTTTGGGCTGGGGTGTCGGATCTCCATTTTGCTCCCTGTCAGTGCCTGAAAGTGCTGCCCTGCAGTGTGCAGAAGTCAGGTTGGGTCAGTGGCTTGCTTTCCCTTCAGTATAATATGAATGACGCAAAATGTATAGGTGCTTTAAGGAAACCTAATGGATGTGGCCAGGCTCCTCTTAATACTTTTGTTATAGGGGCAGCATATAGAGGTGTGTGTGTGTGTGTGTGTTCTTACAGTGCCAGTCTCTTTACACACCCTTTCTTTCACATGCGCTGTGTTTTGCCAGGGGCAAGCGTTGGCTTAACTTTTTTTTTAGCCTAAAATATCAGGGTTATTCAGAGAGAGGTGAAAACCGTGAGAATTGGCAGGAAAATGAACAGCCAATTTGGAAAGTGAGATAAATGGGAGAATTTTTCTGGTTTGACTATTTTGACCTAGAAGGTTAACTTCTCCAGTCATTCTTGGAGAATGACTGGAGAAGTTAACCTTCTAGGTCAAAATAGTCAAACCAGAAAAATTCTCCCATTTATCTCACTTTCCAAATTGGCTGTTCATTTTCCTGCCAATTCTCAAGGTTTTCACCTCTCTGAATATTCCTGATAGTGCTGGCTACACTATCAGGGATATTCAGAGAGGTGAAAACCTTGAGAATTGGCAGGAAAATGAACAGCCAATTTGGAAAGTGAGATAAATGGGAGAATTTTTCTGGTTTGGCTATTTTGACCTAGAATTTTCCATTCTCCTGCTTTTCACCTCTCTGAATAACCCTGTATGAAAACAAGTCCAGGTACAAGGACCCAGGACTGTAGATTCTTCATTGAAGAAGTCTTTGCCAATGCAATTTAGAAGGCATATTGTAAGATAATTGTTCTGTATAAAGGTCTGTGGGAACAGAATCGGCTTCCAGTCAGTCCTTACTCACAGTGTCTATCCTTCTGCTGTACTAAATGCCTGAAGCCTCCTCTTTGGGAGCTAGAATGTTTTTTGGCTGTTTTTGCATTCGTATATCAACCAGTGCCTCACCAGCCACTGACCTCACCGCACGTCACTGTAGCACGCGATACCATTACCAATGCAAGAAGCTTTTTAAGCGCCTGCATTGTAATCCCCTGTTAAAACAGGGGCGGTAGGGAGAAAACTGCAGGCGCAGTTTTTTCTCCCTACCGCCCCCGTTTTAACGCGGGGATTGTAATGTAGCCCGCAGTGTTTACACTTCGGAATTACCAATTGTGGACTGTCTACATATTATGAGTTTTTACATTACAGTGTTACGTGTCGTCATAGGCGACTCTACAGGGGGGCAATTGCCCCCCCCTAGGTTATTTCTTGCCCCCCCACCAAAAATCAGCATCCAGCTTCCCACACTTATTCGGACCAACGTATCTCCGTAGCTATGCATCGTATATGGATGAACTAGGTGTCATTTGAAAGGGCAGATTCTGGCCTTTCCAATGATACCCAACATGACAATATTCATTGTGATGTAAAAGTCATAAAACATTAAATAAAAACGTGCACTTAAACGTAAACATTTTCACAGGGTTGAAATGGCTCAGCAGTGAAATGGTTAATGTTCAGACCATACATTACATTGTGTATTACGTTAGTTTATGCCTTGGTTTAGTTGTATATTAAGGGTTAATGGGCAGAATTCATCCCTCACAGTATACATTTGTTTTTTCCTTGATTAATGGCATTTTAGGGGTTAATGGGTTGGCTACATGCCTCAGTGTATTCATTTCATGTTTTTAGGGGTTAAGGGGTAGCTAAATGCCACATTGTTTATTATTTTTATTGCATTTCTCTTGTTTAAGGCATTTTAGGGGTTATTATGGAAGTTAGAATCTAAAGGGTCTAATGATCTGTAGATCCTCTGCTTTCCGTCACATTTCGGGGAATTTATTTTGCAGAAAATAAGGTGAATTCCCTTTTTAGCGAATGGTCACTGTAATTTGCTAAAAGTGGAGTCGCTGAAGCAGCAATCAGACATTCAGCGAAAACTGCCGAATTGCAGCGAATAAAATATTGAATTTAAGTATCAGGTTAGTACAACAAAAAGGCATCATTGCATCACATTACTCTGGGGTTTTGTAATTTTATTTATATATATATTTATTTAGGGCACTATTACCTGGTGTGAGCTAACCCTTGCATCAGCGTGATTTTGCGTTAGCGCCAGGTTAATTCAGTCTAGCGCCTGACCAACAGATCGTTTGCCTCCCGCTACAAATGGGAAAAATCACTTAGCGCGGCGCTATTAGCGATTTGTACCGCGAGCTTACTGTACTTTCCGCGTCCTATACTTAACACGGGGAGTGCTAGATATCTTTACAGATCACTTGGTGCCAGCACTAAATTTTTTGAGGTGCACTAATTGCAACATTTTACCTACTGCTCAGCCCTGGTGCTATCTCCAAATAAACAGAAAAAACAGGTCCTCGTCCAAAATTAACAGGCAATTGAAAGGAATGCAACACAGGTGTTCTCTTGGCCCCATACACCATAGTAATGGATATGGTCAGCAATGTCGCTGCTGTTGCAGTCGGCTCTATTATAAATGTATCCTTTATGCACATATATCCTAATTCTAATATATTGCCTAATTTTAAACATTTTATGCTGGCGGCTATTCATAGTATGTAAGCAGTTGATTATTAGGGTGACTGTGTGGACCATGTTTAAAGGAACACATGGATAAGTCTTGCCCTGAAACATGTATTGTTTATATGCTGTAGCAGGGAAATTGTTGTCGCTCACCTGGCCTTCCTTTTGGATCTATTAAATGCAGTGTAATGATTCTACATGCTGCTGGGAGGCATTTATCATGCAATGCCCATCAGCCTTAATATATGTGTGCATCAAACCATGGATGATACGGCCACCGTGGAGGATTTTAATAATGCAGGGGTGTGAGGTTATTCACTGGATGTGTTCATATTCAAGCTTGTGAGGGTGGGGGATAGGTATGGAAAAGAAAAAACGTTCTATCCTGTACACCAGTGGTCCCCAACCCTGGTCCTCAGGTCCCTCTAACAGGCCAGATTTTGCAGATCACCATGGGGAAAAGCAGACTGAATCCTGCAATCACTGAGCAGCAAATCATAACACCTGTGCTGTGCTTCAGATATCTGGCAAACCTGGCCTGTTAGTGGGCCCTGAGGACCATGGTTGGGGACCACTGCTGTACACAACCGCATTAGCGCTGGGTCTCAACTTGGGTCTTAGAGTTTCCCTAGTATGCGCCAAACGACCTTGTTCATGGACTACTGCAGTCAAGGTGATCTGTTATTAGGTCATCAGGCACTAACAAGGTTATTCAGAAAGCGGTGAAAAGCAGGAGAATGACTGGAGAATGGAAAATTCTAGGTCAAAATAGACGATTCTTTGACCAAGAATTTTCCATTCTCCAGTCATTCTCCTGCTTTTCACCTCTCTCTGAATAACCCTGTAAGTTTTTTAGCGACTCGCACTAAATTTTTCCTTTAGTGATGGTGTTTTAGCTCACACCAGGTGATAGGGCCCTTACTTTTATTCAGTGGTATGATTTAGTGGTGAAAATTATTAGTGCCCCCCAGTTTTAACTGCGGTATCTTCTGTGCCCCCCCTAAATATTGTTCCTAGAGTCGCCACTGCGTGTCGTGGACTGACTATGACGTACAGGTTTTTACGTTACTGAATTACAATTTGTGGACTGATTGCACAGTATGGGCTTTTACTTTCAGCAAATTGCGAGTTGCGCACTGACTATGCAATACGTGATTTTAATTTAAGCAAATTGCGAGTTGCAGGCTTTTACATTATGCAAAGTGCGGGTTTACTGTACTGTATTCAATTTTGCAGTGGTAGAATTGCGAGTTTAGAATGATAATGTAAAAGTGCAAGCTTTACTGTACGGATTTTGCAACTTAAACACTTTTTTTTATGCATATAAATTGAACTATGTAAATAATGAACCCCTTTTGTTGCTAAGCCATTTCACTCCTGGGTTCTAAATTCATTTTCACCATTTTATGCTCATGTTTAAACGTGATTTATAGTCATGTTGTATTGTAGAGCCCAGAAAATTATATATCCCTTTTTTCCCACAGACTTAGGGGGTTATTCAAAGAGCACCGAAATCTCCTCAAAATTTCGGTGCTCTTTAGTTTGGCGCATTTTGGCTAGTTCAATTTGCCAACCCTGCAGTAAATCCAGCATTCACCAGAGGGTCCCTCAAAGTGCACCGAAAAAGATACGCCGAACACCGCCGATCAACCCACCGAATGTAAATGCCGACCCACCAAAAACCGCCAAACGCAGCCACAAGCCGCGAATGAAGCCGACGATCCACCAAACGCTGCCAAAAAAAGCCGATCAGCCGCCGAACTGAGGGTAAAGGATTTTTTTGTGTTAACTAATAACACACAAAGTATTGTATCATTCTTGTGCATATTAAAGATATCATTCAAATATGCACGAC
The DNA here is from genome assembly GCA_009667805.1 of Leptobrachium leishanense. Classification (NCBI taxonomy): domain Eukaryota; kingdom Metazoa; phylum Chordata; class Amphibia; order Anura; family Megophryidae; genus Leptobrachium; species Leptobrachium leishanense. The sequence goes on along the minus strand of CM019071.1, from coordinate 84,092 downwards.
ATAGGTTGAAAAAGAATGTGAAATGGTTAAACCGTTGGCAAATGTTTTCAAGAGCTAATTATGTATTTGTGATACTAGTGCGACCATGAAAAGGCCAGAAGAATGTGCAGTTTTCTTTTTAAAAGTAAGGAATGGGAGAGTGGACGTCTTTTTGCTGTGCTCCAGGCCGTGTTCCCGGAACCGGGTTCCCGCGGTCGTTCTGCTGACCTAATCCTGACTTACTCTCCCCAGTTTGCCGGTTAAGGTATTCGTGATCCCACTGCTTTATTTTGGGGACGGCTGCAGCGAGGTGGTGGACTGTTTGGGCTTCCTCCCATTGCGTCCTGTCTGAGGCGGCGGCCGTTTTGAGGCCTATATCTAAGATCGGTTTCCCTGCTCTGTCTCGGCTGTGTTTACTCAACTCCATGAGCAAGAAATCTAAAAGGTGGTGGAGTGGAGGGCCCTCGCCTCCCGGACATTAGGGTCTCTCTTGGAGTGGGGTGTGAGGACCCGGAACCGCCGTGGTGATATACATCCCACATCTGAGTCCTCGGATGAGGCATCTGGATACCGCTCGGTAGTATCAGAGACTGAGGCTCCGAAGTCGCTTCCAGCACATCCACTTACTGCTGAGGACCTCCATAAGGTTATGGAGGATTTCCGAGCCCTCTGGCGCCAAGACCTGCAAGAGGTGAGAGCTGCATCAGAGACTCTGTAGCTCTGGATTGAAGAAGTTCGGGTACGTTCCCTGGAGACTGAGAAGGCTCAGCTGGCTTTGGATACCCGAGTGGATGATCTACAGCAGCAGGTCAACAGGCTGAACGCTGCAGTGATAGCCCTAGAGACCAGACACTGTCGCAGAAACCTTCGTCTAAGAGGGGTTCCCGAGACTGTGACTGCGGAGGGCCTTTATGATTATGTTCTGGGCTTGGTAACTCACTTACTGCCGAATTGTGATGGAGCGGAGGGCCCGCTGGTGTTTTCGGCTACTCGCATCAGACGGGCGGCTACGGCCCCGGAGACTGCCCCCCGTGATGTTCTCTTGGTGATGAGGGACGTTGCTGTCCACTCCCTGCTGCTTCGGTCTCTTGGCCCCACATTTAAGGTCACCTATGACTCTGCCTTCATGACAGTATTTTGTGACTTGCCATTCTTGCACCCATTTCCCTTCAGGTGAATGATGCCACCATTACTTCTACCTCTGAGGCACGTTGGCTCTGTGTTTTCTTAGACTCTGATCTTTCCTTCACTCCTCATGTTCAGTCACTAACCAAATGTTGCTACTTCCACCTAAAAAATATTGCACTTATCTGCACCTTTCTTAATCAGTAGTCTATGAAAATGCTCATCCAAAGTGACATTATCCCGCATCTTCACTACTGTAACTTCCTTCTCACTGGCCTTAAAAGATCCCAGATTCTCCCTCTGCAGTCTGTAATGCCAAGCTCATCTACCTCACATTGTGGACCTTTTACACCTCACCCCTTTGCCAATCACTACACTGGCTCCTGTTTTCTTTAGAATCCAATTCATTATATTGATGCTCACATACAAAGCTCTCCATAACCATGCTGCTACCTACATCCCCTCCCTTATTAGTAGGTATGGCCCATCCCGGACACTTTGCTCGGCCAATGATCTGATTGTATCAGCTCCCCGTACCCACACCCCCAGCTCTCGCCTTCAGGACTTCTCCCGAGCTGCCCCCTTTTTATGGAACTCCCTCCCCCGCAACATCAGACTCTCCCCGTCTCGCCAGTCCTTCAAGAAGTCTCTGAAAACATTACTTTAGAGAAGCCTATCTGCTCGCTCCATAATCCCCCATTGTTCATTACTTGCTCCATCTTCCCGCACAGCCCGCATGCGCCCCACTACTTCTCATACTCTGCTATTTACCCTCACCTATGTCACCCCTATGCTCTTAGATTGTAAGCTCTTGAGCAGGGTCCTCTCTCCTTCTGTTCTGTGTGTTTAACTTGTATGTATGTTTATTGTTCAGTATCATCCATTGTGCAGTGCTACAGAACTTGCTGGTGCTTTTTAAATACATGTAACTGTAACCTTAATGAGCATCCAGCCTCCCTGTCTGTTCAGAAGATCTGTGAGTCATTTGTAAACTCTCTGGGCACTATTCTCTTCCTAATGCTAAAATGGGGAGGCTAATGGAGAAAACCTGCGCCTGCAGGTTTCCCCATAACATCCCCATTTTAGCGTTAGATTCCAGAGCAGGCGCTAATTCAGCACCTTGCCCTGGAACTATGCATTATCCTCTGTGATAATCACAATAGTGCTTCCGCAAGTATCAACTCCTGGAGTCCATAGGACTCCATGGAGAGTTGCACTGTAGAGCCGCAAGAACCAGCTATTAGGAGTAGCAAAAATTTTGACTTGCGCATTGTGCGGTAATTAATGCTAGCACTTTCTAATACGCTACGCCACTGTGAATGCCCGCCTGCACCCGAGTCAGCTGGTTCCCCGGACCCCATGCGTGGGGAGGCCGCGGTGCCCATGGTAGAAGTGGGTACCCGCTGGCGGTCGGCGGGGAGTAGGGCACAAGGCCCATCTCTGCCGTGTGATGGTGTGGATCAGAATGCCTGGGAGGGGTGGCAGGATACTGTGGTGTGCCTGCCTAGACCGGACTCAGGTGTGTCTGTGACGCCACGCGGTTGGGAGGGAGAACAAAGGACCAAGGCAGGTTCCTTTAGGGCTGAACCAACTGGGTCGGTGGTGCTGGAGGGAAGGTGTGGGCATCGGAAGGCCTGCGATGAGCAGGATACTGCGGTGTGCCAGCCTGTGTCGCGGGTGTCTGAGACTGTGCGTGGCGCAGAGGGCATACTGGGTGGTCAGAAGGAGAGGCCTAGGGTGGTAGAGGGTTATCCAGGGCCTGAACCATCCAGGTTGGCGGTGCCAGGTGAAAGGAGTGGAGGACAGAACATACTGGATGGGCAGGATACTGTGGTATGCCAGTCTGTCACATGTGTCTGAGGCTGCGGGTGGCACCGAGCTCATGCTGTGTGGTCAGGAGGAAGGGCCTGGGGTGGACGAGTGTTGCCCTTGGGGGAAGGCCAACCAGATTCCCAGTACCACAGGAAACTGGTACTGAGCAACCTCCCTGTAGAGGAGGGTGGCATACGGCTGTATGCTCATCGGTTACGAAGCAAGGCGTGCTTGATAAACTGTGTGATAAAGTGGGGAAACTGTGTGCAATGGGGGGCGAGGTGAGCGTGGAGAATCTTGTGCCCCATCTGTATGGTTCCCCAAATTCTGAATGTGCGGGGACAGTGAGACAGGGAGGCAGCGGGTCCTGGTGTGGCTCCTGTGACCTCCCAGCCATCTGCCCAGAGCTAGGCACGATGCCTGACTCCGTTGGCAGATGCAGAGGGGACGTTTACTGGGGAGCGGGGCGCTTCACCCTGTTTCTCCATACCTCCTGCTGTAAGAATGGCTCCAGAGCAGGCTACGAGGATTCTGCTGCCTGTAAGACTGAGGTGCGAGCTGAGAGTAAGCCACACGTGCTGCACCCGGAGGAGCTGCAGAAGCACAGGGGCTTCTCCGAGTCTGTGCCATGTTGTGAGTGCAGTATGAGTGACCCCCTCCCCCCGGTTTGGGAGAGGTGGGGAAGAATGGTGGAGTCGCCAAAGGCCTGCATGGGGCAATGTGTGATGCGGTTGCGAGAGGGAATGCACGCTTTGGTCATAGCGACGGCGACTGGTGCAGGTGCCAGATGCCCGTTGGCAAACCCGTGTTAAGACGCACGTGAGAGGCATGTTAGTTAGCCCCTCCCTTTCTGCGTCTCCTTTGTATGGGAGATGTGGCAGATTAGACCTGTATTTCTATGTGTCTATCTGCCGGTTCATACATATCTCCTCCATATAGAGTATATTCATATTTGTGTCTGGCCATTTGGTAAGTGTATCCCTGTGTTCCCAGCTGAAATGTAATCAAAATGGTTAGCTTTCTCCCTTGGGGGGAGGATATAACACGTAGCTGTAAAAAGAGAATTTCTTTTGTACACTAACATAGAAAATCACACCTTGGCAGCCAGCTCGGCACCAAGAGAGTTGGACACAATCTTCAAAGACAGGAAGCACATCCTTGATCTCTAAGGGGGGTCTGGAGGGAAGAGGGACGCCTTTGGGCAATTAAACATTAATTGACATGCGCTGTAGCAAAGGGCACTCTGGGAAATGTAGTGCTGGACACTGGGCCATTTGTGGTGGGCTGGAAAGATCAGGAAGTGTATAAATTCGGAACACTGGCCATGTGCTGGGGCTGATCACTTGGGGTACCTTCTAAAGAGGACTGATCGGTCCATGTTCCTATCTCTAGACTCCAGGAGGCCATGGCTGCTAGCTTAATGAATAGCTCTTCGTAAGTAACGCTCTATGGTTAACCCTTTTTCTTTCGTTTGCTGTGTAGTGTGTAATTGATTTATTCTAGTTAGAAAAATCACAGTGCTTTGTTACATAAAAAATTATATCATAAATAAACAGAAAAGTATTTAAGTTTTGACTCTGGCTGATGAAATCCACGCTATTTGCTTTAAGCTCGGTTATATATAAGAAATTGCGTGTTGCGGTCGTCAGGAAACGGCAGGGAATTGTGAGATCTGTAGTCACTGTCCGAGTCTAGGATAGTGCGGCTGCTAAGCCCTGCGTCTCCTGTTGCGACGCGCGTAGTGTCCGTGAGGACTGGTGGCAGCGTTACTAATAGAATAAGAAAGTGAGTTCCGGGATTGTGGGAGACGTAGTTAGTACGCGCTTCAGGAGAAGACTTGTACTGCGTTGCAATCCTGGGATCAATATATCGCACTCTATGGGCCTGTTGTGAGAGACAGTGTGGCCGGGACGGGTAGATAAGCATGCGTGATTATCTGGGTCTAGGATAGATAGTGCGCGTCTTTGCGCAGCAGCGCGCGTAGTGGTCCGTGACAGATACCACTGCCATTACTCACCTTCTCCTTTCCCACGCTGGGAGCAAGGTCAGTGTTTTATACATAGTCATATTATTCATAAAACACCATTATCCAAAGCACATGGAAAATATCTAAATTTCTTTTGTTAAAATTGTATATTTTCTCAGAAAAATGCAGTAACAGGTTCCCATTTTTTTTTTTTTTTTTTAAACAAGAATTCCCTATAGAATATATGACCACAGAGGTTTGGATGATAAAATAGGAAAAAATAATTTTAAACGCTGGGATGATTGAAATCTGGAAATTTCCTCACACAGTATCTGCCTGGTTAGATATACCCGTATCTGCACTATTAAATAGCCTAAATATGTTGTAATTTCACTAAATTCCAAAAAGAGCCACCAAAATATTCAGCTCCAGGCCCATAGAGATCTTAATCCGGCCCTGCCTGCAGGCGCAGGTTTTTCTCCTTTGCGTCCCCGTTTTAGCGCAATTATTTTAATGTAGCCCCATATTGACTCTGGTAACTTTACAAGAGCTCTGGTTAACTTTTCACCAGTTTTGTATTACTGCCCAAGACGTTTTAGTTTGCTAGAATGGCCATTGAAGCATAAGCTCAATCGCCCCATCAAGGCACCTCTTTGTAGAGTGAGTACCTAACCAATGTAACCAAAAGCCGCTCCTCTGAGCAACTGCAAACTCTCTCGCTGCTTTTCAGCTAAGAGGCAAAAATGGTGGGTTTTATTTATACGCGCACCAAGCACTTCCCATTTGGGGATGAAAACAAAAATGAGTGCAGATGACACCTTTTTTTTTCCTGTTATGTTTCATGCATGAACTGGGTTGTTACTCTTGGTTGTTGCAGCCACTCTGAGTATAGGCGCATCGCCATTTTTTATGTATTGATCTACAGTTGTGTTCAAAATTATTCAACCCCCACTGAAATTGAGTGTTTTGGCCAGTTTGACATTGATTTTGATCATTCAGTCATCTTGCTTACAATTAAATCAAAGAGGCAAGTGTAGGTCAGACAAATATAACATAACATTTATAATGAAATAACCACAAATGTCTTTTCTGTGCTCACATCATTATCAGTTTTATTCAACCCCCAAGTGACATTCAATCTTAGTACTTAGTACTTCGTACAACATCCTTTTACAGTTATAACAGCTTTTAAACGTGAAGCATAGCTTGACACAAGTGTCTTGCAGCCATCTACGGGTATCTTCGCCCATTCGTCATGGGCAAAAGCCTCCAGTTCAGTCACATTCTTTTTTTGAATGAAAAGTTTTATTCCGTAATCAAGAAGTAATACAATGCAATGCAATTCGGTAAATAAGCAAAGGACAGGTCAAGATAAAGGACAATCCCATTACAATATAAACATTGTCGCACTACAAAGTAAGAACATATAATAACATAAGTATCGTGGGAATATATGTAGGAAAATGTAATCTGATGACTGGTGCGCATCATAAGTCTTGCTCTTTAGTCAGGACTCCCATGGGAAGTATCCTGTGGCTTAAAACACGTACATTGAGTGATCAACCGTAGTATCAGAGAAGAATCATGACAAGGGGAAGGTGTTTCAGTCAATAAAGAGAAGGGAAAGAAGAGTGGAGAAAGGAGTAAAAGGAGAGAAGAAAGAAGAGGAAAGGAGAAGAGAGCGAAATCACCAGAGAGGTAGAGAAAGAAAGGAGACAAATAAAAAAAAAAAAAAAAAAAAGGGGGGATTGGGAGGGGGGTGGTGGGTTGGGTGGGAGGGTTGTGGGGTGGGGAGGGGGGTTGGTGGGGTGGGGAGGGGGGGTGGTGGGTGGGGAGGGGTGAAGGAGGAGGTGAGGAGGGTGAAGGTGCAGGAGAGGAATATTCGGGTCTAGGGGCTGGTGTACGAAGAAGTTAGCCACAGGAGCCATCCCCCGCCACCAGCGAGGCACAACAGCATAAGTTCCGAACCACAGAGGCTCAGGCGTCTCCCGCATCAAGGGCCACGCGCTGCCCGTCACCCCCCCCCCAGGACCCCTGTAACTGAGTCGAGGAGCAGAACGTGGACCAGTGCAACCACACTGTGGTGAAGTGCTGTGCAGCCTTTGCGGGAGAAAGAGCGAGTTCTTCGTTCGACCGTAAAACTTCTAGCCTGTCGATCAGTGTCCTGAGTGGCGGTGCGGACGGCGATTTCCAGTATAGTGGGATCATGGATCTAGCCACCAAAAGAATGCGCAGCAGTAAAGATTTCTTCATTGATTTAGTTGAAAAAGGAAGGTGAAGGAGTAAAAAACTTGTGGGGTAAAATCTAAGCTCTCGTCAGTGGTGCTCTGGATAAGGTCCCGGACTTTTGTCCAGAATGGTTTGAGAATAGCACATTCCCACCAGATGTGGATATACGTACCAATCTCAGTGGAACATCTCCAACAGGTCGGGGACTGTGACATTAAAAGTGGCCAGAAGTGCAGGTGTGCGGTACCAGAAAGTTAAAAGTTTATAGGAAGATTCTTGTAGTTTGGTGGTTTGTGAGCCTGAGTGGGTGAGGGTCAGAATCTTAGTCTAATCCTCATCTGTAAGAGAAATGTCGAGTGTGCGTTCCCAGCGAGACATAAATGCTGGGAGTCGTTGTTTATTTCCCGAAGCAGGCTGTAAAGATGCGATACACTATGCGCCAATGGAAAAGTCCTGTTGCAGAGAGTTTCAAAATGGTAAGTGGTCTAGTCAGCGAGGCATTACCCGGTAGTCTTCTCAGAAATGAGCGAATTTGATGAAGATTGAAATTTTCCGCGAAAGTAAGTGCCGGCTGATCGGGAGTCTCTAAGTTAACAAAGACACTGTCTTTAAGCATATGATGAGCCCTAAGAATTGGGGCGTCAGTAATGCGTGATGATAACGTGCGTAAAATCGTGACCGGGAAGTCTGGGTTATCTGTTAAGGGCAGTAGAGGAGACGGTATGTTGATAAAGAATATTTTATCCGTAGTTTATGCCAGACCACAAGCGTGCTACCCGCTGGTGATGATACTTTTGCAGTGCGTTTAATTGCGGCCCATGATAACAAGGAAGGGACCCTACCGGGCGACCTGCGTGCGCTTCTTCCAAATCCAGCCATTTTGTTCCGGCGAGCTAGTCATCCAGTCGAGCACCCGTGTGAGATGTGCAGCGTAATAATAGAGACATGTGTCCGGGAGAGCAAGTCCTCCGTTGAGTTTTGATTTACAGAGCGTCTCATACTGAAGTCTGGGACGGGTCTGTGGCCAGATAAAGGAGGAGAACAGGGTGCGTATCTTCTTATGAAACGACAACGGAATAAAGATAGGAATTTCAGTCACATTCTTAGGCTTGCGCACTGCAACTGCTTTCTTTAAGTCCCACCAGAGGTTCTCAATCGGATTTAAGTCAGGTGACTGCGATGGCCACTCCAAAATGTTCCAGCCTTTAATCTGCAACCATGCTCTAGTGGACTTGGAGGTATGCTTGGGATCATTGTCCTGTTGAAAGGTCCAACGTCTCCCAAGCCTCAGGTTTGTGACGGACTGCATCACATTGTCATCCAATATCTTCTGGTACTGAAGAGAATTCATGGTACCTTGCACACGCTGAAGCTTCCCTGTACCTGCAGAAGCAAAACAGCCCCAAAGCATGATTGACCCCCCCCCCGCCGCCATGCTTCACAGTAGGCAAGGTGTTCTTTTCTTCATAGGCCTTGTTCTTCCTCCTCCAAACATAGCGTTGATCCATGGGCCCAAACAGTTCTAATTTTGTTTCATCAGTCCACAGAACACTATCCCAAAACTTCTGTGGTTTGTCCATGACTTTTGGCATTCTGCAGTCGACTCTTCTTATTCTTTGGAGACAGCAAGGGGGTGCGCCTGGGAGTTCTGGCATGGAGGCCTTCATTACGCAGTGTGCGCCGTATTGTCTGAGCTGAAACTTCAGTACCCACATCTGACAAATCTTTTCTCAGTTCCTCAGCAGTCACACGGGGACTTTTCTCCACTCTACGCTTCAGGTAGCGCACAGCAGTCGAAGTCAGCATCTTCTTTCTGCACGACCAGGTAGCGTTTCAACAGTGCCCTTTGCCTTGAATTTGCGAATGATGCTTCCTATGGTCTCTCTTGGTATGTTTAACATCTTTGCAATCTTCTTATAGCCATTGCCCTTCCTGTGAAGAGTAATCACCTCTTCTCTTGTCTTCCTGGACCATTTTCTTGACTTCACCATGTTTGTAACCACACCAGTAAATGTCTAGAAGGAGCTGAGTATCACAGTCATTTTAAAGCTGCCTAATTGGTGCTTATTATGCTTTATTGCTGCTCCGTGACATCCACAGATGTTTTCAATACCTGATTGAAAACACTTGAATGAACCTCTGTTCTTCAGAGTGGTAGTCTTTAAGGGGTTGAATAATTGTGTCAATGAAGAATTCACAAAAGAAACATTTACTACTGTATTACAAAACCAATTGATGTCATTTTAGTTGCATATGGTTCTTTAAAAAGTCCTTGTAGGATTTCATTCTGAATACAATTACAAATGTACACTAAATTCCCTAAAACCCTTTACAGCATTGGGGGTTGAATAATTTTGAACACAACTGTATAGTATGTTGTAAGAAACAGCAGCAAAAATTACTAACTGGTGTTACATCATAATATAGATACATACAGAACAAATGGTGTCGCTCCTATACTCACCAGAGAGGCTGATATCTTGGGGGGTCTGATATCTTTGGGCGGTCTGATCTGGGTTCTGATATTTTGGAGGGTCTGATATCTTGGGGGGTCTGATCTGGTGTATGATATCTTGGGGGTCTGGTCTGGTGTCTGATATCTGGGGGGGGTCTGATATCTTGGGTCTGATATCTTGGGGGTCTGATCTGGGGTTTGATATCCTGGAAGGGTCTGATATCTTGGGGGTCTGATCTCCGGTCTGATATCTTTGGGGAGGTCTGATATTCTGGGGGTCTGTCTGGGTATACATATATCTGGGAGCCTGAGTCTGGGTATACATGTATCTTGGGGGGGGGGTCTGTGTCTATCTGGGTATAGATATATATGGGGGCCTGTGTAAGTCTTGGTATACATGTATTTGTATTCATTAAGTGAATTTGACAATGCCCTGCAAGACCTCTCAAAGCTTCCACAATTTCTGAAGATCACTTACGTCAACTAAAACTACAGCATTTAGCATCATGTCAGAATCACAACATTGCAGATGTTAAGTAAATACATGACTTTCAGAATGCCAGTATAATATCTTTTGGATTCAGTAACTGGCATCTGTATTGCATGCACAGCACCTGGCGGCGTTAACACCTCCCGACGGGTGCCACACCTTAAGATGGGAGTGCTTAAGGCCAGAATTACACCAGCAAATTGGGATTTTAAAGTGCCAAAACAACTTTTATCTGTGACAAATGGACAATGCTACTGCTTTGGAACAAAAAATAAAGAAAATAACAAATGATTTTCTATTTGTGTGGGGTTTTTAATATACATAACATTTTACATGATCGTGTTTGATATCATTTGAAAGGCCAGAGTCAGACCTGTCCAATCACACCTAAAGTGACTTTGTGTGGTGTAATTGTAAAGAATGGAAATACAGGGGTCCAAAGGCGGGTTGTGGCATGATGACTCTACGCCTGTCGGATTTAAAAATCAAGCGGTGAGTTGAGCTCACTGTCCTGTCGTGGTCTGCCTTCAGTATGATTCCCATAGTCTCTGGTTGCTTTACTCTGTGTATGACCTCTGGCTTTGCTTCCTGACCAATCGTTTTGGTCTCCTGCTCCTATAGAGTATGGACTCCTGGAATTGTATGATTACCTATTCTGGCTCTGACTCCTGGCTTCGACTGACTTTCTATTTCAGTTCTGACCCCTGGCTTTGTCTGATAATAACGTGATTTGGTTTCTAACTTCGGCTTACCCTGACTTCCTTTGTTCTGCCTGTCTGCTCTGTGTTTAGCAATCTGGCTATTCTAAAGACCGGCAGTGTAGGTAGATAGTGTGTGTGTGTGTGTGTGTGTGTGGGGATCATAGGTATACAAGACAACCAGATCACTAAATGTCACCAACTTCACCTTGTCTTCATGAGGTGATCAACAAGATGGAGGACATATGAGTAGATGAGATACAGTTATCTCTGTAACGTTAGGAGGTGATACACTATCAAATTTGTTTTTTGCTGGTCATAGTTCCTGTCCTCCTTGTTTTGCATAGAATGGTTGAGCCGAAACCGAGGTGATGAAAGTTTTTGGCTGACCTCTATTTCACGAGGAGTCCAACCACTAAGTGGTACTTCATTACCCCTCAGCTAACTGGACGCCGTTCATTGACACTCATACCCTCTCACCCTTTCCTCACCTCCCCTCCAGCCCTTACCCTCCCCTTCCTCTCCTTTTATCGTCTCCTTAATTCTTTTTTTTCTCTCTCTCATTCTTTTCTCTGCATCTCTCTTTCTTTCTATCTCCCTTAGGTTTCCCACTCTTTGTCACATGATTTTGCTAGAAGATATGGTATTCTTCACTACGGAGTATAATCTTGGACACTTTCCAACTAATCAAATTCATAAGAACATTGATAATAAGGGGTTTGGCCTAATGATCTTCCTGGACTATCCAACTTGCACTGATGTGACCAATTACACATGTTACTTTGTTGTATTTCATTATGGTGTACATACAATACGTTGTTGCACTCGTATAATCTTATCATGACTTGTGAAATGCCTATAACATAATTTACAACTTTCGTTGTATCTTTTATATTTTACTTTATTACCCAATTTTGTATTATATATGCTCTAATAAACTTCATGAATGCAAAAAAAGAAGTGTCATAACAAATTTCACTTTCACTCTCTAGCTCTCTGCTTTTTCGGGTAACTGTTCGGGATTCGCTGAACAGAGAATGAAGTCTCAATCCAATCAGGGCAGAGCTTCATTTCTGTATATAAAGGGAGCTCAGTACTAAGTTATCCCAAACGGATTCATGATTTGGGTTGACATCATGCCGACACTCAGAGGTCACAATATGAGGGCCCCCCTCTTTCTTCTGCTCGTTGTGGGGGTGTCTGGGGTGAATTCCGGTGAGTATAACACTCTAATCTTTACACTGTATGGGCAAAGTGCAAGCTCTGAGGGTTATTTATATAATCTATCGACCACTGGCATTTATCTGTCTTCGGGTCAATTCTGTCTGATATTTCCATTTCAGGAGAGGCCGCCCTAGAGTTTGTGAAGATGTAAGAGTGTTCAATAATAAGTTTCCTTCCCTGTGTCAATTATCTTGTCTTTTCCCATTTCATTTTCCCTGGGATATCTTCAGTAACTCCAATAGCAAATATAAGAGTTCTGAACCCCATTACCGTTTAGCAAACTTACTTTACTATGAGAAAGGCTTTGAAACCTCGTTAAATAATGATGCGGTAAAAAAATTTATGAAGCTCCAAATTTGGCCACTGACTATACTTGACTCTCCAATATCTATAGCAGCGAAATTAGAAACTCTGGAGAAACAGAGTCTTTTACATAGTTAGGGTTACAATTTAGGATTAGAATTAGGGTTAGGTTACTATTTGTGCTTGCTTTAGGAGTTTAGGTATACGGTGACATTTTGGGGCTATTCACAGTGCAGGCAGTTCAACACATTTTGGTGAACTGCCAGCAAGTACGGTGCCTGTTCTGCGGCAGTGAAATCCCCATAGAGAAGCAATGGTTAATCAACTCAGACACCGAACAGCTGAGAAAACATGCCGAAGTGCCCTGCTGTTCGGTGGTTATATTCGGCAGGTTTATTCAGGAAAATCCCAAGGCTTCCAGTTTTAATTCAATGTCTAATAAACCGTTTATTATTTTATTCGGCAGTAAAAAGTCTTTATTTAAAGATTTTTTTTAGGATCTTTTAGGCATTTTTCAAGATTGTTTTGGCAAAAAAATTCTTTTTTTTTCTGTAACAGCCCTTTTTATTATCATTCATTGGATCTTATGTAAAATCCAGGCATTTTCATTCTGTAGTTTCTTTGCAAACAGCGTTTCACTTTTGACACTTTCAAACTTTTGTTTTTGTCTTTACACCCCGTTCGTCAGCTTGTCGGCTTTTTCTGGTGGTGGGTCTGCGCTGTGTTCGGTGGCTGGTCGGCTTTTTCTGACAAGTTCAGCGTGTTTTTTGCGGCAATTAAAGTGGGTTTGCGGCGGGTTTTCCCTGCACTCCGGGGACCCTGTGGTGAATGCTGAATTCTAACCCTGAGCCTAATTTCTGAACCAAACTCTAATTTCTATCCTTGACCCTAATATCTAACTCTATAGCTATGGTTAAAAATAATCTAAAGGGTAAGGCTAGGGTCAGACGAACGCAGCTTTAACGTGCGTTTAGCCGCACAAAATCACGGCCGTGCTAGCAGCAAATGACGTCCAATGCCGGGGAACACACGAAGTACGGCCGCACGAAAGTTCGTCCGCGCAACGCAAGTGGCAAACGAACGCATTTTTTCGAGAACGTCAAACCGCTACTACTGACGTACAGAGTGCGCTGCGGCCGCATAGCGGCGTGTGTGTGTGATTGGGAGACATCAGACGCTGCTAATGTCCGGCCAACATAACGTCCAGACACAAAAAGTGTTTTATTGATGATCCGTACAAAATCACGGACGAAAAGGCGCATCGTATGACCGCTACCGCGTATTCCGTGAAAAAATATGTCCGTTCGTTCGACCGCACTTTTCCACGGTCGACGCGAAAAATGCGTTCGTCTGACCCTAGCCTAAGATGCTCCGATTCGGCTGAGCATCAGGTTTTTACTATGTCCGAATTTGACAGGCATCCAATGTGGACACAGCCAAATTGAGATGATATATCAAAGACACAACTATTTTACATCATTTTCTGACGTGGCTTTAAAGCCGTGTCTTTCTCATTGGATACCCTGTACATATATAATATTTTTTTTCTGTTGAGTGTTTAACCTTTTTTAAGTAAACTAAAACTAACACATTTAAAATGTGGCTGATTGATAAAATGATTTATGTCCATTTAATTATCAGTACAGCATCTTCTATTGTTAATATTCTCTACTGTTGTTAGACAGGATGTAAAAAAAAACCTGATCACTTGTTTGGACGCCGTCCAAAAATCTATTAAAGACTCTAGGGGATGTGCTATAATGTTTCAGGTGTGTTTTGTTTAAGCACACTATCAGGGTTATTCAGAGAGCACCGAATAGTGAATTTCCCCGTATGATGCAATTTCGTGGCTATTCGGCTACTTAAGAATCTGGAATCTCGCCAAATATTGGCGAATTGCCAGCGAAATACAGTGACCGTCGGTGGCAGTGAAATCCCCCATAGAAAAGAAATGGTTAATCTATTCATAGACACCGAACAGCAGAAAAATGTCAGAGAAATGCCCTGATGTCCGGTGGTTTCATTCAACAGATTTAATCAGGCAAATCCCATAGGTTCCAATTTAAAAAAAAATCCCCGTTTTTCTTAAATATTCGTTCAACCATTTATTCTTGTCATTTGCAGCAAAAATTCTATTTATTTTTTAGGAATTTTTCGGTGATTTTTGAAAAAAAAAATTTTTTTTCTCTAACAGACCTTTTTTATTATTATTATTCATAGGACCTTGTATATTATTCCCAGGCATTTTCATGCAGGACTTTTTTTGAAAACGCCTTTAAAAAGTTGCATTTCTATTTTTTCTTCTACCCCATTCAGCGGCTTGTCTGTTTTTTCCGATGGCTGGTCGACGCTCTGTTCTGTGGGTCGTCGGCTTTTTTTGGATCGTTTCGTCTAATGCATTTGGGAGTTTTGGGAGTTTTTGCGGCAGCTTTTCTAATCGATTTGGCATGTTGCTCGCTACACTTCGGGGACACTGCAGTGAATGCTGACTTTACCGCAGGTTCAGTGAATCGAACTCACCGAAGTGCGGCGAAATGTCAGTGACATTTTGGTGCTCTCTGAATAACCCTGTATGTTTAAGACTGGAGATCTCTTCATATTTTAATTGTGGTAATAAAGTGTATTTCATTTTAATTTACTCTGCTGTATCCATAGAAAAACTCTAACAGATGTACATATTGTCCTGGTTTTACAGTATCTTCTATTTTCTTCTTCTCATAAAATGCCAGTGTTGCAAACTAGCAATTGCAAATCAGTGTTGCAACGGTGACAAAAGCCAACATTTCAAAATGTAAAATCCAAACAGTGACAGTGCAGCTTTTCCTGTTGCTCTTCGCAACACCGGTACTTTCTGAATTGTTCAAATTCGATTGGCAGATAGGAGACTGAGAATTTCATATACTTTCGAAATTCTAAATTGGCAAAATTTGGTCAAATTGCGATTCGGACTAAATCCAAAATGCACATGTATCGAATCAAAGCAGCAATAAAATTAATCTAGAACTCTATTAATAATGCCTCCATATGGGACCCAAATATATCCTTTGGCCCCCACATCGAAAAACTTTCATCTAAACTTTATCCCAAAATAGGTCCCCTGTACCAGTGGTGTATTTAGGTTTTGTGCTGCCCTAGGCCTGACTAAACTCGTGCACCCCCTAATTTAAATTTGAGGCACCCCTTCCTGTCAAGGGCACACCTCTTCCTGGTTAATCCCCACCCTTCCTCTTTAAGCTCCACCTTTTCCTCTTAGAACTCCGCCTTTTCCTCTCTTTATATTAAAATTGGATACCAAGCGCCTACTTGTATATTTTGTATACCATTTCAAATGTATCTATTGAGATAAATAAAATTATGAAATGTTTAAATTCAAGCATTTTTACAAAGAACAGCCACGCATGTCAAGTATACAGGATCACAGCCGCTCTAATTGGTTGAACAATAAAATCCACAGAAACGTGCACTGCATATGAGCGTATCACAGAGCTGCACAGCAATAAAACCCACAGAAATGTGCAGTGTGTATGAGCATATCACAGAACTGCACAGCAGTAAAACTCACAGTAATGTGCAGTGTGTATCACAGAATCCACAGCAATAAAACTCCCAGCAATGTAATGTGTGGTGTGTGTCAGCATATCAGAATCCACAGCAATAAAACTCCCAGCAATGCAATGTGTGGTGTGTATGAGTGCATCAGAATCCACTGCAATAAAACTCCCATGAAACCGAGTGTATATGAGCACACAGCAATTATTTATTCTACATTTACCGGCCTCCGTCCGCGGTAGGGCTGTGTGCAGAGTCAGCAGGGACTGTGTGCAGACTCTGCAGGAGGTCCCTCCAGGCCACGTTAGGATCGCGGCTGTGCCTGTGCATGGAGCCATCTTGTCAGCAGTGGGGTGCCACTGCCAGAGGGTGCACCGTGGCTTTGATTCCCTTCCCGGTGGGTGTTCAGTCCAGAATAGAGTGACAGTCCATGTTAAGGAAAGGGCGGGCAGCTGCGTGCGTGCGTGTCACGTGGTTCAGCCAGTCAGGTGGTACTGAGACTCAGTACCACCTGACTGGCCGGACCGAGTGTGACCTGCACGCACGCAGCCTCACCAGGAGCCAGGCAGCTCAATGACAAATTTCTATCACTGCAGTGTTGGTTAAGGAAAGGTCCACTTTAAACAGCAGTAAGCAGACAGGGCTTCATATTCTGCCGATACCCCCCCTTTACCTGCCATTTACTGTCATCTTCTCTCTCTGGACACAAATCACATCCCCCTCCCCTCTCCTAGAGCTGCTGTGGGGCAGGGGAGGAGCTATGGAGGGAGGAGAGGGGGATTTTTATTCTATTCGATTTTATTCCGTATGCAAACTCCATGCTCCGCTGCTCGTTGTTTGAGAACACAGCTCAAAGCTGACACACAGTGACAGTGGCACCTCCTAGTACCCCCTAATGACACCCCAATAATCACTGGTACCTGGGGCGGCCCGCCCTCCGCCACTCCTCTAAGTACACCACTGCTCTGGTGATATGCTCACACACAAGTTTGGCGAACTACCAGCAAGTACGGTGCTGTTTGAAGGCAGTGCAAATCCCCATAGAGAAGTAATGGTTAATCTATTCAGAGAACACCAAACAGCAGAGAAATGTCAGTGAAATGCCCTGATGTTCGGTGGTTTCAATCAGCAGGTTTATTCAGGCAAACCCCATAGGTTTCAATGTTAAAAATATTCCCGTTTTTATGAAATATCTAATAAACCATTTATTATTTTAATCTGCAGTAAAAAGTCTTTATTTATTTATTGATTTTTTTTTTTAGTACCTTTTAGTAATTTTTCAGATTTTTTTTTGGCAAAATTCCCCCCCTTAATTTTAATAGCGGTTCTTCTTTTTCTGTAACAGAACTTTTTATTATCAATCATAGGATCTTATATATAAATTCCAGACATTTTCGTTCAGTAGTTCTTTTGAAAATAACAGGCCGTGGGTTTGCGGTGGCAGCATACAGCGGCTGATTCCATGCACTTTGGGGACCCTGCGGTGAATGGTGAATTCACTGCAGGGTGGGGAAATTTTATTCCCCGAAGTGCAGGGAACTACAGAACACCAAAATGTTGGTGTCATTTCGGTGCTCTGTGAGTAACCCAATTAATGGTAAGGTTTTTTGTTGCCCCCTGGAAAGTGAAAGCCTAGGCCTTGCCTACCCAGACATACTTGAAAATTAGTGACATCTCAATGTTTCCTTCCTGGTAAAATAGTTTGCAAAAGTAAAAAAAATAATTTAGGGGTGGGGCCACCCAGCGGGCCGCCGCCCCCTGGAAAGTGCCGCCCTTGGCCTAGGCCAAAATACACCAGTGCCCTGTACAGAAACAAATCTAGGAATCCACATTGGTAAAATATATGTATCTTTAGGCACGTGATTGCGCCACTGTTAACAATGTTTTTCAGAAACAAATCCTGCCTGAGCCCCGTGGTAAGAAAGCAGATTGTACAACAAATGCTTATGCCGGCTGTTGAATATGGAGATGCGGTGTATGCAGTGGCCCTGCAAACACACCTTCATAAACTTACTACATTGTATAACTCATTCTGCCGCTTTGTGCTACTATGTAACTACATGACCCACCATTGTGACATGTTAGAGCTAAACTGGCCATCGCTGGAGTCTAAACGTACCCTTCACCTATCCAACCTGGTGTTTAAGAGCTTTTCTGGGAAGCTGCCACCCTACCTGAATAGGCTGCTTCCCACAGCAGTTCCCTCATCCTATAGCCTCCGATCCAGGACCTGCACCTTACTTACAATACCACAAAACAAAAAGTGGCTCGATCCTCCTTTTCCTACAGAGAACAGCAAATATGGAATAACCTCCCAGACGCCATCAAATCTTCCCCCAGTCTAAAGTCACTCAAGAGATCTCTATTAACATACATGATTACAGGTGTATTCTGTATCAAGGTAACATAGTGACTACATACAGAATGCACCTGTAAACATGTAACACAGTGACTATATACAGAATGCGCCTGTAAACAAGTAACACAGTGACTATATACAGAATGCACCTGTAAACAAGTAACACAGTGACTATATACAGAATGCACCTGTAAACCTGTAACACAGTGACTATATACAGAATGCGCTTGTAAACATGTAACACAGTGACTATATACAGAATGCGCTTGTAAACATGTAACACAGTGACTATATACAGAATGCACCTGTAAACATGTAACACGGTGACTATATACAGAATGTACCTGTAAACATGTAACACAGTGACTATATATAGAATGCGCTTGTAAACATGTAACACAGTGACTATATACAGAATGCACCTGTAAACATGTAACACAGTGGCTATATACAGAATGCACCTGTAAACATGTAACACAGTGACTATATACAGAATGAACCTGTAAACATGTAACACAGTGACTATATACAGAATGCGCTTGTAAACATGTAACACAGTAACTATATACAGAATGCACCTGTAAACATGTAACACAGTGACTATATACAGAATGCGCTTGTAAACATGTAACACAGTAACTATATACAGAATGCACCTGTAAACATGTAACACAGTGACTATATACAGAATGCGCTTGTAAACATGTAACATAGTGACTATATACAGAATGCAGAAATAGGTGTCTGTGGAGGCGCTTTGTTAATGTTGAATATAAATTAGGGTTTGCTGCCTGCAAGGTATTGCACATAACCTCAACAAAATGTGCAAATATATTACAAGAAAAAGGAGAGGGGTTCCTAGTGGCGCAATAAATACTTTAAATCAATATGTTTTCTTGCACAGATAATATTACTAGACATATGTCCAAACAACCGTTATGTCCTACAAATAGAGCCTAGGTCTGCAATTAATTGCAGGACCTAGGCTCTATTTGTAGGACATAACGGTTGTTTGGACATATGTGTCTAGGAATATTATCTGTGCAAGAAAATGTATTGATTTAAAGTATTTATTGCGCCACTAGGAACCCCTCTCCTTTTTCTTATATACAGAAGGCACCTGTAAACATGTAACATAGTGACTATATACAGAATGCACCTGTAAACATGTAACACAGTGACTATATACAGAATGCACCTGTAAACATGTAACATAGTGACTATATACAGAATGCACCTGTAAACATGTAACATAGTGACTATATACAGAAGGCACCTGTAAACATGTAACATAGTGACTATATACAGAATGCACCTGTAAACATGTAACATAGTGTGTCTGTCTGTCTCAGGTCACTCTCTCCAGTATTATCACACAGGGGTCTCGGTTCTGGAACTCGGGTTGTGGGAGTACATTTCAGTGGGTTATGTGGACGGGATAGAGATCTCACGTTACAGCAGTGATACCGGTCAGCTGGTGCCTGTGGCTCCGTGGATGCAGAAATTAGAAGATCCTGAATACTGGGAGAAAGAAACAAAGAACAGTGAAGGAGAAGAAAAAGAGTTAAAATACATTCTAAAGACTGTAATGAAACATCGTAACCAGTCTGAAGGTGAGACCTATACTGTATACACACAGACACAATAAAACACACGCTACACATACACAGTGACACACACTGAGCAATAATCATAGCAGGAAGCATGGCTATTTTGTCACATCTCACACAATCACTACCATTTGACTTTCTCTTCCGATGTGATACTGCATGTATTTTATTGGCAAAGGATGCTCGAAAGTCTTTTGTTATTCATTAATTTCACTTATACATTTCCACTAACAGTAAAACAATATATAACCTGCTGGAAAGGCTATTGGAAATTGATTTCTCAAATGCAAAACCACTATTAAATATTAAAAAATGTATCCTCATATATTTATTATGCTTTCCATCAGCCTGTGTATACCAATGCTCAACATACATGTATACGTAGTAAATTTCGTGACTGCTTTCCTGAGACCCCACAAAATTTAACTGTCTTTAACCATTGAATCCCCCCAGCCTTACCCACTATCCAGAAATAACCCACCACAGACTGTATTGATGGGTAAGACATCAGCCACATTTATTCTGACATTAATAATTGTTTCAATAAACCATCTAACTTCAACAACTTGAACATATCTTTATTGCCAGCTGCCATTTTTGATGATGGGCAGCTCCCACAAAACCTTGTAAAACCAAGATCTCATGCCCATGTTCCAGTGCACCAGAGCATGTCTCTCCCATAGAGCCCACCTTCCATGGCTGCTTTTTTCAAAAGTCTTTACTCAGCTGGCAAGACATTTACTGCCAAACAAAGGTAACTTACAGAAAAAATGGGGCAGGAGGGTGGGACCATTCCTTCTGCGCTCTCTGCTGCCCTCCTGGCCACAGGTAAGGTGTCACCCACCATTTACCTTTGTACCACTAATAGAAACATTGTTGCAAAACTGGCCCCTGTTTGAACCACCTGATGCTGGCACAGGCCAGCAGTCATGCGTCATCTTCCCTAACGGTCTAGGTCTAATTATTATTTATTAAGCGCCAACACATTCTGCAGCGCTGTACATAGGTGCAATGAAATAGAGAAGACAATTCTACAATACATAAAGGAGGCTGATCAGTATTCCTGCCAGCAGATACAGCAGGATGTGAGGACCCTATTCCCATGGGAATTTACAATCTAGGTGAGTGAAGGGGTAAGAAACATGAGGGGGGCTGCAGGGAGTTAGTGCAGGGAGAGGTGAGGAGCGTTATTGGTTCGGTCAGATGTTTAGTTATGTAGTTAGGTGGTCGGCTTCGCTAAACAGAAGGGTCTTTAGAGAGCGTTTAAATGAAGCCAGATATGGGGACAGTCTGAAAATTGCGAGGAAGCGCCTTCCATAGGGTCGGCGCCGCACGAGAAAAGTCCTTCAGTCTGGCATGTGAAGAGGTAATGATGGAGGATGCCAGGCGCAGGTCATTGCTGGATCTTAGGGAGCAGGCTGTGGTGTATCTGGTGATTAGTGAGGACAGGTAGTGAGTAGGGATAAGCCGAACACCCCCGTGTTCGGTTCGTATTCGAACTCGAACAATTTCAAAAGTTCGAACACGAACCGAACTCAATGCAAGTCAATGGGACTCAAAAGTTCGATATTTAGAGTGCCCTCCAAGAGGGCATATATGCAAGATGTTTGCCATAAAAGGTGTATGGGGGTCCGGGTAGTGCAGGAAACAAGGACAAAAAGTAAAAAAAATAAGTTTTTAAAGGAACAGTGAGTTTTCCATGAAATAAGGGTTAAAAATAAAAACGGAAAATTCCTTCAAATATCGTGTCTAGGAGGTCCCCATAACCTGCCCGTGAAGTGGCAGATTTTTCATATATATATAAATATGTAAAAACCAAAAAATTACATTTCAAATGACTGTAAATGGTTTTCCTTTTAATCTATCCATGAACAACTGCTTGGGGCGGCAGTCTGTAAGAAAAGAGAAGACATTTTAGGACACGCAGAAAAAGTTTAGTGATTTTTTTTGGCTAAATTATTGTGAAACTTATGCAGGCTTTGGATGAAAGTAACACTAGGTGCTTTAAAATTGGGCCTTTAGAGTCGGCAACAGTGCAACAGTAACCCCTCTGAGGATATGAATCTGGTACCGGCATCAGTGGCAGTGCACCCAAATATTGTGCCTTTGGTGGCTGGCAGGACAGCAAGTGCCATTATACAGTAACCCCTCTGTGGTATTGTGGAAGAGTGCAGGGGTGGACCATGCGGTCCTATATTAAAAAGACTTGAATCTGGTAAAGGCATCAGTGCACCCAAATATTGTGCCTTTGGTGCCACGCCAGCAAGTGCCATTATACAGTAACCCCTTTGTGGTATTGTGGAAGAGTGCAGTGGTGGAGGTTTTGTGAATGCAGAAGAGATCCCCGATCTATTCAGTTACGTCAGCATCAGGGGATTGATAGCTGCTGATCCAAGACTGATTCATTTTTATAAATGTCAGCCAGTGTACAGAGTCGGACAGACTCACTCTTTTGTCTGTGACAAAACCTCCAGCGGCACTGAATGTCCTTTCAGAAAGCACGCTGGATGAAGGGCAAGCTAGTAGCTGCATAGCATATTGGCTAAGTTCTGGCCAGTGATCCAATCTCAACACCCAGTAAGCCAGTTGATCATCTGCTGTAAAGGTATCCAGGTCTGCCCTTGCCCCTAGGTAGTCCTGCACCATACAGTGAAGACACTGGCAATGGGAGCCTACATTTAACATCCCTGGGCGTCGTGGACTTAAAAAATTGCAAAAAGCATCAGTCAAGTGGCCCCTTTCACCGCTCTTACTCTGATCAACCACAGCCTCAGAAGCACCTGTGTCATCACTTGGTAACCTATCAGTGCCAGGATAGGTGTTACACAAGTGTCGCTTTAGAGCGTCCTCAAGTTTTTTCATCCTGTGCTCCCTCTGTGCGGGCAGGATGAGCTCTGCAACTTTACCCTTGTATCGTGGATCAAGAAGGGTTGCCAACCAGTAATGATCCCTCTCCTTGATAGCACGAATCCTGGGGTCCTTTAGCAGGCTTTGCAGGATAAGGGAGCCCATGCAGCGTAGGTTGGAGGTGGCATTAGCTTCCGAGTCTTCCTGGTCAATGAGGATGACCGTTTCGTGCACTTCCTCCTCCCAGCCACGTACTAGTCCTTGGGTTTCTGGGTGCACAACACCCTCCCTTGAGGAATCCCCACCTTCAACGATGCCCCCACTACTTAAATATTCCTCCTCATCCTCCTCCTGTCTGACCTGAGGAGGACCCGTTGGAATGCTGTCTGCGGAAAGACTGGGGCTTTGAGAGCTAGGGAAGGCCTCCTCTTCCTCCTGCTGCTCTGCCTCTAGAGCCACATCTATAATTCCCCGCAGAGTGTGCTCCAGCAGGAACACTAAAGGAATTGTGTCACTGATGCATGCACTGTCCCTGCTCACCATCCTCGTTGCCTCCTCAAATGGTGACAGTACAGTGCATGCATCCTTGATCATCAGCCACTGCGGGGGCGGGAATAAAAACAAGTTGACCTGAACCTGGCCTTGTGCCATACTCACACAGGGACTCGTTGATGGCCCTCTGCTGCATGTGCAGACGCTGCAGCATTTCTAACGTCGAGTTCCACCTGGTGGGCATGTCACAGATCGGACAGTATGTGGGAAGGTGGAATTCTCTTTCAATTTCTGCCAGGCGAACACTTGCTGGGAATGACCGTCTGAAGTGGCTGCAGACTTTTCTGGTCTGGCTGAGAAGCTCTGCCAGCCCTGGGTACCTGGTTAGAAAACTCTGTACCACCAGATTTAGGACGTGTGCTAGGCATGGTACATGCGTCAATTTACCCAGGCGTAGGGCGGAGAGAAGGTTGCTGCCATTATCACAGACGACCATTCCCAGCTGAAGCTGGCGTGGTGTTAACCATCTCTGCACCTGCCACTGCAGAGCTGACAGAATTTCTGGCCCGGCATGGCTCCTGTCCCCTAAACAAACCAGCTCAAGCACAGTATGGCATCTTTTTGCTTGAGCCATTGCATAGCCCCTGCCAAGCGTCGGTTTAACAGCCACTTCGCCAGAGACAGGGAAGGAGGAGGAGGAGGAGGAAGAAGAAGAGGAGGTCGAGCAGACAGACCTCATATAAGCAGCTTTCTAGAGGTGAGGTGGATGAACAAGCTCCAGCACAGAGCCCTGTCCTGGATCCCTCCCAGCTGCAAGCAGAGTTACCCAGTGTGCTGTGAAGGAAATGTAATGGCCCTGTCCATGCTAGCTGGACCACGTGTCTAAAGTAATGTGCACCTTGCTGCTGACTGCCTTTCCCAATGACTCCATAACATTGTCTTCCACGTGCTGGTATAGTGCTGGAATGGCCTTCCGTGAAAAGTAATGGCGTTTTAGAACCTGCCACTGTGGTACAGCACATTCGGCAAATTCACGGACGGAGGTAGAGTCCACCAGCTGGAAAGGCAGCAGCTGTAATGCGAGTAATTTTGCCAAGCTGGCATTTAGACGTTGTGCTTGGGGATGGTTGGGACTATATTTTTTCTTATGCTGGGGCAACGAAATCTGACTGCGTAAATCTGCAGCTGATGGGATGCTGTCACATTCTGAGGAAGGACCTGGTACACCCATTACTGTAGCATCATCACTGTCAGTGGAGGTTGTAGACAATGACATGGCAGGACATATAGTGGGGGTAGAGACAGATGAGGAGGAGGACCTATGCAAAGTGTTGCGGCAATGGGATGCGTGGCAGGTGGTCATATGTCGCTTCAAGCATGTGGTACCCAAGCGGCTGATGTTTCTCCTACGCTTGATCCTCTTCAGACATAGCTTACAAATAGCAATGCTGCGGTCTGCTGCACATGTCGTGAAGAACTCCCAGACAGCAGAGTTCCTGGACGTCTGCTTTGAGACAACAGTGCTCTGCATCTGAGCAGCTCTGACATCTGATGCCTTGGACTGGCTACGGTTGCTCATAGAGGACGTTGTGCCTCGTTTTTGTTGTGCCTCCTCCTCCTCCTCACTTGACTCCTCTGTTCGATCAGGCACCCAGGTGGAGTCAGTGACCTCATCATCGTCATCACCCCCTATCTCCTCGTCACTGGAGCCAACTTGGCAGTATGCTGCAGTTATTGGGGGAACCATGAGTGCCAGTTCTTTGTGGTGTCACTGGAACCCCTTCCCTCTAGGCTGATTATACTCCCTTCCTCAACCTCAGAGTTTGAATCAGAGCACTGTACTTGCTGCACATCCTCAAGCAGCATGTCACTGTCATTGTAGTAAAACAATTCAGCTGACTCCTCCGTGTATGATGGTGAGGCTACGGCAGGAGTAGCTGTGGACATGGAAGCTGAATTAGATGTTTTGGCAGCTGAGGTGGACTGTAAACCACTACAAGCCTGGCTGGCAGAGGACTCAGAGGATGAGGATGGCCTGGTTAGCCAATCCTGCAAATCCTCTGTATGTTGCTGCTGCTTAAGATGGCCAGCACCAGTTAGAAAGGACAAGCGTGCCCCTGCAGAGCATGCACCCGTCCACGTTGACCAGGGGCACAGCCTTCCGACACAGAGGCTGCTTGCCCTCTTATCTGTGTCTGGGAGCGTCTGCATGTCCTTTTTGGTCTTTCTGACATGGTGAGTGATATGTAGATTAAGGATATACAGAACTCTGATTCAACTCTGGTATATAGATTGGAGATATGCAGAACTCTGCTATAAGTCAGAGATTTCACTGATATTTTCCCTGCTAGGCTGACAATGTCCTCTACTCTCTCTTTGATTCACTTCCTCTCCTGCAGGCTGCAACACCCTGATAGCTGGCAAGACCCAGATTCAACTCTGAATAGATAAAGATACAGATTAAAGAAACAGATGAAACTGTGGTACTCTATGGTATCTAGAATTAAAAATATACAGATTTTCCAGAACTCTGGTATAACTCAGTGATACACCATAAAAGCTGGCAGTGCCAACACAGATTCAAATTCCCAGAACTCTGGTATAACTCAGTGATACACCCTGATATGCAATAATCTCCTCTCCTTTCTGATTCACTCCTGCATAAAACACACGCTGGGGCTGCGGGGAAGCCTTTATATAGTGTGCTGTGGGACTTAGCTTTGTGAGCCCATGATTGGGCAAAATTTGTCCAGTCAGGACTCTGAGCCCTGATTGGCATAGTCTTGCATCTGTCTTGCACCAGACCTGTGGTCAGGTGCAAGGCTGTAGCCAATTACAAGCTTCAGGCCCGTGGAAAAGTGCATTGTGGTCCATTGTGGGCGAACACGCAGCGAACACACGGAAATGTTCGATGTGAACTCATGTTCGCATCGAATCGCCAGCCCATCCCTAGTAGTGAGAAGCGATGTTAGTGTGGACAAGTAGTGAGGAGCGGCGTTAGTGTGGACAGGTAGTGAGGAGCGGCGTTCCTGAGGAACGGCGTTAGTGTGGACATGTAATGAGGAGCGACATTAGTGAGGACAGGTAGTGAGAAGTGGCGTTAGTGAGGGTTTTGTAGGTTAGGGTCAGTAGTTTGAATTTGATTCTGCTGTGGATGGGGAGCCAGTGAAGCGATTCACAGAGAGGAACAGCAGAGACCAGAGCGAGGGGTGAGATGGATAAGCCGGACTGATGTGTTTAGGATGGACTGCAGTGGGAAGAGGTGGGAGATAGGAAGACCAATCAGGAGGTTGTTGTAATAGTCCAGGTGGGAGATTATAAGGGAGTGGATAAATTGCTTGGTGGTGTTAGCAGTCAGAAATTGACGAAATTTGGCGATATTGCGGTGGTGATTGAGGCATGATGAGGAGAGTGATTGGATGTAGAGACTGGAGTCGAGAGTCACTCCATGGCAGCGGACTTTGGCTGAGGGAAGGATAGTGATATGTCAACACTTAGAGGGGGGAATTAGAAGGAGCTCGGTCTTGGACATGTTGATCTTCAGGTAGTGAGCGACCATCCGGGCAGAGATCCCAGACAGACAATCACTGACCTGAGAGAGAATGGAGGGGGAGAGATCGAGAGTGGAGAGGTAGATCTGAGTGTTATCGGTGTATAGGTGATACTTGAAGCCATAGCTGGTGATGAGTTTACCCAGTGAGGAGGTATAGATAGAGAAGAGCAGAGGACCTAGAACTGAGCCTTGGGGGTATGCTGACTGACAGAGGCATTGAAGAGGAGGAATTGCCAGCAAGGGATACTGAGAAGGATCCATTGAAGAGGTAAGATTTTAGCCATGAGAGGGTGGTATCACAGCAGCCAAGAGAGAAGAGGGTCTGTAGGAGGAAGGGGTGGTCAACTATCAAAGGCAGCTGATTGGTCAATTAGGATCAGTATGGAGTAGTGGCCATTGCATTTAGCGGAGAGGAGGTCATTAGTAACCTTTTGTGAGCGAGGTTTCTGTTGAGTGTTTGGAGTGAATGCTGGATTGCAGTCGGTCAAGCAAGGAGTTACAGGATAGGAAGAGGGTTAAACGGTTGTAGACTAGTCTTTCTAGCAGTTTTGACACTAGTGGAAGTAGTGAAACTGGACAGAAGTTTTCAAGAGAATGTGGGTCGAGGGAGGGTTTCTTGAGAATGGGTGTGATAGTGTCTTGAAAGGAGAGGGGAATGAGCCAGAAGAAAGGGATAGGCTGAAAATGTGAGTAACAGCAGGAGTGATAGATGAGGACAGAGAAGATAGTAGGTGTGAGGGGATAGGGTGTACCTGGTAAGTAGTGGGGTGTGAGGATTGTCTTGCTTTATAGTGATTTTTCTTGACAGTGCCGGCTCTTGGCAGGTGCTTTTATCAAAACAGAAGTGTGCTCTCCTACTTGACAGGCTGAGCACAACACCGCACGTGCCCAATAGCTGCTTGGGTTAATAGAGACAAATGTCTTGTTCGTGCTTTGTCCTCCTCTTCTCTATAGCAGCAACTCCCTGCACAGATAGAGACATTTTGCAGGTAGAACGGATGAGGGGGCACCAAGTAGCCTTTCCTTATCTCCATTAGTCTGCCAGAGCATAAGTGAACCTTCTAGAAAGAACGGAATTGTTGTATACAAAGGTACTTAACTTATTTAGTATGTATTATGCAGGATCAACTTCCAGGAGTTGGTTCTCGTCCTCCTTAACTGACAAGTATGTAATCCTATAATGAATGAGAGATATATAGTGCCGTATGGTAATGGAAATTAGACCTCAAATTGGATGAGACTCAGAGGATCTCTGGATAAAGCAGCTACTTCTGTGGAACTTCTGTCTTTTAGGCTGCCGTCAATGGGTCTTTTGTCGGGGGTATGTATGGTTTCGCCATTCGATCGTTATAGAACCAATACATCAGGGACTCTCAAGGGCTTATACTACTATTTTATATTATTTTATTTCAATAATTTATGCTGAATAAATATTTTTACTACATACTGGCTGGTATCCTGCGGAATATGCTGGCGCTTTATAAATAAAGAATAATAATAATAATAATAATATCCTGTGGCTGATGATGTCATTCCACTGAGAGTCCCTGATGTATTGGTTCTATACTGACCGAATGGTGAAACCATACATACCCCAGACAAGAGACCCAGTGGAGGCAGCCTAATAGACGGGATTTCCAGAGAAGTATCGACTTTGGAAGAGATTTGCAGGATCTCTGGACAATTTGCGGTCTAATTGCCATTTACCATACTGCACTTACACTATATCTCTCATTCATTATAGGATTGCATACATTCTTGTATATTCCATAAGTGAACCTTAGCTATTTTGATTTCTTAAAAAAAATAAAATATACGTTTTCCACGGTTTTGGCACCTTTTTTTAAAAAAAAATAAAAATTTTTGGGGGATGGGGAACTCCAGAATTTGTCTACGGGCTTCTGTGATGTAAATCCGGCCCTCAGAGCAGGGAAAACACCACAGGACAGGGAGAGATTAAAGGTATATATGGGTCAAAGATGGTACATGAGAAGTGGACAGAGTTTTAGTAAGGGGTAAAGAGATGGGATCTTGGGGGAAAAGGTTGTACGGTGATAAGATATAAAACACCTTTTATTCAGTCACAGGAGGGCAGGAGTTAAATGTATGAGGATAGAATTTGTATTTATACACACAGGAACAATATTGAATGTTTATGCACTATTTTAACATATATTCACTGTTTTGAGATTTAGCTTTATTGCTTCATGATAAATATTTGGGCGATAAATTGGGGGAAGTGTTTTGTTTTGCAATATCTGGTGTAGTTTATTTAATTTTGTACACATTTGAGATGGTATGTATTTTGAGTTAGGTGTTCTCTCCCCATGCCATCACTCTTTGTCATGCCACATTGTTTTTCATCTATTCATATGTCACTAAAACCAGGCCCATACCGAGTCTCTGTGTTTGCAGGTTACCGTATCGTGCAGGTGATGCACGGCTGTGAGCTGAGGGATGACGGCAGCACCAGGGGGTACGCACGGTTGGGTTATGGAGGGAAGGATTACCTAGAACTGGATTCTCTGCATTCAAATGTCACTTGGCTCACAAATGAATCTCAGAGCATAGCAGAGACCCTGAACAGCCAGGAGGGGGCAGCAGTGGAGCAATTGCAGGTCCTCCTGCAGACTGGCTGCATCGACCAGCTAACGAAATGCGTTGGATACAGCAAAGACGTGCTGGACCGGAGAGGTGGGTGCAGGAACAGGGGACCAAGGTTATAACGGTATAAATAATTCAGAGGAAAGTTTGTAAATTTACTTTAATATTTGATGGTGTATTTTGCTGGTGTGATCCCACATTCCTTATGAGTTTCAGGTTTTAATCCCTTAGAAATTAATGGATTAATTCAATATAATGAAGAAAATCACTTCTAAAGATTGAAATACAATGATATATGTAACGGCTATTCCTAGTATTCAGGACAGGAGCAGATTCTGATATTACAATACTTTCTTTAAAAAGAACACTTTACTCATCCTGACAACTTTATTTTTAATTACATTTTATTTTCCCTTATAAATATATTTTCTACTCATATGGAGAATGTTTCTTTGTGACGATTGTTTCCTGTCTGCTCATAGTCATGCGGTTTAATTAGGATTTTAACACACACAGGTAAACCTGCTCAGTTCTTGTTAGTGCACTGTCTACATTTGCTATTTGTTTGACTGTATCGCACTATTTGTAATTTTGTTTTAGCTGTCTTAGAGGGACCTACTCGTGATTGTAAAGTATGTGTAAGACGTGTACATGGCCAAAAAACTTGGTTTGGTTCGACTTATTTCGGCATGCTGATATTTCGGATTTGGAAGAATTTCGGAAGCTGACCATTTGGATAATTTGGCTTTCCCATATTTTGGAACTGGAAAAATTCTGACATTTAGAAAATATTGTTAAGTGTTAAATTTGGGTGCATTTGATGTTTAATGCTCTTTTCATGTCACGCATAATGGGCCGAAATGTTTTTAAAAGCCTCACCCTCATATAACAGGGCTGTGTAAACTTACACAAAGCGTATGAAATATAGAAAAGGGCAGCCCTATTCAACCTCATACACAGAGAATTTTGCAATATATAATTCATGAAAAGATCTGCCCTATTGTATGAGTGTGAAGGTTTTTTTTAATGTTTTGTACCATATCCATGACATGAAAAGAGTTTCGCACCAGTCTAATTCAATTATATTTTTAAACTTCAAATGCATTCGAATTTATGTAATAAGTCTAACGGACCTAGGTTTATTCAGTAATATTTTATTCGGATGCGATTCGGTTTGGAGAGTCAGCTATTTGGATTGTCGAATGGTTCCGAATTGCTGATATTCATTAGAATATCAATTCTGTCTGAACCGTATCACAATCACCTTGCTATGCCATCCTTTGGCTTTCAGGTCGACCCACCAACAGGATGACATTGCACGCCAGGCAGCATTACGAGGTTAAGGGTGGAATCGACAGTATGTCCAAGCTTGAGAAATACCTACATGTGGTTAATACATTGGTGTGTTCAATTTTCACTTACAATGTTTTATTTTAGCTGACTAACGGTAGACGGTCGGGCCTAATATTTTTGTATATTTTCATTGGATGACATTTAAAATTATTGGCAGATATAGGGCAAAGACATACAATTGCCATAGTATTACATTAAGAAGTATGTATACTGTGAGGTTTCTAATTGATTTTCTCAGTCCTTTATATATTTTCTTCTCTGATCTCAGTTCGTCCAGAGGTGAAGGTTTCGGATCAAACCATAAACGGGGTCACAAAGCTTCACTGCCAGGTGTATGGATTTTACCCCCGTGACTTGGATGTGAATTGGAAGAAAAATGGGATAGTTGTGCCATCAAATGCAACCAAACTCATCCTCCCCAACAGTGACGGCACTTACCAGATCAGAGTCACCGTGGAAGTACCGGCAGAGGATCGAGAAGGTCACTCCTGCCATGTGGATCACGCCAGCTTGGACAGATCACTCAATGCAGAAATAGGTAAGTGTAAGAATATCTGGGGGTAACACAAACTTTAGGGTTGGTCTGGATAAGTGGCGACTGATATGGATTTAAGTTGTGGTGGCGCCAGAATACACCACCTTAAAATAGGCTCCACTACGAGTCCATCTTTTGATCAATTTAAGCCCACCCATTAAGATTCATCCAAACACATCAATCAATAAAATAACAATCTTAATAGACTTTACATTGCCAGTACCCAATTGGAACAAATATAGAAATATCATGGTATACATTATATATAGAATTAGGCAATAGAGGATGCACTCACGGTCTTCCAAACAAATATAAAGAATTTATTTTACAAAACTCACATGGACATCAACGTTTCGGCTCGCAGAGCCTTTTTCAAGATAAACAAACAACACCAAATAACACATTTTTATACTAACAAACCAATGAATGAATTAACTCACCAATCTGTCAGAAATCTCACTAATGAGTTGCCCCACCCCATCCTGAATCAACAAGATTACGGGCGGGGGCCAACAACACATTGATTATGGGACTGAATACTACGAATTGTCTCTATGGGTTTAAATTTGGGTTATATTGATGAAACCACAGCAGCCTTTTTGACTGTGCAACACCCTAGAATTCCCATTTTTTATACTATACCCAAATTGCATAAAAATCCGGTGAAACCACCGGGACGCCCAATTGTCTCCGCGGTGGGAGGGATTTTGGAACCGCTGGGCAAATTTGTTGACTATTATTGTAAATCCACTGTTTTGTCACTTTCTACATGTTTGAAAGATACTAGTCAATTTTTACAGATGATCTCTCAGGTTACCCTACCGCCCAATCCAGTTATATTAGCGACATTAGATGTAAAAAATCTATACACTTGTATTCCCAATGTTGAAGGTATTTCTGCTATGCGCAAGGTTTTGATGGAATCTGATGTGTATCGAGGTCCACCTATTGAATATTTATTGGAGTTGTTAACATGTACATTGGAAAATAATTTTTTTCGATTTGAAAAACAGTTCTACATGCAGACAGCTGGCACGGCGATGGGGGCCCCGATGGCTCCATCCTACGCCAATATCTTTATGTATGTATTTGAAAATTTTCATATTCTTTCACCTTTTTCTGAAAAATTATTATTTTACTGCAGATTTGTGGATGACATCTTTTTAGTGTGGAATAATATGGAGGTAACCTTAATGCAAATGGTTGAACTAATCAATTCATTGTCCTCTACAATTAAGTTGACCTCTATTATTTCCACACAGGAGATTGTCTTCTTAGACGTGTTAGTGTTTCGAGCAGGTGACCGTTTAGGTTACACATTACATCGAAAAGAAACAGCCAGGAACACTATTTTAAGAGCAGATAGTTTCCATCCACCGCACTTAAAACAGTCTTTGCCAGTGTCCCAATTCCTACGTACTTTAAGAAACAATAGTGATGAGGAACGCTGTACTTTGCAATTAGCCGATACCTATAATAGGTTTAAACAGAGAGGTTATTCTGACAGCGTTCTTCAGCAAGCCTTTGTGAAGGGTTGTGAAAAAATTTCATCCAAGAAAATAGAAAATCCTTTGGCCAATAGTAAGATGTACCTTCCTATGACATATCATTCCTATAGTCATAAAATCACACAAAATATACATCGACAATGGGAAATGTTTAAATACGATAGTACTTTGCCCTCTAAATTTCATAATACTCCCGTAATAAGTTATAGGAGGTCCAGAAGTCTTCGTGACTGGTTGGTCAAGACAGACCCAATTAAATCATATTCATCTAGTTCCATCTCTCTTCGGCATGGTTGCTTCAGATGCACAAGTTGTGTAACGTGTAGCCATATGCAGCCTGGCTCAACTTTTTCGCATCCTAGGTCAGGAAAAATCTTTTCCATTCGTCATCATATTACTTGCACCACAGAGTTTGTGGTGTATTTAATTACATGTCCTTGCGGACTCTCTTATGTTGGAAAAACCGACCGACCCCTTAGAGATAGGATCCGAGGCCACAGGTCTAATATTACCACTGCCTTTAGAGATGGGTTTACTGATAAGCCTGTGGCAAAACATTTTTTGGCTTTACACCATAGGTTACATACACTCAAATTTAAGGCTATAGACCATATACCACCTTTAAAACGTGGAGGTAATCGGTCTCAATTATTGTTGCAAAGAGAAGCGTTCTGGACAATGAAACGATACAGTTTCACCTAGAGGTTTGAACGAATATATTTCCTTTACATCTTTTTTATCTCCCCGTTAAATCACTGACTTTACATTTAGAGGTTCATATTTTTTGGGTCAGTTGGTGTAAGAAGATTTTTGTTCCATTGCAATATTAGTTATAATATTCAGTCATTCATCTTTTGCTTTTAACTTTTTTGTATTTTTGTATCTCTGTATTGTTATATATTTTTTTCTTAGTATTCAGTCCCATAATCAAGGTGTTGTTGGCCCCCGCCCGTAATCTTGTTGATTCAGGATGGGGTGGGGCAACTCATTAGTGAGATTTCTGACACATTGGGGAGTTAATTCATTCATTGGTTTGTTAGTATAAAAATGTGTCATTTGGTGTTGTTTGTTTATCTTGAAAAAGGCTCTGCGAGCCGAAACGTTGATGTCCATGTGAGTTTTGTAAAATAAATTCTTTATATTTGTTTGGAAGACCGTGAGTGCATCCTCTATTGCCTAATTCTATATACTTCCACTGGATTGCACCGGGCAATGAACGGTAATATGGAGAGTGCTGTATGCAGTGGATTTTTATATATATATATATATATATATGATATAAGAATTGAAGTAATATAAAAACAAAAACAGAAACTTTAGGGGATATGTAACCCCATACTTAGGTTTATGTGCAACTAGTGTCATGACTAGTAGATGTTAAAGGGGTGCTTTTTGTGCTTAGATATTGTATTAAAGTGCATCAATTGTGCCCAAAACAACTTTAGCTCATTTGAAAGTTCTCCCATATCTGCCTATACATTGTGTTAGCCAGACCGCTGACATTGGAGAGTTTTTTCAAACTTTGTTCTCAGTGCGGCGGCATGCCACATGACATGTTTCCCTGGGGAGGAACTTATGGCTGCACAGCAGGAGACACTCCCTCAAAGCTGCCGCTCCGAACTGAACATCCCTCCAGCCTCATGGCTCTATCACCTCCTTAAAGCTAATGCTAGTGCTCACATAAATGAGTGTTAGCGCTCCGCCTGAATCACCTCCCGATCGCTAACTGGTTAAAAAACCCATTAACGAATTTGTATTAGCACTTTTTAGCACAAGCTGTAATACAATGGGAAAACAGGGTTGCTAAAGAGAGATTAGCGAATGCTAATTTTTCCCCTCAGAGTCCCATTTTAGCTTAAGGCACAGGATAGTGCCCTCAGAGGAACCTATTCCCTAGTGATTGCTACTGTAGTGTTCAGGTGAGTAAGTGTTAACGCCAGGAAAAGTGCCTCCATATTACATCCCTCATGATAAACCCCTTAAAAATCCGGTAGCACATTGGTGATTGCGCTGGCTTGCACTAGCTTACTGTACTTTGCGCTCCCCATGTTAAGTATAGGGAGTGCAATCAGTAATTAGTGTTAGGATAAGTAAGGTATTAGAAAGTGCTAGCATTAATTACCGCACAATGCGCAAGCCAAAAGTTTCGCTACTCCTAATAGCTGGTTCTTGCGGCTCTACAGTGCAACTCTCCATGGAGTCCTATGGACTCCAGGAGTTGATACTTGCGGAAGCACTATTGTGATTATCACAGAGGATAATGCATAGTTCCAGGGCAAGGTGCTGAATTAGCGCCTGCTCTGGAATCTAACGCTAAAATGGGGATGTTATGGGGAAACCTGCAGGCGCAGGTTTTCTCCATTAGCCTCCCCATTTTAGCATTAGGAAGAGAATAGTGCCCAGAGAGTTTACAAATGACTCACAGATCTTCTGAACAGACAGGGAGGCTGGATGCTCATTAAGGTTACAGTTACATGTATTTAAAAAGCACCAGCAAGTTCTGTAGCACTGCACAATGGATGATACTGAACAATAAACATACATACAAGTTAAACATACAGAACAGTAGGAGAGAGGACCCTGCTCAAGAGCTTACAATCTAAGAGCATAGGGGTGACATAGGTGAGGGTAAATAGCAGAGTATGAGAAGTAGTGGGGCGCATGCGGGAAGATGGAGCAAGTAATGAACAATGGGGGATTATGGAGCGAGCAGATAGGCTTCTCTAAAGTAATGTTTTCAGAGATTTCTTGAAGGACTGGCGAGACGGGGAGAGTCTGATGTTGCGGGGGAGGGAGTTCCATAAAAAGGGGGCAGCTCGGGAGAAGTCCTGAAGACGAGAGCTGGGGGTGTGGGTACGGGGAGCTGATACAATCAGATCATTGGCTGAGCAAAGTGTCCGGGATGGGCCATACCTACTAATAAGGGAGGGGATGTAGGTTATGGTTATGGTTATGGAGAGCTTTGTATGTGAGCATCAATATAATGAATTGGATTCTAAAGAAAACAGGAGCCAGTGTAGTGATTGGCAAAGGGGTGAGGTGTAAAAGGTCCACAATGTGAGGTAGATGAGCTTGGCATTACAGACTGCAGAGGGAGAATCTGGGATCTTTTAAGGCCAGTGAGAAGGAAGTTACAGTAGTGAAGATGCGGGATAATGTCACTTTGGATGAGCATTTTCATAGACTACTGATTAAGAAAGGTGCAGATAAGTGCAATATTTTTTAGGTGGAAGTAGCAACATTTGGTTAGTGACTGAACATGAGGAGTGAAGGAAAGATCAGAGTCTAAGAAAACACAGAGCCAACGTGCCTCAGAGGTAGAAGTAATGGTGGCATCATTCACCTGAAGGGAAATGGGCGCAGGAATGTTGGCTCTTGAGGAAGACGAGAAGTTTAGTTTTAGAGAGGTTAAGCTTTAGGAAACGGGAAGTCAACCAGTCAGACAGCCAACAGACAGGCAGTAAAAACAAACCAACACAGGAGGAGAGAGATCAGGAGAGGAAAGGCAGACTTGGGTGTCGTCAGCATAGAAGTGATAATATTATAATCTATAGGAAGAGATGAGGTGGCCAAGAGAGGCGGTATAGATCGATAAGAGATTGGGACCCAGAATACAGATTTGACTTACCCCAACTGAGAGAGGAACCAGTGGTGAAGAGGCATCAGCAAAAGAGTCATTAAAGGGGTTATTCAAAGAAGCTGAATTGGCTCAGAAATTGCACCAAACTCTGAATTTCCCCGTACAGTATAACTTCAGGGCCATTCAAAAAGCTGGCAGTTCACCAAATATTGGTGAATTGCCAGTAAAATATGGTGATCTTCGACGGCAGTGAACTCCCCATAGAGAAGTAAAGGTTAATACATTCAGAGAACACCGAACAGCAGAGAAATGTCTTATTTCCGGTGTTTTAATTCGTCAAGTTTGATCAGGCAAATTGCATAGGTTACAATGTATAAAATATTCCCGCCTTTATTAAATATTTATTAAGCCGTTTATTCTTTTAATTTGCAGCAAAAAGTCTCTTATTTTTGAGGGCGTTTAAGGCATTTGGGATTTTTCTGGCAAATATTTTAACAAAATTTTTTTTCTAAATAGCGTTTTTTATTTTTTTCTGTAACAGACCTTTTTTATTAATTGTAAGACCTTTATTTAA
The DNA here is from genome assembly GCA_009667805.1 of Leptobrachium leishanense. Classification (NCBI taxonomy): domain Eukaryota; kingdom Metazoa; phylum Chordata; class Amphibia; order Anura; family Megophryidae; genus Leptobrachium; species Leptobrachium leishanense. The sequence goes on along the minus strand of CM019071.1, from coordinate 47,247 downwards.
TTTTCAGCCATTTTCGTAATGAAGTTATTTTTGCAAACAGCTTTTGAAAGTTGCATTTTTTTTTTTTTACCCGTCCTGCGGATGGTCAGCGCTCTGTTCAGCGGGTCGTCTACTTTTTCGGATGTGTTCTGCGATTTTGTGGCAGATCATCGGGTGCGTTTGCCATTTTTTTCGGGCTTATCGGAGCGATCCGATGTTTACTTCAGTGATTTTGTGACGGTTTTTCCGTTTGATGCAGTGTTTTTTTGGATGATTTTGGTAGATTTTCCCTGCACTTCAGGGACCCTGCGGTGAATGCTGAATTCACCGCAGGGTCTGGGAATTTGATTCCCCCAAGTGCAGGGAATAAAAGAGCCCTGAAATTCCAGTGTCTCTGAGGCCAAGTTGACGCAGCGTGAGGAGCAGCAGAGGGTGGTGGACAGTGGAAATGCAGCCAAAAGATCAATAATAACAAGCAGGGAGAAGTGACCTTTCGTTTTATAAGAAACTAACAGGGTAATTCAAAGAGATCCGAATTGCTTGAGAAAGGTTACCTTTCCTGGCCATTCGGCTATCCAGAGAGCAGGCAATACGCCAAATCCTGGCGAATTGCCTGCACATACGGTGCCTGTTCGGTGCCTGTTCGAGGGCAGTGAAATCCCCATAGAGAAGCACTGCTTCGGCTATTCAGAGAACACAAACCAGCAGTGAAAGGTTCCCGAAATGCCCTGCCATTCGGTGGTTTAATTCGGCAAGTTTATTCAGGAGAATCCCATAGACTTCAATGTTAAAAATATTCCCGTTTTAATTCAATATCTAATAAACCGTTCATTATAAAATTCTGCAGCAAAAAGTCTCTTTATTTATAGATTTTCTTTTGGGATATTTTAAGCATTTTTCTGAATTCTTTTTTTTTTAAATCATATTTCTTTTTTCTGTAACAGCCCTTTTTATTAGCATTCATTGGATCATATGTAAGTTTCAGACATTTTCGCTCAGTAGTTTATTTGCAAACAGCGTTTCACTTTTCAAACATTCAAGCAAACTGTTTTCCTAATTTATTCACTTCACTCGTTTGCAGTGTCGGGTTTTTCCGGCGGCTTCGCTGTGTGTGATCGGCTCCTGCTCAAGTTTTTCCGTGGTTTTCGGCGGGTTAATCCAGATGTTTTTGCGGGTTTTCGGCGTGCATTCGGTGGGTTTTGCGGTTCGTTTTCGTCGGGTTTGCGGCAGCTTTTCCCTGCAATTCGGGGACCCTGTGGTGCTTGCAGAATATACCGCAGGGTCACCGAAATGAGATCGGCAAAACGAACCGAATTGAAGAGAATGAAAAGTCACCGAACGTGCGGCGACTTTTCAAATCTCTTTGAATAACCCTGTAAATCATTAGTCACCTTGGTCAGAGCCGTCTCAGTAGAGTGCTGTAAGAAAAAGCTGGACTGGTGTGGGTCAAGTACCGAGTTAGTAGCAAAAAAACTGGTGAGCTGGTTATAGACCAGGCGTTCCAAGATTTCAAAGGCAAAGGGGAGCAGAGAGATGGGACGGTAGTTTGAAAAGGAGGAAAGATCAAGAGATGGCTTCTTCAGCATTGGGGGTGATCAGGGCATGTTTGATTGCCGAATAGAAGACTCCAGAGGAGAGGTTGAAAATATGACTTCAAGGAGGGACAATAACTGGTAGGACAGACCGAATAAGGTGCGAGGGGAAGGGATCGAGCAGACAGTTGGTCGGACAGGAAGATATGCAAGAAGCAGAGACATCCTCCTCTGAGACTGAAGCAAAGGAAGACAGAAGGAGAGGGAGTAGGGAGTGAAGGAGTGAGTCAGGTTGAATGGTTTGGTGGATGAACGCAGTGAAGAGATTTCTAGTCGAAGTTTGTTAATCTTATGGGTGAAGTATTTGTAATGATGTGTATGCTTCATGTCATGTATTAAGTGTATTATAGTTATGCCTAGTTCATTCTGCATGTTAGGAAACAGTTAACAGTCATGTGATCAGGGGGCGGGGAGTGGCAGTCATTGTAAGATGGAAGCTGTGTGAGTAAAGTCTGTTCTTCGATAACAAAGAAGTGAAAATGTATAACCCAAAGTTTAAGAAACTGCAGTTCACAGCACTCTCCACCACAACGTGCTACACTAACAGATATAGGAAAAATTAGAACATGCAGTAAAATACAACCTTTAGATGGTCGATAGCTCTATTTTGAAAGCCAAAACTTCATAAAAATGCACAGTGGCTAAAATAAAAACAATAAAAAATCATAGCATAACACTGTATAGTATTTAATAATAATAAAAAACCCACAAAGGAGCCACTCACAATATTCGTGGCACACAATAGATAAAAGTGTGCACAAAAGCGTGTTTAAAATCATTCGTCCAAATAGTCACCGCGACCGGAAGACGTTGTCCTCAAGATGTAATTTCAGCAGAGAAACCTGGCCAAGGTAAACTCTGTGTTAGACGTTCCAGCTGTCAGATAGAACCAAGGTCTCACGAACCAACAGGTGAAGAGACCGGAAGCTTGGACCCATCCAGGGTGGACAGTGAATGGCCCAGTTATTTGTGTGTCATCACTAGCACCCCTTCCTCTAGATTGATTATACTCCCTTCCTCAACCTCAGAGATGGAATCAGAGCACTGTACTTGTTGCGCATCCTCAAGCAGCATGTCACTGTAGTCAAACAATTCAGCTGATTCCTCCGCGTATGGTGGTGAGGCTACGGCAGGAGTAGCTGTGGACATGTAGGCTGAATTAGATGTTTTGGCAGCTGAGGTAGACTGTAAACCACTACAAGCCTGGCTGGCAGAGGACACAGAGGATGAGGATGGCCTGGTTAGCCAATCCACCAAAACCTCTGTATGTTGCTGCTGCTTAAGACGACCAGCACCAGTTAGAAAGGACAAGCAAGCCCCTGCAGAGGATGCACCACGTCCACGACGACCAGAGGCACAGCCTCCCGACACAGAGGCTGCTTGCCCTCTTATCGGTGTCTGGGAGCGTCTGCCTGTCCTTTTTGTTCTTTCAGACATGGTGAGTGATATATAAATTAATATATACAGAACTCTGATTCAACTCTGGTATAAAAATTTAAGATTTCCAGAACTCTGGTATAACTCAGTGAGACACCCTGATAGCTGGCAGCCAGTGACAAGACACAGATTACAATTCCCAGAGACCTCCTATAAATCAGTGAGACATGGGTGCCAGTGGGATGATGGGTGCCAGTGACAAGACACAAATTACAATTCGCAGAAATCTGCTACAAGTCAGTGAGACCCCCTGAAAGCACCCCCTGATAGCTGGCAACAGTGACAAAACACAATTCCCAGAAATCTGCTAGAAGTATGTGGGACCCACTGATAGCTGGCAGTGAGAAGACACAGATTACAATTCCCAGAAACCTCCTATAAATCAGTGAGACCCCCTGATGGGTGCCAGTGGCAAGACACAGATTACCTCAATTCCCAAATATTTTGTAGAAATTACTGAACCCCAAAATTCTGGGTGGCAGTGACAAGACACAGATTACCGCAATTCCCAGATATTTTGGAGAAATTACTGACCCCCCAAAATAGCTGCTGGTGGCAGTGACAAGACACAGATTACCTCAATTCCCAAATATTTATTAGAAATTACAGACCCCCAAAATACTGGGTGGCAGCCCGTGAGAACACACAGATTAGAACAATTCCCAGATATTTTGTAGAAATGAGACCCCCCCAATAGCTGGTGGCAGTGAGAACACACACTAACACAAGAACAATCTCCTCTCAAATCTCTGCTCAAAAAACACGTGCTGAAGCGCTGTGTGAAGCCTTATATAGTGTGCTGAGGGACTTAGCTCTGTGAGCCCATGATTGGGCAAAATTTGCCCAATCAGGACTCTGAGCCATGATTGGTATAGTCTTGAACCTGTCTTGCACCTGATTAGCCAATTACAAGCTTCAGGCCAGTGAAAAAGTGCATTGTGGTCCATTCTGGTGCATTGTGGGTGAACATGCGGTGAACACACGGAAATGTTCGTAGTTCGCGAACATGCGAACAGGCGATGTTCGAATCGAACTCTGAACCGAACAGCTCATCCCTCTAAACACAACCAACTCTCACAAAGTACCGGGCAGAAATTATCCTCCTGTCCTGTAAGATCTGAGCACTAGCAGGGTTATTCAGAGAAAGGTGAAAACCAGGAGAACTGACAGGAGACTAAAACAATCTAGACCAAATAGCCGATTTAGAAAGTGCGATAAATATGAGAATTTTTCTGGTTTGACTATTTTGACCTAGAATTTCCACTTCTCCAGTCATTCTCCTGAGTTTCACCTCTCTTTGAATAGGCCTGTAAGTGTTTACCATATTGATTCTCACATCCATATGATGCAGGTTTAAAGGGGGATGCAGGGTTGTGGGTTTTTTTTCGTTTCAGATCATTTCGTTCTGAATTTTATTAGTTTTTGATAGTTTTGTTCTGTTTTTTTGGCATTTCGTATAATTTTCATTCCATTTTTTTTCATTTTGGATCCAGTCCGAATCGATTTTGTTTATTTGGTTATAACGATTTGAAATTTTGGATCAATCCGAAACTTCGGATGGCCGATATTTAGTTTTTGGAAATGCTCCTGAAATACGAAAATGGTGAATTTTAGGTTCGGGACAAAATCCCTAATATCCCTAATCCCTAATATCCCCCTTCCAGAGCTTCCTCTGTCTCATATACCCTTTGTTTCTCTCACAGCTTCCTCTGTCTCATATCTCCTTTGTTTCTCTCTGTCTCATATCCCCTTTGTTTCTCTCAGAGCTTCCTCTGCCTCATATCTCCTTTGTTTCTCTCTGTCTCATATCCCCTTTGTTTCTCTCAGAGCTTCCTCTGCCTCATATCCCCTTTGTTTCTCTCAGAGCTTCCTCTGTCTCATATCCCCTTTGTTTCTCTGTGTCTCATATCCCCTTTGTTTCTCTCACAGCTTCCTCTGTCTCATATCCCCTTTGTTTCTCTCTGTCTCATATCCCCTTTGTTTCTCTCTGTCTCATATCCCCTTTGTTTCTCTCAGAGCTTCCTCTGCCTCATATCCCCTTTGTTTCTCTCAGAGCTTCCTCTGTCTCATATCTCCTTTGTTTCTCTCAGAGCTTCCTCTGCCTCATATCCCCTTTGTTTCTCAGAGCTTCCTCTGTCTCATATCCCCTTTGTTTCTCTCAGAGCTTCCTCTGCCTCATATCCGCTTTGTTTCTCTCACAAGCCTCCTCTGTCTCATATCCCCTTTGTTTCTCTCTGTCTCATATCCCCTTTGTTTCTCTCAGAGCTTCCTCTGCCTCATATCCCCTTTGTTTCTCTCTGTCTCATATCCCCTTTGTTTCTCTCAGAGCTTCCTCTGTCTCATATCCCCTTTGTTTCTCTCAGAGCTTCCTCTGCCTCATATCCCCTTTGTTTCTCTCAGAGCTTCCTCTGTCTCATATCTCCTTTGTTTCTCTCAGAGCTTCCTCTGCCTCATATCCCCTTTGTTTCTCTCAGAGCTTCCTCTGTCTCATATCCCCTTTGTTTCTCTCAGAGCTTCCTCTGCCTCATATCCGCTTTGTTTCTCTCACAAGCCTCCTCTGTCTCATATCCCCTTTGTTTCTCTCTGTCTCATATCCCCTTTGTTTCTCTCAGAGCTTCCTCTGTCTCATATCTCCTTTGTTTCTCTCAGAGCTTCCTCTGTCTCATATCCCCTTTGTTTCTCTCAGAGCTTCCTCTGCCTCATATCCCCTTTGTTTCTCTCTCAGAGCTTCCTCTGTCTCATATCCCCTTTGTTTCTCTCAGAGCTTCCTCTGCCTCATATCCCCTTTGTTTCTCTCTCAGAGCTTCCTCTGTCTCATATCCCCTTTGTTTCTCTCAGAGCTTCCTCTGTCTCATATCCCCTTTGTTTCTCTCAGAGCTTCCTCTGTCTCATATCCCCTTTGTTTCTCTCAGAGCTTCCTCTGTCTCATATCCCCTTTGTTTCTCTCAGAGCTTCCTCTGTCTCATATCCCTTTGTTTCTCTCAGAGCTTCCTCTGTCTCATATCCCTTTGTTTCTCTCAGAGCTTCCTCTGTCTCATATCCCCTTTGTTTCTCTCAGAGCTTCCTCTGTCTCATATCCCCTTTGTTTCTCTCAGAGCTTCCTCTGTCTCATATCCCCTTTGTTTCTCAGAGCTTCCTCTGTCTCATATCCCCTTTGTTTCTCTCAGAGCTTCCTCTGCCTCATATCCCTTTGTTTCTCTCAGAGCTTCCTCTGTCTCATATCCCTTTGTTTCTCTCAGAGCTTCCTCTGTCTCATATCCCCTTTGTTTCTCTCAGAGCTTCCTCTGTCTCATATCCCCTTTGTTTCTCTCAGAGCTTCCTCTGTCTCATATCCCCTTTGTTCTCTCAGAGCTTCCTCTGTCTCATATCCCCTTTGTTTCTCTCAGAGCTTCCTCTGTCTCATATCCCCTTTGTTTCTCTCAGAGCTTCCTCTGTCTCATATCCCCTTTGTTTCTCTCAGAGCTTCCTCTGTCTCATATCCCCTTTGTTTCTCAGAGCTTCCTCTGTCTCATATCCCCTTTGTTTCTCTCAGAGCTTCCTCTGTCTCATATCCCCTTTGTGTCTCAGAGCTTCCTCTCTCTCATATCCTCTTTTGTTTCTCTCTTTCAGAGGTGCATGCAAGTATCAATGTGGAGTTAGCGGCTGCCCTCTCTGGTGGGCTAGGTGTACCCATTATTTTACTTTGTTTTGTGTGTTGCTACCGCTTGAATCGGAGTGATGACTAATGGTGCCTCTGGGCAATAGGAGATCACCAGTACCTTGAGTTTCACCCTCAGAAGATCACACCCACGTAATGCAACACCCACATGTACAATGTTGTGTTAAAGAATTTATTTCTATACACAATTTTCAAAACAATCTTTTTATAAAATAAGAAAATCCACACAGGCTCACCAGCGAATAGAGGAATCCTTTCAGATTGCCGCAGAAGAGCGGTTGCCATCATTGCCCACTCATTGCAGCTAAGGTTGCGCCGCAGCACAGAAGGTCCCTGTGGCACACTTGGGAAGTTGTTGATCATGTTTCATATTTGTATGATTCTGCATATTACTGACAAGCTCCTACATATTGCACATTAAAGTACTGCAGAGATCCATAGCAAAAATACTCTATAATGTGCGGTGTGTATGAGCGTATCATAGAGCTCCACAGCAATAAAACTCCCAGCAATGTGCGGTGTGTATGATTGCATCACAGAGCTCCACAGCAATAAGGCTCCCAGTACTGTAACGAAACAGTAATGCAACCGAAATGACGCAGTGTCATGCAGGACCCCATGATGTGCTGATATTTTTTTCTGTTGCTCATTCAGTGTATGGACTTATAAACCTTATACTTTATGCACCATGTTGTTGATATGCCCCTTTTTTCGTGAGAGAGTGATCTTTTTTCTGTTTTTCCCAGACACATTGACATATCCATAGATTTATATACAGTTGTGTTCAAAATTATTCAACCCCCAATGCTGTGTTGGGTTTTAGGGAATTTAGTGTACATTTGTAATTGTATTCAGAATGAAATCCTACAAGGACTTTTTAAAGAACCATATGCAACTAAAATGACATCAATTGGTTTTGTAATACAGTAGTAAATGTTTCTTTTGTGAATTCTTCATTGACACAATTATTCAACCCTTAAAGACTACCCCTCTGAAGAACAGAGGTTCATTCAAGTGTTTTCAATCAGGTATTGAAAACACCTGTGGATGTCACGGAGCAGCAATAAAGCATAATAAGCACCAATTAGGCAGCTTTAAAATGACTGTGATACTCAGCTCCTTCTAGACATTTACTGGTGTGGTTACAAACATGGTGAAGTCAAGAGAATGGTCCAGGAAGACAAGAGAAGAGGTGATTACTCTTCACAGGAAGGGCAATGCTATAAGAAGATTGCAAAGATGTTAAACATATCAAGAGAGACCATAGGAAGCATCATTCGCAAATTCAAGGCAAAGGGCACTGTTGAAACGCTACCTGGTCGTGGCAGAAAGAAGATGCTGACTTTGACTGCTGTGCGCTACCTGAAGCGTAGAGTGGAGAAAAGTCCCCGTGTGACTGCTGAGGAACGGAGAAAAGATTTGTCAGATGTGGGTACTGAAGTTTCAGCTCAGACAATACGGCGCACACTGCGTAATGAAGGCCTCCATGCCAGAACTCCCAGGCGCACTCCCTTGCTGTCTCCAAAGAATAAGAAGAGTCGACTGCAGTATGCCAAAAGTCATGTGGACAAACCACAGAAGTGTTCTGTGGACTGATGAAACAAAATTAGAACTGTTTGGGCCCATGGATCAACGCTATGTTTGGAGGAGGAAGAACAAGGCCTATGAAGAAAAGAACACCTTGCCTACTGTGAAGCATGGCGGGGGGTCAATCATGCTTTGGGGCTGTTTTGCTTCTGCAGGTACAGGGAAGCTTCAGCGTGTGCAAGGTACCATGAATTCTCTTCAGTACCAGGAGATATTGGATGACAATGTGATGCAGTCCGTCACAAACCTGAGGCTTGGGAGACGTTGGACCTTTCAACAGGACAATGATCCCAAGCATACCTCCAAGTCCACTAGAGCATGGATGCAGATTAAAGGCTGGAACATTTTGGAGTGGCCATCGCAGTCACCTGACTTAAATCCGATTGAGAACCTCTGGTGGGACTTAAAGAAAGCAGTTGCAGTGCGCAAGCCTAAGAATGTGACTGAACTGGAGGCTTTTGCCCATGACGAATGGGCGAAGATACCCGTAGATCGCTGCAAGACACTTGTGTCAAGCTATGCTTCATGTTTAAAAGCTGTTAGTACAACATCCTTTTACAGTTATAAGTACTAAGATTGAATGTCACTTGGGGGTTGAATAAAACTGATAATGATGTGAGCACAGAAAAGACATTTGTGGTTATTTCATTATAAATGTTATGTTATATTTGTCTGACCTACACGTGCCTCTTTGATTTAATTGTAAGCAAGATGACTGAATGATCAAAATCAATGTCAAACTGGCCAAAACACTCAATTTCAGTGGGGGTTGAATAATTTTGAACACAACTGTATGTAAATGTAACAATGTAATGATGCAATATTTTGGGCAAGGTATCTTGTTAAATCTACTGAGAGGTATTTCACGTTGCTCTTGAAAATAATTAGAAAGAGAGCAGCCAATTATTTTCTCATTTTTATTGATGGATACAATGATTTTAAATATATTTTATTTACGCAATGTAAATTAATACATCAAAATGTTCTGATTTATTCTCTGTTCTATGTTTAGTAATATATACATTTATAGGATTCACAAGATGATTATTTTTTTGCACACCTGTTTATATGATTTTAACATACCTAATAAAAGAATATTTTTTACTTTTTGGTGTGGTTGGATTTATTACTATATACAGGGTTATTCAAAGACATCCGAATTGTGGCCGACAGGTAACCGTACAGTGAAATTCAGCGCTCTGTTACCTTCCCGGGCCATTCGGTTATTCAGAGAGCAGGTAATCCTGGCGAATTGCCTGCACATACGGTGCCTGTTCGGTGCCTGTTCGAGGGCAGCGAAATCCCCATAGAGAAGCACTGCTTCGTCTATTTAGAGAACAAAAACCCGCAGTGAAAGGTTCCCCTAATGCCCTGCCATTCGGTGGTTTAATTCGGCAGGTTTATTCAGGAGAATCCCATAGGCTTCAATGTTAAAAATATTCCCGTTTTAATTCAATATCTAATAAACCGTTCATTATAAAATTCTGCAGTAAAGAGTCTATTTATTTATAGATTTTTTTTAGGACCTTTTAGTAATTTTTTTGAATTTTTTTCCAAACATTTTTTTTTCGTTTCTTTTTTTTTTCTAAATAATTTTTTCTTTTTTCTGTAACAGCCCTTTTTATTATCATTCATTGGATTTTATAAGTAAATTTCAGACATTTTCGTTCTGTAGTTTCTTTGCAAACAGCGTTTCACTTCTCAAACATTCAGGTGCACAGTTTTTTTTTTTTTTACTTCCATTCGTGTTGGGTTTCTCCGGCGGCTGCTCTGCGCTCTGATCGGCGGCTGCTCGGGTTTCGTCCACGTGTTCGGCAGGGTTAATCCAGATGTTTTTGCTGGTTTCGGTGTGCGTACGTCGGGTTTTGCGGTGAGTGTTCGGCAGGTTTGCGGCTGCTTTTTCCTGCACTACGATGGCCCTGTGGTGCTTGCTGAATACACCACAGGGTCGCCCAAATGGGATTGCCGAATCGCACCGAATTGAAGAGAATTAAAAGTCACCGAACTTGCGGTGACTTTTCGATTATCTTTGAATAACCCTGATTATGTTTAAGGCTAGGGTCAGATGAAAGCATTTTTCCCCGCGAACGTAAAAAAGTGCGTCCGAACGAATTGACGTATTTTTTCACGGAATGCGCGAAAACGGTCAGACGACGCGCATTTTCGGGCGTGATTTTGTACGGATCGTCAATAAAACTCTTTTTGCGTCTGGACGTTATGTAGGCTGGACATTAGCAGTGTCTGACATCTCCTAATCACGCACACACGCCGCTATGCCGCAGCTGCGCACTCAGTACGTCAGTACTAGCGGTTCGGCGTTCTCGAAAAAATGCGTTCGTTTTCCACTTGCGTTGCGCGGGCCGACTTTTGTGCGACCGTACTTCGTATATTGGCCGTCATTGCCCGTCATTTGCTGCTAGTGCGGCCGTGATTAAGTGCGCCAGAACGCACGTTAAGGCTAGGGTCAGAGTGGGGCAGTCGGAACGCGCGTGCAGACGCACTAAATCACGGCGGCAGTAGCAGCACATAACGGCCAATGACGGCCAATATACGCAGTACGTGCGTACAAAAGTGCGCCGACACCACGCAACCAGCAAATGAACGCATTTTTATCAGAACGTGAAACCGCTGCTACTGACGTACAAAGTGCGCGGCGGCCGCATGGCAGCGTGTGTGCGTGATTAGGAGACGTCAGACGCTGCTAGTGTGCGGCCTACATCACGTCCAAACTGCCAAAGTTTCCTGCAGTTCGTTGGAGTGTACCTGCGACCGTTGAACATGGCTGCTGGACCAGAGATGGACGTGGAGAGGCTGATAAGCGCTGTGGGAGAGCATCCAGGGATCTGGGATACGGCCTGCGAGCGTTATAAGGACAAGGGGAGGAAGGCGAGCGCATGGGTCGAGGTGTCCCGTCAGGTGTACCCGGAGTACGATACCTGGTCCGAGAAGGAACAGCACATACAGAGTGAGTATAATATTATTTAATTCATAATCCCATAAATGTAAATCACAAAAATGATAATAAACAAACAAATGAAATCATTGATGTGAAACTCAAATGCTCCCCAGCTGCCAGGGCACCTCACCTGCATCACTGATGAAATAATTAGATAGAGCATCGCGATACCTGTTGCTGTATCTATTCACAGCTATGATGTCATAGTTCACATCATCCTCAAGACCGACAACTGTGAGGGTATCGTCAAAATTAAAACCATCCCTGGCCCGCACATAATTATGTAGAATGCAACAGCATTTCACTATGTCCACACAGAAGTCCACATTCACATCCAGCGGTCTATGTAGAATCCTCCACTTGTTGGTCAGTATGCCAAAGCTACACTCCACATACCGTCTCGCCCGCGACAGCCTATAATTAAACACCCGCTTCTTCACAGTCAGGTGTGTCCCTGAGTAGGGCCGTAGGAGGTGTGTGGATAGGCCGAATGCTTCGTCACCCACGAAGGCATAGGGGACTGTCACGTCACTGCCAGGCAATGGTGCGGGTCTGGGGATGTTCAGGGTCCCACTCTCAATTTCATTCCACAGTGTGGAGTTCCTGAACAGTGTGGAGTCAGAGTCCTTGCCGTATGAACCGACATCCACATACACGAAACTATAGTTGGCATCTGACACCGCCAGTAGGCCAATAGAAAAGTAATGTTTATAATTCTGATACAGTGAGCCGCTGTGCGGTGGCTTCACTATGCGGACATGTTTGCCATCCACGGCTCCCAGGCAGTTTGGAAAGTTGGCTCTCTCCCAGAATCCTGCTGCAATTTCCAGACATGCCGTATGTGTCGGTCTTGGCAAACATTCGCCCTTCATGGTCTCCCATATGGTTTGGCACACCTTGCGGACGATCTCACCAGCTGTTGATCTGCCAACGCGGAAGCTATAATGCAGATCCTTCAAACTGCACCCACTACCGAGATACCTAGAAGACAAAACAAAACTGTTTGAATATGATCACATACCATGAACACAAGCTAATGTCACTCTCATCATGTTTTTCAGCACAAGAGGCGATGAACAAATGGCGCACAGTACGCGACAACTACATGCGCGTCCAGAAGAAGCAGGCCATGGCTGCGCGCTCTGGAGCTGGTGCGAAAAAGGTCCGGGGGTACATTTATGCAGAGCAGCTATCGTTCCTCCGCAGGACCCAGGAGCCGCGCAGGTCTGTCAGCAGCATGGACCAGCCATCGACCTCCGCACCCAGGCACAACAAATGGTGCCAGGAGATTCAGCCAGCTGCCAGGAGGAGGAGAACCAGGGTGGTGCTGAGTCGCAGATGGAGGAGGATTTGGCGACACCACAGGTGGCAGGTACCGCGACAACGGTCAGCACCAGACCTGGCCAGAAGAGAAGGGCACAGGCTGCAGACCTGGAGCAGGCCATGGTCATGTTCATGGAGGCACAGACCACCCATGCACACCAACGCTGCATGCTTGCGGACTCCGTCGACATGTCGTTCTCCAATGCATGTACGCTCCTCCTGAACAGGATGAGCGAGGCGGAGAAAATGGAGTATCGCCACAGATCTCTCGCGATATTGGAGGACATCCTTTCACGTCCCCATCACGCAGCCGCCTACCATGCTGTGCCACAATCCGCCAGTGGATCTTCCGTCTCCAGTGAGGTGCTGTCCACCCACCCAGCCATGCCCCCTGGAGCCAGGCCACACACGGAGTCGGGGTCCAGCTGTAGCCACACCACCGGCCCTCATGACCCAGATGCTCCGCGGTATCAGCAACTTTGATACATGACCTAAATATGTTTTATTATTTGTTTGTTATGTGTTATTGTTTTGATTTTGTATATATACTGACCTTCAGTTTACGAGTTGTAATATATGTCCATAATATATTACAGTTTCTTTTCATATTATAGTATTATTTATCAACATTGTTGTCGGAGTCATTTATGATTATGTACGTGTGATGTGATGCCCGTGTGTGTGTGTGTGCATGTAACAGTGGGCATGTGACTACAGACATGATGCACTCATGTCAGGTGACTGGCAGCGATGTCATGTATACAGGTGTGTGACAGTACGTACCTCAAAGTGATGACCAGCATCTCCTCCGGTGGTATGGCGGGCCGCATGTTGGTGTCCCTCTTGGTCAGCGGCTCCCGTACCCGCGACAACAGTTCATCAAAGGAGGCGATGGACATCCGCATGTAGTTGAAGAACTTCGCGGGGTCCCTCTCTCGCAGTGGCCTGTACAGCGTCACAAAGTGTCCATGCGTGGGTCTGGCAGCGTTGATTTCATGAACCCAGGTTCGCCGCTTTCTCTTCCTCTTTAGGTACAGGTACCCCATCACACCAAACACAAAGACGTGTGCAGGATCCATCTTAGAAAAACGCCACCATCCCCGAAACGACTTTTTATAGCCCTTGCCCTTATTTTTTCATTTTTCAAGTGATTAGATTCATCTGATTTTTCTCTTTTTTCACCCCACCGTCATGGAATACGTCCAGAATTGAGCATCGTCCGACCACTCAAGCGCATTCCGTGAAAAAATGCGTGCGCACGCATCGACGTACATTTTGACGGTGGCTGCAGAAAATGCGCTCATCTGTCCCTAGCCTAAAAGTGCGCTGGTCTGACCCCAGCCTTAGGCTTTAGGATTTACATCTCCGTAGCCAATAAGGACAGAAATCTGGACCGCCCATATTCACCCCCCCTCAAAAAAAGTCCTATAACTAGTGGAAATACTTAAATTTTTTTGAGGGCAAACAAATATTTCATATTTTAACCCCTTAATGACCGCTGACGTACCATGTACGTCCTGCCCACGGGTCTCCCTTAGCGCACTGATCACGCTTATGTTGCCGCACATTTGTACGTCTGTTACAGCATACAATTATGAGTAATAGAGACCCACACACGTAGTACGTCCGCACAGAACTGCGCACATACAACGGACGTTGCACTGGACGTAATTTAGGCAAGAACAGAAATCTGCTAGAACGGGCGCACAGAGTGCGCTGCGTCCGCAACGTCCGCATAGCTTTGTGCATGAGTGATGAACGAGGTCAGACGGACTGCATTTATACGTCCAGCATTTTTGACGTACAAAATGGTTCTTCATTTAAATTTATTTTCCCTCCTACATCTGTCAAAAATAATGTCAGTCAGAATAACAAACTGTGTGGCCACTACCGCGTCTTCCGTCAGAAAGTACGTCCGTACTGCACGGACGCACATTCTGTACAAAATGCGCTCGTCTGGCACCAGCCTAAGACCCTCAGACGTACATAGTATGTCAGCGGCTCCTAACCTCCCGACCGACCGATACTTACCTCCTTCGCTGACTCCAACGGAGTCCTGGCAGGGATTAAACCTGCCCCTGGCGAGCACGATGACGTCACCAAACTGTGTGGTGACGTCACCGGCAGGCGCCCCCCCCAGCGCCTGCATTGAAAACCAGAAAGTGGAGGGGGGCTCTTTTGGCCCTCTATCTCTCCAACCATTAAACCTAGAAACTTACTTTTTACACTGCTGGAAAGGGGAGAGTCTTCCCTTTGCAGCGGTGTATAAAGTTAACAGTTTCGCTGCCAGATCGCGACTCGGTGAAAATCAGCGCGGGGTCGCGATTTAAACATGGAGGTGGCTGACATCTTGGATGTCAGCCAGGCCTCCTGGTCACTCCCCACCCACTGACATCCCCACCATATGTGTGAGGATATCAGTGGGCCACTTAACCCCCTAGCTGCCAAGGGCAAAAAATAAATAAATAAAAATTAATTTAAAATAAAATTTAAAACATTTTTTGTTCTTTTTTTAAAAAAAAAAAGAATTTGTCTTGGTGGGGGTTTAATTAAATAGGACCTAGGCTGTCATCTAAAAATAATGAGCATAAAACAGTCAGAATGAGCTCAGCGCACATAGGTGAACTGGCTCAGCAGTGAATGGGTTAAAGCGCAAAACATGTAAAAATTGGGTATTTCTATTCTCGGGACAAAATTTTGAAACTATTTAGCCAAGGTCGTTATTGGCGGTTGTAGATTTTGGGGATAAAATTACGAAAAAGTGTGTTTTTACCATTTTTTTCATCATAATTCATATTTTTTTTTATAGTAAATTATAGGATATGATGGAAATAATGGTATTTTTAGAAAGTCCATTTAATGGCGGGAAAAAGGGTGTATAATATGTGTGTGTTGCATAAACGAGTAAGGGAAAATTTGTCCTAAACACTAACAGTGCAGAAACGTAAAAACAGCAGCGGTCACTAAAGGACGGATTTGTGTAAAACCACCCGGTCACTAAGGGGTTAAAATAATTGAAAACCAGGTTCTCGCATCAAATGAAGAAGCAGAATTTGTGATCTGATACCTAAAAATAAAGCAAAAATGAATCAAAATATTAGGGTTACGTCTAACGTTAACCCTAAAACAAGCAAAATAGTACCCTAACCTTAATTTCTAACCTTGCCTATTGAAAATGACACGCTTTTTCAGCTGTGTGAAGTTGGCACCCCATGTTCGTAAAACGTGTATAAAAATATACCATTCGTTTGTGCTACGTTTGTGCTGGTTTGTGCTGCAAAAATGAACGTTTGTGCTGGTTTGTGCTGCAAAAATGAACGTTTGTGCTGGTTCGCTTCTAAAGGTATTGCACATTCAATTTTAGATTATGTGAACTCAAGCCCCGCCCACTTTGCACCCCATGTTACTGTATTTAAAAAACAAATATACCATTCGTTTGTGCTACGTTTGTGCTGGTTTGTGCTGCAAAAATGAACGTTTGTGCCACTTCCGTTTCAGAAGAATTGCGCATTAGATTTGATGAAACCCCGCCCACTTTGCACCCATTGTTATTAAATTGAAAAAATAATTAGACCATTCATTTGTGATGATTTGTGCTACATAAACAAAGTTTTGTGAGGGTTTGGTTTAGGGGATATTACAGTTACTCGTATTTATAAAGCACCAACAGGTTCCGCAGCGCTGTACAATGGGTGACAATGACAAACATACATACAGGTTGGACATACAGAACATTGGCAAGAGGATCCTGCTCGAGAGCTTACAATCTAAGAGGAGAGGGGTGACACTAAGTTGAGGGTAAATAGCTGAATATGGGAAGATGGAGCATGAAAGGTGCAGAGGGGACTATGGGGTGAGCTGATAGCACTATGGGGTGAGCTGATAGCACTATGGGGTGAGCCTATGGGGTGAGCTGATAGCACTATGGGGTGAGCTGATAGCACTATGGGGTGAGCTGATAGCACTATGGGGTGAGGTGATACGACTATGGGGTGAGGTGATAGCACTATGGGGGGAGCCGATAGGACTATGGGGGTGATCTGACAGCACTATGGGGTGATCTGAGTTTTTATAGACTTCTTGAAGGAGAGGAGAGATGGGGAGAGTCTAATGTTGCGGGGGAGACCCATAGAAATAGACCGGGGGCAGCTCAAGAGAAGTTCTGAAGTCACATGTTGGGGGTATGTGTCTGAGAAGATGACAGCAGTGGCGTATCTACCGGGTTGCGGGCTGACTTTGTGTCTGCCCCGGGCGCAGGGATGAGGGGGGGGGTGCAGAAGCATCTGCCCAGCCACAAATACCCCCTGTCTGAATACAGAACCGGCTGCTGCACCACAACCGTCCACAACTGTGAAGGGCTTGCAGTTGCGGTGCGGCGGCCGGTGTTCTAATTTTTCCTGCAATTGTGTGGCATTCAGGTGACATCACATCCGATGAAGCACCTCAGCTGATTCTGCCTTGTTGGTGTCAGAGGAGAATGGGCAGACTGGTTCCAGGTGATAGAAAGGCAACAGTAGCTCCAATAAGCACTGGTTACAACCAAGGTCTGCAGAATCCCATCTCTGAACGCACAACACGGCCAACCTGGAAGCAGCTCTGAAGGCAAAAGTGGGTCCAACCCGGGACTAGCAAGGGGTACCTATTAAAGTGGCCTTTGACAGTGTGTGAAATATATACACACTCAGACATGCATTTGAGCTTTGGGTGCACACCCTAATGCAATAGGCTGCGCACGCCTATGTACATAGTGGTGTGGAAAGTACACCCTCTTTGAATTATATGGTTTTATATATCAGGAATGGGGCGCATTCAAGGCTGCAACACTCATACACACCACACATTACTGAGAGTTTTAGTGCTGTGGATTCTGTGATACAATTTTGTGTGCTGTGTATGAGTGTATGGAGCGGGCCCAAGAAAATCTTTGCCCAGGGTCCAATCAATATTAAACACGGGCCCGGTAAAACCAATGATTTAAAGACTGTGTACTTTCTTCTTCAGATGACCGCACCCAGGTTAGTGTTTTCTATGCCAAACCTGAACAGTACTGTGCAGCAGAAAATTTAATAAAATGCCTAAATCTCAATAGCAGCTTTATCATCAACCTAGACACGTAATTCAAAAATAGGTTACAGCTTCATCCTAAACCTCGACAAACAACTCCAAACATGTGCTGTCCTGGTCAATCCTGGACAGGTGAAAACTCTAAACTTGCTGCATCAATTAGTAATACAACAAAAGAAAAAGTGAAGAGATTAAATATTGATTTACCCTGGATCCACTTTGCCAGCAGTCAAATCATCAAGGATGTAGTTGCTCTATTAGTGTCTTTCCCAGGGTACAGCATACAGTACCCTGGACAGGGGTGGAGCATTACATTAAACCTAGACTGACTACAGTGGCAGATCGAGAGGGCAACAAGGCAATTACTACCAGTGGCCTTCATGGTAAAGGTAGCCTGAAAAAATAAGCATGCAAACATGCATATTACGTAGATAGAATAACAACACAGCGCTTAAAGAGACCGAAGTCCAAAAAAGACAGTGGGGTAGATACTCAATATGTCCATAAACTGAAGTCGTTATCTTTTAAGAGGAGATCTTCTCAAAGCAGTATCGATGGAGTATGTAATTCTGTGGAGCCCACAACCGGCTCCCAGGAATAAGGCGAGCAGGGACTTTATATAGGTTGCCCATAAAACCTTCCAGCGACTTCTTCAGGGTTCACCAGAGTAAGGACACTATGAGATATTTGACAAAAACCAAAAGGCACCTCCTAGTGCGGTAAATCACACACAATTTTGTATTTTAAGGAGATAGCCAAATTAGAACTCACACACTATTGAGCCTCTATTGGCTCCGTCACAATACGCTTAGGGAATCGTAAGGTGTTCCCCGGACCTTCTTTGCAGGAGTTATGGAGGCAGACAGCAATAAATTTAAAAAAATTAAAACATTTATTTGCTTTTAAAATGGATAGACCATATCTACCAGACTCAAGACCAGGACGCGTTTCGCCAACAAAGGCTTCCTCAGCTGGTTATCATATGTCTAGTCTTGCTGCTGCCATTATATACAATACACATTATTTACAAATTGAAAAAATCAGTCAATTAGAAATCAACATACTTAAATTCAGATGTGTTTAATTGGCACCCGCGTTTTGTGCATGATTAGAGGCCCTGCGTGTCACCCCGGAACGCGGAAGTGGGGAATTGATGCGGCAGAGGAAAGAGATTTAATCCCTTTATTGTGAACATTGCGCCCGCCATTTTGCGCATGCGCACACACCCTGCGTATCAAGCTGGAACGCAGGATCTCCGAATGACCGTACGTCTCCAACTAAGACCTCAGAAACATCCTCAATAGCGATAAAAACCAGCACCATAACCCCTACAACACTGGGCTAATGAATGCATTTAAATCTATTTAAAAAACAATATAGCACTACATAGAGCGTGAATGGCTGTAGATTGACGCCACTATACCGCAGTGTGTATATATATGAGACATATTGTCCTATACCTGTGAATAAATAACAAAGAAGTTGAATAAATCTAGAAATCAAAATATGGACATTAGTCCAATGTGGTAATACATGGTATGACCTTGAATACTGTATAATAATAATAAATATGAAAAATCATTAATAAAGTGCATGACTATTAGGAATGAAATCAGTGGATCTCCAAATAATTACTTGTATGGTGTTAACTCATAAAGTTATAGATAAATATTGATTACAAATTGAGCCTATATAAAGTGATACAGTGCAATGGTGAATATAGTAGCTAATGCTAACTCATTGTGAAAATACACCAAAGAAGTGCAATAGGATATTCATCCTGAAATGCCTTTGAGGGACTGATCTCTATAACATTATATGTGCAAACTGCTAATAAATATAGTAGCAATGAGGATACATTCATAAACACTTAAAAACCTCTAAAATCTGATTACATATATAGCAAATGCAGTAATGTTAACTAAAATAGTCATATACTAAATCCCATGATGTTGAGAGGCTAGTCTCTAATCGTCATGTATAAATAGCTGATAATATATGGGGATATAAAAACACTTAATTTCCTCTAAAAACTAATCTCATACATGGTAAATTCAATCATATGATGATAAGTTAAGGTGACTGTGTGCTAAATACCATTGAAGGTTGTATCAGAAGTGCTGATAGACAAATCCCTTGATATCCATATGGACTAGAGTAGATCCCTTATAATAACAATACTGTCAATATACATACATGTAATAGATAGAATTAGTAAGCACAAAAGGGGAGAAAAAGAGAGGAGACCCAAAGTTAAAGGAAATGGACCAGTTCGAAATCATTATTCAAACCTCCCGGTATTAAAGTGCCAAGATCAAAAATTAATTTCATCTCCTCTCTCCCCAAGGCAGTAGTTTCGCTCATTCCCCTATTAATACATCTCACTTTTTTCACAGCAGAGAATTTAAGGCCTTTTGCGCATCCGTTATGAAATAATTTAAAATGTTGAGACACAGAATGTTTCTCATATTGCTTATTAATATTCCTAACGTGCTCAGAAATTCTCACATTCAGGGCTCGGCTTGTACGGCCCACATATTGGAGTCCACATGGGCACTCCAAAAGATACAGGACGTTTTTAGAATAACAGGTCAGGATTTTCTTAATCTTGACCGTTTTCCCTGTTTTTTTATTCATAAAGCTCTCGTTATATCGCTTTTTATTCCCTGTAGACCTACAGGCCAGACATTGGCCACAGCCATAGTATCCTTCTTTTACATGAAAATGATTGACTATTTTTTTATCAATGAATTTGCTCTTAACCAGTCTCTTTTTTATGTTATTTGCTCCTCGAAAAATAATTTTGGGTTTATCCCCTATAATCGAATGGAGGTCCTTATCTCTCTTTAAAAAATGCCAATGCTTTCTAAAAACCTTTTTGATTAAAACACTATTTTCATTGAAATCACAGAGAAAAGGGACTCCTGTCATCGCTTCTTTCCTGGTTTTATATTGTATAAGGCTATTTTGATCCACCACCTTCAAGTCTCTTATTAACCCTTCCAATTCAATTTCATCATAGCCTTTATCAATAAACTCTTGTTTCAGAATTTCCGCCTGTTCTTCGAAAATCACATTATCTGAACAGTTCCTGCGTAACCTAGTGAACTGTCCCTTTGGGATTCCTTTCAACCATATCATATTGTGACAACTTGTCTTGTCAATATATGTGTTCG
The DNA here is from genome assembly GCA_009667805.1 of Leptobrachium leishanense. Lineage (NCBI taxonomy): Eukaryota > Metazoa > Chordata > Amphibia > Anura > Megophryidae > Leptobrachium > Leptobrachium leishanense. Next base: position 26,475 of record CM019071.1, on the reverse strand, counting down.
TATCTACATCTTTGAAATAGGTTTTAGTTTCTAAGATTCCATCTTTCACATAGATCTCCAAGTCAAGAAAAGAGATTCTCTCTCTACTCCACTTTTTCTCAAGTTTTATGCCCCATTCTTCATTATCCAGACTCGTCAAAAAATCCAACAATTCAACCTCCTCCCCCTTCCATATGAATAGTAGATCGTCTATGTATCTCCTATAAAATGGGACTCTATCATGTGCCCAGTCACGCGAACCGTAGACAAAACTGGTTTCCCAGCCTGCCATATAAAGGTTCGCGTAACTGGGCGCAAACCGAGTACCCATAGCTGTCCCTCTCGTCTGGATATAAAACTCTCCATCAAATTGAAAGTAATTGTTATTCAATATGAACTGTATCCCATCCATTACAAAATCTATCTGTTCTTTTTCCAAACTTCTAGATATAGTTAATTGGTCCTTGACCACTTCCATTCCTTTTCCATGAGGAATATTACTATATAACGAATTTACATCGCATGTCACTATAAAATACTCATCCTTCCACTGGACCTCTTTCAATCTTTGCAATATGTCTATGGAGTCCTTAGTGTAGGAGACTATATTTTTAACAATGGGTTGGAGGATCTGGTCGACATATTCTGATAGGTTGCTAGTGATCGAGTTAATTCCTGAAACGATGGGTCGCCCTGGGGGGTCGATTGGATTTTTATGAATTTTAGGTAGTATATAGAAAGAAGGGATCTTTGGATACAAATTCTGGAGAAATTTATATTCCTTATCAGTTATAATAGATTTTTCTTTTCCTTCATCCAATAGTGTCTTTAGTTTTATTTTAATCTCATTAGTTGGATCCCCTTTTATTACTTGGTATGTTACACCATCCTTAAGCATCTTATTAACCTCCAAAACGTATTTCTCTTTAGATAGAATCACCACACCTCCCCCCTTATCCGCAGGCTTTATTACGATACTATCATCTTGTTCTAAGGCCCTCATAGCATCGTTCTCTTCTTTAGATAAATTATATTTAATTTTCTTATTGCCAAATTTCTCCAGGTCTGTCATAACTAAGGTTTCAAAAACCTTCATCTCCTCTGAGATATAGTTACGCGGAAAAAACGTGGATTTGGGTTTCAAGGAGGTATGGATGAATTTATTATCCATTAGATGGTTTTCTAAGGGAGTTTTCATAAAGAACTTTTTCAGACAAAGATTTCTTTTAAATTTCTGTAGATTAACAAAAACATTGAATTTGTCCATTCTGTTGGTAGGGGCAAATTTTAGGCCTTTCTGGAGTACTTTAATCTCAGGTTTAGTGAGTATTTTATCACTTAGGTTAAAGATTCCTTCCAAATTTATCGTCTTTCTCTTTTCTCTTTGTTGTATCTTTCTTCCTGCCCTATTTCCTCGTCTGATCTTTCCCACCTTCTTTTTCTGTCGTTTTCCCTTAATCTTAAATTTCCATCCCTTAGACTTTTCTTCTCTCCCTCTCCCTTGAATCCCCCTCCCTTGGATTTTGAGGTCTCTCCCTCTCTCTGGGTGGATTCCATAAAAAATCCCGTTCCTCCTGGCCAGTAGCTAAGGCTTGAAATCTATTAGAGAGGGGAATAGGGTTTTTATATTTTCATGGAAGTCATTTCTATAATTTCCTACACTTCTACCAGAATTCCTTCTTTCTATATACTATATACTTCTTTCTATATACTACCTAAAATCATAAAAATCCAATCGACCCCCCAGGGCGACCCATCGTTTCAGGAATTAACTCGATCACTAGCAACCTATCAGAATATGTCGACCAGATCCTCCAACCCATTGTTAAAAATATAGTCTCCTACACTAAGGACTCCATAGACATATTGCAAAGATTGAAAGAGGTCCAGTGGAAGGATGAATATTTTATAGTGACATGCGATGTAAATTCGTTATATAGTAATATTCCTCATGGAAAAGGAATGGAAGTGGTCAAGGACCAATTAACTATATCTAGAAGTTTGGAAAAAGAACAGATAGATTTTGTAATGGATGGGATACAGTTCATATTGAATAACAATTACTTTCAATTTGATGGAGAGTTTTATATCCAGACGAGAGGACAGCTATGGGTACTCGGTTTGCGCCCAGTTACGCGAACCTTTATATGGCAGGCTGGGAAACCAGTTTTGTCTACGGTTCGCGTGACTGGGCACATGATAGAGTCCCATTTTATAGGAGATACATAGACGATCTACTATTCATATGGAAGGGGGAGGAGGTTGAATTGTTGGATTTTTTGACGAGTCTGGATAATGAAGAATGGGGCATAAAACTTGAGAAAAAGTGGAGTAGAGAGAGAATCTCTTTTCTTGACTTGGAGATCTATGTGAAAGATGGAATCTTAGAAACTAAAACCTATTTCAAAGATGTAGATACGAACACATATATTGACAAGACAAGTTGTCACAATATGATATGGTTGAAAGGAATCCCAAAGGGACAGTTCACTAGGTTACGCAGGAACTGTTCAGATAATGTGATTTTCGAAGAACAGGCGGAAATTCTGAAACAAGAGTTTATTGATAAAGGCTATGATGAAATTGAATTGGAAGGGTTAATAAGAGACTTGAAGGTGGTGGATCAAAATAGCCTTATACAATATAAAACCAGGAAAGAAGCGATGACAGGAGTCCCTTTTCTCTGTGATTTCAATGAAAATAGTGTTTTAATCAAAAAGGTTTTTAGAAAGCATTGGCATTTTTTAAAGAGAGATAAGGACCTCCATTCGATTATAGGGGATAAACCCAAAATTATTTTTCGAGGAGCAAATAACATAAAAAAGAGACTGGTTAAGAGCAAATTCATTGATAAAAAAATAGTCAATCATTTTCATGTAAAAGAAGGATACTATGGCTGTGGCCAATGTCTGGCCTGTAGGTCTACAGGGAATAAAAAGCGATATAACGAGAGCTTTATGAATAAAAAAAAGGGAAAACGGTCAAGATTAAGAAAATCCTGACCTGTTATTCTAAAAACGTCCTGTATCTTTTGGAGTGCCCATGTGGACTCCAATATGTGGGCCGTACAAGCCGAGCCTGAATGTGAGAATTTCTGAGCACGTTAGGAATATTAATAAGCAATATGAGAAACATTCTGTGTCTCAACATTTTAAATTATTTCATAACGGATGCGCAAAAGGCCTTAAATTCTCTGCTGTGAAAAAAGTGAGATGTATTAATAGGGGAATGAGCGAAACTACTGCCTTGGGGAGAGAGGAGATGAAATTAATTTTTGATCTTGGCACTTTAATACCGGGAGGTTTGAATAATGATTTCGAACTGGTCCATTTCCTTTAACTTTGGGTCTCCTCTCTTTTTCTCCCCTTTTGTGCTTACTAATTCTATCTATTACATGTATGTATATTGACAGTATTGTTATTATAAGGGATCTACTCTAGTCCATATGGATATCAGGGATTTGTCTATCAGCACTTCTGATACAACCTTCAATGGTATTTAGCACACAGTCACCTTAACTTATCATCATATGATTGAATTTACCATGTATGAGATTAGTTTTTAGAGGAAATTAAGTGTTTTTATATCCCCATATATTATCAGCTATTTATACATGACGATTAGAGACTAGCCTCTCAACATCATGGGATTTAGTATATGACTATTTTAGTTAACATTACTGCGCATTTGCTATATATGTAATCAGATTTTAGAGGTTTTTAAGTGTTTATGAATGTATCCTCATTGCTACTATATTTATTAGCAGTTTGCACATATAATGTTATAGAGATCAGTCCCTCAAAGGCATTTCAGGATGAATATCCTATTGCACTTCTTTGGTGTATTTTCACAATGAGTTAGCATTAGCTACTATATTCACCATTGCACTGTATCACTTTATATAGGCTCAATTTGTAATCAATATTTATCTATAACTTTATGAGTTAACACCATACAAGTAATTATTTGGAGATCCACTGATTTCATTCCTAATAGTCATGCACTTTATTAATGATTTTTCATATTTATTATTATTATACAGTATTCAAGGTCATACCATGTATTACCACATTGGACTAATGTCCATATTTTGATTTCTAGATATATTCAACTTCTATGTTATTTATTCACAGGTATAGGACAATATGTCTCATATATATACACACTGCGGTATAGTGGCGTCAATCTACAGCCATTCACGCTCTATGTAGTGCTATATTGTTTTTTAAATAGATTTAAATGCATTCATTAGCCCAGTGTTGTAGGGGTTATGGTGCTGGTGTTTTTATCGCTATTGAGGATGTTTCTGAGGTCTTAGTTGGAGACGTAGGTCATTCGGAGATCCTGCGTTCCAGCTTGATACGCAGGGTGTGTGCGCATGCGCAAAATGGCGGGCGCAATGTTCACAATAAAGGGATTAAATCTCTTTCCTCTGCCGCATCAATTCCCCACTTCCGCGTTCCGGGGTGACACGCAGGGCCTCTAATCATGCACAAACGGCGGGTGCCAATTAAACACATCTGAATTTAAGTATGTTGATTTCTAATTGACTGATTTTTTCAATTTGTAAATAATGTGTATTGTATATAATGGCAGCAGCAAGACTAGACATATGATAACCAGCTGAGGAAGCCTTTGTTGGCGAAACGCGTCCTGGTCTTGAGTCTGGTAGATATGGTCTATCCATTTTAAAAGCAAATAAATGTTTTAATTTTTTTAAATTTATTGCTGTCTGCCTCCATAACTCCTGCAAAGAAGGTCCGGGGAACACCTTACGATTCCCTAAGCGTATTGTGACGGAGCCAATAGAGGCTCAATAGTGTGTGAGTTCTAATTTGGCTATCTCCTTAAAATACAAAATTGTGTGTGATTTACCGCACTAGGAGGTGCCTTTTGGTTTTTGTCAAATATCTCATAGTGTCCTTACTCTGGTGAACCCTGAAGAAGTCGCTGGAAGGTTTTATGGGCAACCTATATAAAGTCCCTGCTCGCCTTATTCCTGGGAGCCGGTTGTGGGCTCACAGAATTACATACTCCATCGATACTGCTTTGAGAAGATCTCCTCTTAAAAGATAACGACTTCAGTTTATGGACATATTGAGTATCTACCCCACTGTCTTTTTTGGACTTCGGTCTCTTTAAGCGCTGTGTTGTTATTCTATCTACGAAATTGCCACTCGGGTATTTAGAGAAACCCCCTATACAGCATTCAGCGAGTGGGATAGATACCATTCCGGTGGGCGCTTCACCCTCTCTTCTTTTCTATTAAACATGCATATTAAATCAGACTCCCGTTACCAAAATGGCTGTCAGTAGTACGGTCACTTCAGACTTAATAAAAGTTGTTTCTTTCTTCCTCACATGGCACTCTCATTTTGTATCAGAAAGATTTATTATGTGCTGTTTATGGGCAGTAAGTGCTATCTGCATTAAGGAGAAATGTTTACCATGACATAGGGCATTTATTCGGGAACCAGTGCCTGGGCTCATGATTTACACTATAGCAATAGATTTGTTTTTGTGGCAGAAATGCAATAAAAACGAATGGTATATTTGTTTTTTAAATACAGTAACATGGGGTGCAAAGTGGGCGGGGCTTGAGTTCACATAATCTAAAATTGAATGTGCAATAACTTTAGAAGCGAACCAGCACAAACGTTCATTTTTGCAGCACAAACCAGCACAAACGTAGCACAAACGAATGGTATATTTTTATACACGTTTTACGAACATGGGGTGCCAACTTCACACAGCTCTCTTTTTCAGCAGGAACATCCAATTTAGCCGAAGACAAATTTGGGGTCTTCTTTTTTCTAGATGCAACCTTTTAGGCTAGGGTCAGACGAACGCAGTGTGAACGCGCGTGCAGCCGCACTTTATCACGGCCGCAGTAGCAGCAAATGACGTCCAATGACGGGCAATATACGAAGTACGGGCGCACGAAAGTCCGGCTGCACAACGCAAGCGGCAAACAAACGCATTTTTTCGAGAACGTGAAACCACTAGTACGGACGTACAGAGTGCGCTGCGTCCGCTAGCGGCGTGTTTGCGTGATTGGGAGACGTCAGACGCTGCTAATGTCCGGCCAACATAACATCCAGACGCAAAAAGGGTTTTATTGATGATCCGTACAAAATCACGGACGCAAATGCGCATCGTATGACCGCTATCACGTATTCCGTGAAAAAATACGTCCATTCGTTCAAACACACTTTTTCACAGACGACGTGAAAAATGCGTTCGTCTGACCTTAGCCTTACTGTGCATTTTTTGATGCTGCATTTTCTGCAGTTTTTCCATAGGATATCGAAACTTTTAAAGTTTATTTCTTTCAATTTGTATTACAAATATTTATTTTAGTCTTATACAGGGTAATTCAAAGAGATCCGAATTGCTTGAGAAAGGTAACCGAACGCTGAAAATCAGCGTTCGGTTACCTTTCTTGGCCATTCAGCTATCCAGAGAGCAGGCAATTCGCAATTCGCAGGCAATTCGAGGGCAGTGAAATCCCCATGAAAAAGCACTGCTTCGTCTATTCAGAGAACACAAACCAGCAGTGAAAGGTTCCCAAAATGCCCTGCCATTCGGTGGTTTAATTCGACAGGTTTATTCAGGAGAATCCCATAGGCTTCAATGTTAAAAATATTCCGGTTTTAATTCAATATCTAATAAACCGTTTATTATAAAATTCTGCAGTAAAGAGTCTCTTTATTTATAGATTTTTTAGGATATTTTAAGCATTTTTCTGAAATTTCTTTTTTTTTTAAAAGTCCGATTTTTATTTTTTTTTATTTTTTTTTAAGTTTACTTATTTTTTCTGTAACAGTCCTTTTTATTATCATTCATTGGATCTTATATGTAAATATCAGACATTTTCGCTCAGTAGTTTCTTTGCAAACAGTGTTTCACTTTCAAACATTCATGCAAACTGTTTTTTTAATTTATTCACTTCGCTCTGTCTGCGGTGTCGGCTTTTTCCGGCAGCTGCGCTGCGTGTGATCGGCTCCTGCTCGGGTTTTTCCGTGGTTTTCGGCGGGTTAATCCAGATGTTTTTGCGGATTTTCGGCGTGCATTCGCTGGGTTTTGCGGTTAGTTTTCGTCAGGTTTGCGGCAGCTTTTCCCTGCAATTCAGGGACCCTGTGCTGTTTGCTGAATACACCGCAGGGTCACCGAAATGGGATCGGCAAAAGGAACCGAATTGAAGAGAACGAAAAGTCACTGAACTTGCGGTGACTTTTAGAATCTCTTTGAATAACCCTGATAATGACCATAGGAGCCACCTTTCTGTGCAAAACAAAAATAAAGTGTAAGAAAAATGTAAAAAAAAAATTAGTTTAGAGAAAGTTGCCTCAAGAGAGGACTTCTTTATTTTCAATAAATGAATAATTGTATTTAGAAAAAGGGAGGAATTTTAAACTTTTCTTTTTTACTTTTTATTTTACTTTTTACAGAACTGGGCACCCCCCTGTGTTGTGCCTTCTTTGCCTAATTATAAATCGGGCCTTGCTTAGACCTACTATGGAGCTTGCCAGCATTGGCGCAGGCAGTTCTGAAGGTGTCACAGGCAGGTCTGGAGCTGGCGTAGGCAGGTCCTGGAGGTGGCATGGGTAGTTTAATTTTGGAGGTGGTATGGGCAGTTGAGGAGGCGGCATTGGCAGTACACTCTTCACATCCTGACCACTTTAAAAAGATAAAGTGCCCAAGATGAGTAGAGTGTCCCTTTAAATATAAGATGTGTGGTGAATTGTTGGGAAGTCTGACTGTATCTCAATATACATAAGAGATGTGCATTCGTTTCAGAAAAATTCGGAATTCAGAACGAAATTAGTTAATTCTTATTTCGGAAGTACACCGAAATAACGATTCAATAACATCCGCATTCGAAACAAAGCAAAATGGTATCTAACGAATTTAATTCGTTTTACACTGTGACATCAAAATAAAAGAAAAATTATAATTTATTTTCTGTTCCGGAATTCAAATCGATATTAAGTATCAAATCGATATCGAATTGATATATCAAATATCGAATTGATCTTAAATTAAAATACATACAAGTAATACAGGCAAAAAAATGGGGTAACTAGTGGCGCAGTGATTTCAGTTACTCCTTATGCAATACCTCAAGAGCTAATTGCATGTACCATACAAATCATCAGTATGCAATACAAAGTGCAAATGCGAATCACAAAGGGTATAGATAATCACAGTAATCTGTATATGCAATACATTAAAGTGCAGTAGCAACAATTAGGGTAAAGTGCAAGTGCACCAGTGAGTAAAAGTGCAGGTGCAGCGATAAGGACAATGCAACAGTGAAAATGAGGGTCTAGCTATAGTATCCAATCTAGTCCATAAAAAGGACTTTCCGCCAATGTTCGAGAAAGTCTAAGTGGATGGGTGGTGCATCAAAAGTGCTTGAGATTAGTTCCAATGTTACCCCTTCCACAATTGTCGCAAGCTTGCTTGGGCGTGTCTACTCCTCTGGTCTTGATGAGCTCCACGGCAGGAGATATAAATAAGAAAGAGGGGGGAGAATGGGGGAGATGATAGTGCAGAAATCTTCTATACGAGTGTGTTATAGTAGGTAAAAATACACACTTACAAATTCCAGAGCCTAATTGAATCCAGGCTCTGGAGTGAAACGCCTTGTGCCTAAATCTAGGGTGGTCACTGCCCTTCTTTAAAAGGTCTTCTTACTCCACCTCAGCCGGGGGACACAAGAATAGAGAAGAGACAACGCTCTCATAGCATGATATCAGTCATACAATAATGCTTTAGGAGAGGGAAAAGTTTACACTCACCAATACAGGAGCCTTAAGGGTCCAGGCTCAACTGTTACGCTTGCGGAGTTCCTTATCGGTGAACTCCTGAACCTCTTTCGCTGCTCTCTCTGCACCACTCTGCACCAGGTCGTGATTTGTTGGGTGTCTTCAGTATTGCTTTACCAAATCCAAAGGCTGGTGTAGTGAGTACAAAAACTAAAAGGCTCTGTGCCGGTGTCCCGTGGGGGCCCCCTGTAGACGTATCCCACAGTATGGCGGAGCAGCCAGTCCCTGGGTTTAGGCAGAGGCGGCAGGTCTGGTAACGCAGAGAGGAGCAGACAGAGAGAGAGAGCGAGGGGGGAGGACAAATGGGGGAGGGAGATGTAATTGGAGCTGGAGGAGTGGAATACCAGGATACAGTATAGTCCTATATACAAGTAATACAGTCCGCAACAACTTTATGAAACAAATTAATTTCGTTTCACAAGCACATGTCCCTGTTAAATTGACTCAAATACTAAATCTGTGAAACAGCTTAAAATTTAACCCTAGATTGTCTTTTAACAGCAAGATTTGAATAATTGGGGTTTAATTTAGTGATCCCAAATTCGAATTGATATCAAATATCGAATTGATATCAATTATCAAATTTGATATCAACTATCGAATTGATATATGAAATTCGAATCAATATGAAATTTCAAATCGATCCAAAACGAAATACGAAATTACCATAAACAATAGATTATCGAAGGAAAGGGTGAAGCGCCCACCAGAAATACGTGGATATCCTACTCGCTGAATGTTGTAAATGGAGGTTCCTCTATATACCTACAAATGTGATTAAAGATAGCAACACAACACAGCGCCCATAGACCTTAGTCCAACGGTATGCAGGATTAAACACGTTACATGTCCATAGATACACTGTTCTTCATTTTCAGAAGGTGGTTTTCTTTATGGTGTTAACAATTCAGCCAATGCTGCAAAGAGAAAAGGCAGAACCAGGATTGCCCAGTACATTAACTTAAATTGGAATATTATCTCACTGGTATTTAACTCACATTTAGAAGAGCCTACACCTGGCTCTAGGACAAACGACTTTATGGGTCTTCCACATTCGCTCTTCAGGTGCCCATAAACACCTTAGAAGGTCCCACAGATGCCAATGGAATATCACTGCAGTGTAAATAGATGAAGAGCAAAGACACCCCTGGTGCACTAAATTAAAAAACTCAGAGTCTATAAAAAGGCCAATTTTTCAACTTACAAAGCATTGAGCCTCTATTGGCTCTGTCAAACAACGCATAGGGAATTGTCAAGGAAATACCCAAACCTTCTTTTTCAGAAACATAGAGAGACAGCAGTGGAATTAAAACATTTATTATTAAAATAAACAATACATATCTACCAGGACGCGTTTCGCCAGAATGGCTTCCTCAGCTGGTGATTACACTTCTGTCCCCACTGCTGCCTTTTATGTCATGCCTTTTTGCTCTCAATAAAACAGTTGATGATTTAATTTACTGCAATTATAAAACAATTTGTTACACATGCCTTAGAATGTGCCCGCCATTTTTCCGCATGCGCACAAGCTCCGCTCTCCACTGTGGAACGCGGAACTCACGCTCGCCCCATTGGTCATCATGGTGCATGCGCTAATGCACATGCATCTCATCTTGCAATGCGGAAGGAAGTTGTTTGGAACAGCGCCTTTATATTATTCCACTGTGTGGAACTGGCGTAACAATTCCTATCTCACCCATCCATATATTGCTCCACCAAGACGCATAACTCTCTGACACAACTCATAGTGGCATTATCCAACCAATATAAATGGTCTCCAATTATTTATTGTTACAGTGGCCGCACATTTATATAACTATATCGTAGGATTCATATTACTAGCGGTGACAAGATTATTACTATCTTATTATTAATTTATAACCCATTTAACTATTTGTCTAAGTGACCATTATTATATATATAAATTTCTAATAACTCTTATATGTGTTTTTTAACCATGCTTAATATATTAAATTCGTGTTAATATCTTTATTTTAATTAACCCCATTTTAAGACCTATTGATGTACAATATTATCAAATATAGTTCTCTATTTAAACACCAAATTATTATTTTTATAATGTCTACGATTAGTGCTATTTAGGTTATCTATTGAAGTGCTTAATCCTATTAATTAAGTAATAAATAACAGCTCACTATTATATAGTTTTATGCTGATGAATAAAGTGACATGCAAATGTATAAAGTGTAGACATTTGTGAATTTATTTTAATATTTTTAATTATATATATAGTGCCAAGTTACAATTATCAGTGCTAACGTTATAGTTAAATTTACCTCCATTTTGGAACCTATTATTGTGCAATATTATCAACAATATTTATATACCAAACTATATTTATATAAATATCTACAATAATTGCTATTATGGTTATTTAATTAAGTGTTTGATCCTATTAATTAACTATTTAATAGTGGCTAACTATTACGTGCTATTGTTATACAAATTTAGTGACATGCAGATTAATTTTTTAATTATAATATTTATATGTGAATGAAATAATATATATATACACAAGTGCCAAGTGGCAATCATTAACTGTTTTATTGAGAGTTGTTGGTAAAACATTACCCACTCGTTGTTGATAAATCATTTCCCACTCGTTGTTGGTAAAACATTTCCCACTCGTTTTGTTTACTGTATCTGGTATCCTGTCCTGTGCATACCTATACGTATATTTGTGTTTGTGTCCCTAAGGTAGTTAGTTTACCGACCACTTAAAGGATCGGCGGGGTAGATAGGGACTGTCTTAAGGGACTTGCATCATGTTTGTAGAGGGATACGTGACACAGAGTCTGCATTATAACACATTTTAACTAAAACAAAAGCCACTGTACTGGTGCAGGGAGAGGCTGGAGCCCTATGGACCCCTGTATCTCCATTATGTACACCCCACAAGGTCAAGCGAAGTGTCATTGAAAAGGATAGTGTCTGCCCTTTCCGTTGATACCAAACATGACCATATAATGTGTAAAAATAAAAAAGTGAAAAAAACAAACTATTGCAAAACATATTTTTTTTTCTCTGTTCTAAGGCAGTGTCACTGCACTAATTCACTTTCTCATTTCCCACACTGAGCAAATTTAAAAGTGATGGCATAATGTGTTACTATGCATTATTTCATCTAAAAATGAGGGGGCACTATATGGGGAGGACTTGCCCCCGGGCGCCTTATGACCTTGCTACACCTCTGCTCCATTACATTCATGCCTGGGAACGTGATCTTGGGGAAACCCTTGATTCTGAAGACTGGGATGACTTCTGGGAGTCCATGAAAAGCATTTCTACCTACACCGCATATCAGGAGCAACTAGTCAAAACGGTCCTCCGATGGACTACACCGGTCCAAATCTCCCACATGCCTCTGATGACACCGGATCTCTGCTGGAAGGGCTGTGGCCCACTGGAAGGGCTGTGGCCGTGGCTCTTATATTCATATGTGGTGGTTCTGCTCCCAGGTTCAACGCTTCTGGAAGTATACCCTTCTCCAAGCCATCCTCCCGAATGAGACCCTGATGGACCCATGGGCTTACTTATAATCAAGGCCTTTTCTGGATATATGAAGACACAAAATAAATTACTATCCAAAATCACCCTGGCAGCCCGGCGGGTTTTAGCAGAGTTTTGGAACAGCCCAACAATTCTCTCCTTAAAAAATATGTCCAAAAATCTGAGATGTCCAACTCATGGATGAACTGACAGCTATCTCTAACCACACTTTATCTGCTTACTAGAAGATCTGGACCCTCTGGTTGGACCAGATGGGTTTGGATTAAATCAGGCTGGGGAAGAGGGACTGACTTTGCTGGGATGGGACAGGGTAGATTTGACCTATACTGTCTTATGATTATGTTTTATTGTAGCAAGTAGGGATGAGCTGTTCGGGTTCGGACGGTTCGGAGTTCGACCCGAACTTTGGCAGTTCGAAAGTTCGTGAATTTCGAACCTTTTGGGCGTGTTCGGTTCGGGTTCGAAAAAAAAAAGAAATTTTCTCCCATTTATCTCACTTTCCAAATCGGCTATTTGGTCTAGATTGTTCTCTTCTCTTGCCAGTTCTCCTGGCTTTTACCTCTCTCTCAGGGTTGTTCAGAGAAAGGTGAAAACCAGGAGAATGGCAGGAAAAGAGAACAATCTGGACCAAATAGCCGATTTGGAAAGTGAGATAAGGCTAGGGTCAGACTAACGCATTTTTCGCAGCGACCATCAAAAAGTGCGTCCGAACGTGTTGCCGTACTTTTTCACGGATTGCGCGAAAACGATCATACGATGCGCATTTTTGTGCGTGATTTTTTACGGATCCAAACCAGGAAACTTTGGGTGTCTGGACGTTATGTTGGCCGGACATGAGCAGGGTCTGACGTCTCCAAATCACGCACACACGCCGCTAGTGGACGCAGCGCACTCTGTACGTCCGTACTAGCGGTTCTGCGTTCTCGAAAAAATGCGTTCATTTTCCACTTGCGTTGCGCAGCCGGACTTTTGTGCGACCGTACTTCGTATATTGGCCATCAGTGCCCGTCATTTTCTGCTAGTGCGGCCGTGATTAAGTGCGCCTAAACGCACGATAAAAATTCGCTAGTCTGACCCTAGCGTAAATGGGAGAATTTTTCTGGTTTGGCTATTTTGACCTAGAATTTTCCATTCTCCAGTCATTCTCCTGCTCTTCACCGCTCTCTGAATAACCCTGACAGGGTTATTCAGAGAAAGGTGAAACTCAGGAGAAAAGACTGGAGAATGGAAAATTCGAGGTCAAAATAGCCAAACCAGAAAATTTCTCCCATTTATCTCACTTTCCAAATCGGCTTTTTGGTCTAGAAGTTTCCATTCTCCTGCTTTTCACCGCCAAAAAATCAGTAAACTTTTTCTGCGTGTCCGAAAATGTCTCCTCTTTTCATACAGACTGCCGCCCCAAGCAGTTGTTTATGGATAGATTAAAGGAAAAGCATTTACCGTCATTTGAAATGTCATTTTTTGGTTTTTACATATTTCTATACATCCTAGAAATCCGCCACTTCACGGGCAGGTTATGGGGACCTCCTAGGCACGATATTTGAAGGAATTTTTCGTTTTTTATTTTTAACCCTTATTTCATGGAAAACTCACTGTCCCTTTAAAAATGTTTTTTTTTTTACTTTTTGTCCTTGTTTCCTGTCCCCCAGGGCACTACCCGGACCCCCATACACCTTTTATGGCAAATATCTAGCATATATGCCCTCTTGGAGGGCACTCTAAAAAACCGAATTTTCAGCCCCATTGACTTGCATGGGGGTTCGGGTTCGGGTTCGGACCCAAACAAATGGGAAGTTCGGGTTCGGGCCCGAACCGAACTCGGGGGGTGTTCGGCTCATCCCTAGTAGCAAGGATTCTATTGTTGCTTACTCCTCCTTCTTAGAAGCATCTTCCCTCCTCCTTTTCTCCTTTTCCCCCTTCTATCTCCACTTTCTTTCCTCACGGGGTTTGGGCAACCCCCCTCTTCTACCCCATTTACTGTCCCCCTTTTAGTACGCATATATACTGTATATCATACTATCATGATCTACTTCTGATGTATGTTTTTTGGAAATAATAAAAACTTTCAGGTTTATTCAGAGAGAGGTGAAAACCAGGGGAATGACTGGAGAAGCAAAAATTCTAGGTCAAAATAGCCAAACCAGAAAAATTCGCCCATTTATCTCACTTTCCAAATCGACTATTTGGTCTAGATTGTTCTCTTCTCCTGCCATTTTTCCTGTTTTTCACCTTTCTCTGAATAACCCTGTTTGTTTACAAAAAAAACAAAAAAAAACAAAGAGCCTCTGAGATACTGCCAAAAACTTTAGAGTATCTCTGATAAGACATAATAGTCTTCTAAGGGGCAATGTCAATGCCGCCAAACCATATTTTGCTGTCAAGTTGCTTGTATTTGGTTAATTGACAGCTTAGTGAATAGACAAATTGACCCGAAATTGCACTGAATGGAGAAATTCAACATCTGGTGCAATTTGGGGCCAATTCGGAGGCTAGTGAATAACCTCTTTAGATAGCCAGCCAGACCAGTCCTTCCAAAGGCTTTGTTGTACCCTGAACTCAGAGTCTGAGATATGAATATTATAGACAGGGATCAATTCCAGCAGGAATGAGTAGGAACGCAGTTCCTCCACTATTTTTGCAAGTGGATTGGAGTTCCCATTTGGCCCACACTTTGTGAAGCTTTAGTCCAGTTGACCAATTAGATTTCATCCTTCTTGAGTCACAATAAACTTGTGATATATATAATGATTATCATAATGATTTCATAAACAAATCTGATTTCTATCCATAGTTGTGCGCATGACGTGTGTTGGTGTGCCCGGCCTAATGTTCGGTGACCGTGAGGAGGTCCTCTTTCACCCCCTCCATTGACATTTTAGGCTAGGGTCAGACGAAAGCATTTTTCCCCGCGAACGTGAAAAAGTACGTCCGAACGCATTGACGTATTTTATCACGGAATGCGCAAAAACGGTCAGATGACGCGCATTTGCAGGCGTGATTTTGTACGGATCGTCAATAAAACTCTTTTTGCGTCTGGACGTTATGTAGGCTGGACATTAGCAGCGTCTGACATCTCCTAATCACGCAAACACACCGCTATGCCGCAGCTGCGCACTCAGTACATCAGTACTAGCGGTTCAGCGTTCTCAGAAAAATGCGTTCAAATTCCACTTGCGTTGCACGGCCGGACTTTTGTGCGGCCGTACATCGTATATTGGCCGTCATTGCCCATCATCTGCTGCTAGTGCGGCCGTAATTATGTGCGCCAGAACGCACGTTAAAAGTGCGCTGGTCTGACCCCAGCCTTAGATGTCCCTTATCTGGTTCACGATAAAAAGCATAAAAACCAGGGATGTGCGGTTTTTTTCGGACCGATTCGGATTTTTTCACGAATCGGCCCGATACAGTGCCTCGGATTCGCCGATTTTCCGAATTGGATCCGAAAACGGCCGAAACGATTTACGATCCAAAATGAAATTATTTCGTATGGACGTGAAATTTGTAAAATCGCATGTCATTTTTGTTCCATTCGTGATTTCGGTTTCATTTCGGTAATTTCGGACATTGTATTTTTCAGGTCCAATGCTGATTCCGTATTTTCTTATGAATATGCTTTGCACAACTTTATATAATCATATTAAAATGGTATGAAAGGAACAAAAATGAATAAAACGATTTAAAAAAACAAAACTGACCCTAATGGTCTGATTTTAAAAATAAAAACCAGAACAAAAGGTTTTAAATTGGAAAAAAAGCTGAACAAAATTATCTGAAACGAAAAAAAAAACAAGAACAAATAAAATGATTTAAAACGAAAAAATAAATAAAAATTAATGCAGCATATGAATCCTCACACTGCAGGGAAGCGCCTCTCTGCGGTATAATTAAGGCCAGGGTCAGACGAACGCATTTCTGACGTCCAGCGTCAAAACGTACGTTGGTGCGTGCAAACGCATTTTTTCACGGAATATGCGAAAGCGGTCAGACGATGTGCAATTCTGGACGTATTTCATGACGGAGCTGTAAAAAAAGAGAAAAAACCGATGAATCCAATTAATTGATGAATGAAAAAATAAGGGGTAGGGTTATAAAAATCCATTTTGGGTATGGTGGCGTTTTTCAAAGATGGATCCTGTACACGTCTTTGTGTTTGCTGCAATGGGGTACCTGTACCTTAAGAGGAAGAGAAAGCGGCGAACCTGGGTTCATCAAATTAACGCTGCCAGACCCACGCATGGACACTTTGTGACGCTGTACAGGCCACTGCGAGAGAGGGACCCCGTGAAGTTTTTCAACTACATGCGGATGTGCATCCCCTCCTTTGATGAACTGTTGTCGCAGGTACGCGAGCCACTGACCAAGAGGGACAGCAACATGAGGGCCGCCATACCACCGGAGGAGATGCTGGTCATCACTTTGCGGTACGTACTGTCAAACACCTGCATACATGACATCGCTGCCAGTCACCTGACACGAGTGCATCATGTCTGTAGTCACATGCCCACTGTCACATGCATACACACACACACACAGGCATCACATCACACGTACATAATCATAAATGACTCCGACAACAATGTAGACCAAAATAATAATATAATATGAAACATGAAATAAAATAACAGTAATATATTCTCGACATATATTATAACTTGTTAACTGAAGGTCAGGATATATTAAACATGAAACCAAATAACACATGACAAACAAAACTAAAACATATTCATGACATGTATCACAGATCATGATACCGCCGAGCATCTGGGTCATGAGGGCCGGTGGTGTGGCTAGAGCAGTACTCCGACTCTGTGTGTGGCCTGGCTCCAGGGGGCATGGCTGGGTGGGTGGACAGCACCTCACTGGGGAGGGAAGATCCACTGGCATTGGCGGATTGTGGCACAGCATTGTAACCGGCTGCGTGATGGGGACGGGAAAGGATGTCGTCAAATATTGCCAGAGATCTGCGCCGGTACTCCACCTTCTCAGCCTCGCTCATCTTGTTGAGGAGGATCATACAGAAATTGAAGAATGACATGTCCATAGAGTCCGCAAGCATGCAGCGTTGGTGTGGATGGTTGGTTTGAGCCTCCATGAAGGTAACCATGGCCTGCTCCAGGTCTGTAGCTGGTGCCCTTCTCCTCTGTGCAGGTCTGGTGCTGACCGTTGTTGCGGTACCTGCCACCTGTCCTGTCTCCACATCCTCCTCCAGTTGCGACTCTGCACCACCCCGGTTCACCTCCTCCTGGCAGCTGGCAGAACCTCCTGGCACCATGTGTTGGACCTGTGAGCGGAGGTCGATGGCTGGTCGATGCTGCTGACGCTACTGCGCGGCTCCTGGGTCCTTCGGAGGAACGACAGTTGCTCCGTGTAGATGTATCCACGGACCTTCTTGGAGCCAGCTCCAGAGCGCGCAGCCATGGCTTGCTTCTTCTGCACCCGCGTATAATTGTCGCGTACTGTGCGCCATTTGTTCATCGCCTCTTGTGCTGCAAAACATGATGAGTGTGACATTAGCTTGTGTTCATGGTATGTGATCATATTCAAACAGTTTTGTTTTGTCTTCTAGGTATCTCGCTAGTGGATGCAGTTTGAAGGATCTGCATTATAACTTCCGCGTTGGCAGATCAACAGCTGGTGAGATCGTCCGCAAGGTGTGCCAAACCATATGGGAAACCATGAAGGACCAATGTTTGCCAAAACCGACACATACGGCATGTCTAGAAATTGCAGCAGGATTCTGGGAGAGAGCCAACTTTCCAAACTGCCTGGGAGCCGTGGATGGCAAACATGTCCGCATAGTGAAGCCACCGCACAGTGGCTCACTGTATCAGAATTATAAACATTACTTTTTCATTGGCCTACTGGCGGTGGCAGATGCCAACTATAGACAGTAAATGGTGCAGCGCCACACAACATGCATCCACCACCAGGGTGCCCAGATAGCCAATCTCAGGATATAGTGGTTTCCCCTATACCATTACACACAATAATGAAAACAATAACCTGGATCGGCGCAAATACTGCTCTCTGGGATCCTGGATCCTCGCATATATATATATAAAGGAGAAAAATAACAATAGTGCAACACTGTTTGGTAAAATATACTGTGAATGTAAGTGATGAACACCCCCACTTACAAGTGTAGAGCCGTGCACTGGCTCTAAGTGGGTCCAGACATGTGGGTAATTGTCTTCAACTTCTTAGGTGACCCCCACCTTACAGCAAGATTTTCTCTTTTTCTTTGTTCGAGGTTTGGACAGTGGAAAGGATAACAGGAAGAGAGAATCCTTGTGTAGGTCCACAAATGAAAGGTCACAATTATATGTACAGTAGGAATTGTACTCACATTTTGTGGAGCTCGCCTAGCTCATGGATATAGGCCCATAGGTTTTTTTTTTTTGGGGTGGGAGAAAAACCCAGATGAAAAACCACCAATGTTTGCAGGATTCAATGAAGCAGGAATCAGGATTGGAGATGAGAAAAATTGTGGTTTATTAAAATATAGTTAAAATTGCCTCCAGAACGCGTTTCGCCGCATCAAAAAACGGCTTCATCAGCTGGAATGGTTAACATGGGCCTTGGACCCTTTTATAATGTCCATAAATGTTATTAATTGTCCCCATATGTCCTGTCTGCTTCCTTGATTGATTCTTCCGGTTTTCGATAGTGGGCGCCGCCATTTTGCGCATGCGCGGTTTACTTCCGCGTTCCACTGCGTTCCAATGCGCCGATTTCACTTCCGCGTTCCACCGCGTTCCAAGCATTGCTCTCTTACTTCCGGTCGGCGATTCTCGGCCGGAGAGACGCTAAATAGTTCTTTTATTGATTGCAACGATTGGGGTTCCTTCAAAAACTTCCCATTTTCGCCATATACATAACAAAAAAGATATTACATACATTAACTCGATTCTAAAAGGGCTAAAACTATAAAATTAATATGTGCACCCCGCAGGGTCTCCCAATTAACTCTTAGTGTACCTAATTAATGGGTATGGTGAAATGTATAAAGGTGATAACTTCTCCACAAATATTATTCATACCTTCCCAACAACTTACACTCTCTAGAGAGTGGTCACATATTCTTATAATAGCTTCCTTTGCTAAAAAAGTGTCTTGTGCTTCAGTGCTTTTAGAGAATAATATTGGTATTATATATGTTCTAATAAATAGTGGTCCCCTTAGTAGTGCCACTATAATAACCTGTTTAATAAATCTCTGTGATATTTAAATTATCTGTGTTTTATCTATATTAATAATGATACTTTATTAATTACAATGTATTTAAAATATTATCATAAATATAATATTAAAGTGACTTATTGGTGCTGTTTAAAGTGCTTAGTAAATGTTAATTATAAATTACTTACAATTAGTGACTATAAAAACTAGAGTTAATTATAGTAATTCTCTTTTGCCATAACATTTTAGATATTAATTGATATAAATTAGTGCAATATCTCTCATGTGCATAATATAGACCTCATCTAAACAGAGACCGCCATTATAAGTGCCATATTCGAAATTTGTGTTATCCAGATGTAGATAAAATTCTGAATCTCTTTAGAGAGAATGATGTTAAAGTGCTGTGTTGATAATAAATATATGCTCGTCGCTTAAATTCTTACAAAACATTAATTTTAATATTGTTTAAAAATAGTAACTGATTCAATTTATTTTAAAATAATGTGGACCTTATTTGTATATAAAAAGTCATATTGTGACCCCAAGAAGTGCACAACAACTCACAAAAAATGAACTACCTCAAAGTCGTTATTTAACCCATTTGGTGCCATAGTGCCCATTTCATAAATAGTCCGCATCTCTTCTTGTCCCAGTTTGTTTACAATGTTGTCATCCAAATCGGTTTTGTATATTTTTTTGATGGCCATGAATTTCAAACCCAATGGGGAACTCCCATGTCGAATTTTAAAGTGCAATGAGACTGAATGATTTTCGTAAGTTTTTTTTATGTTTCTGACATGTTCCGAAACTCTTATGTTAAAAGCCCTTTTTGTACGCCCAATGTATTGGAGGCCACAGGGACATTCTAAAAGATATATTACACTTTTTGAGCAGCAGTTAAGAGCCTCTTTCATTTGTATCTTTTGGTTAGTTTTCTTATTAAAGAACTCCGTTCTACAATTTTTCTTATTACCGGTTGACCTGCAAGCCAAACATTGTCCACAAACATGGAAACCATTCTTTACACTGAATTGGTTGTAGTTTATCTTTTTGTTCTTCGGTTTACTATGTACCAAATTCATTTTCAAATTTTTAACTCCTCTGAATACTATTTTTGGTTGTTCCCCCAGTATACCATTGAGGTCCTTATCTTTCCGAAGGACATGCCAGTGTTTCCTAATTATTTTCTTCATGTTTTGGGCTTTGCTATTGTAGTCACACAAAAATAGAACTTCTTCTTTGATCTTTTTTTTGGGTTTGTATTTAAGTAGGTTAGTCCGGTCCTCCTGTTTGAGTGGTTAATAATAGTGTCTAGTTCCAGGGCATTGTACCCCTTCTCTACAAAATCTTTTTTTAGATGTTGGGCTTGTTGCTCGAAAATATGAAGATCTGAGCAATTCCGTCTTAGACGAATAAATTGCCCTTTGGGCACCCCTTTGAGCCACGATGGGTTATGACAACTATCTGTATTAATATAAGTGTTGGTGTCGACTTCTTTAAAAAAAGTTTTACATTTAACAGACCCTTCACTGATATAAATTTCTAAATCAAGAAACGTTACTTTCTCTCTACTCCATTTATTTTCTAATGTGATCCCAAGCTTGACTGTTAAGGCTATTTAAAAAATAACCAGGTCTTCTTCACTGCCTCTCCAAATAAAAAACACGTCATCAATGTAACGTTTGTAGATGGGGATGTTGTGCGCCCAGCTATGCGAACCGTAGACAAACTGGGCTTCCCAGCCTGCCATATATAGGTTCGCATAGCTGGGCGCAAACTTAGTCCCCATCGCTGTTCCATTTTTCTGCAAGAAAAAGTCATCTCCAAATTTGAAATAATTATTTTCTAAAATAAATTGGATACTTTCCATGATGAAGCTCACTTGTATATCATCAAGTTTCTTAGAATCCTTTATTCTTTCGTTAACTATTTGTATACCCATAGCATGGGGTATATTACTATATAACGAGTTAACGTCACTAACGACCATTATGTAATCTTTTTCCCATTTTATTTCTTCTAATATTTGTAGTATGTTAATGGTATCCTTTAGATACGATGGTATCTCTTTGACAATGGGCTGGAGGAGGATATCTACATATTCAGACAGACAGCTTGTGATAGAATGGACTCCTGCCACTATGGGTCTCCCGGGTGGTTCAATTGTATTCTTGTGGATCTTGGGTAAGATATAAAAATGTGGTGTTTTGATGTCCTCGATCATCAAATACTGAAACTCACGTTCATTAAGAATCCCTTTATCTTTACCACCTTGGAGGAGAGACTGTAGGTTTTCTCTAATGGTTACTATAGGATTGTTTTTAAGTTTAGTATACGTTTTCTGATCTTCCAATATGCGTAGCGCCTCCTTATTGTATGCTTCCTTAGACCAAATAACAATCCCCCCCCCCTTATCCGCAGGTTTTATTATGATTGTCTCATCACTATCAAGATTTTTTATCGCTTTTTTTTCCTCTATAGTGAGGTTGTGGTTTTTCTCTTTGACAACCATCCTGTCTATGTCGGTAGACACCAAATTTTCAAACATTTTGATTTCGTCCGTGATGGTATGTCGCGGATAAAATTTTGATTTTTTCTTTAAATCTGTATGAGTGAATTTATCTGGGTCTATTGGCGCGTTCCTTTCTATTGGGGATCTCAAGAAAAATTTTTTTAAACTTAGTTTTCTTTTAAAACGTTGCAGATCTATGTACATACTGAACTTATCCATCTGTTTAGTGGGGGCAAACTTTAACCCTTTATTTAAAACCTTAATTTCTGTATTCGTTAAGACCCTCTGGCTCAAATTAAAAATCCCTCTCATTTCTACCTTCTCTCCCTTTTTTCTCTTAAGGATTCGTTTCCCTGCTCTCTTTCCCCTTCTGTTTTTTCCCAAGATCTTTTCTTTCCCCCCTCTCTTCCTAATCTTATATCCAGGTCTCTGTGGTCCCCCTGGTCTGCCCTCCTGTCCAGGGGGTCCCTCCAAAAAACCTCCTCCTCTGGTTTTTCACTGAGGATTCGAAATCTGTTGGTTAGAGGGATACTGGTGGGATACTGGATGCCAACTATAGTTTTGTGTATGTGGATGTCGGTTCATACGGCAAGGACTCTGACTCCACACTGTTCAGGAACTCCACACTGTGGAATGAAATTGAGAGTGGGACCCTGAACATCCCCAGAGCCGCACCATTGCCTGGCAGTCCCCTATGCCTTCGTGGGTGATGAAGCATTCGGACTATCCACACATCTCCTACGGCCCTACTCAGGGACACACCTGAATGTGAAGAAGCGGGTGTTTAATTATAGGCTGTCGCGGGCGAGACGGTATGTGGAGTGTAGCTTTGGCATACTGACCAACAAGTGGAGGATTTTACATAGACCGCTGGATGTACAGGTTGATTTCTGTGTGGATATAGTCAAATGCTGTTGCATCCTACAGAATTATGTGCGTGCCAGGGATGGTTTTAATTTTGATGATACCCTCACAGTTGTCGGTCTTGAAGATGATGTGAACGATGACATCATAGCTGTGAATAGATACAGCAACAGGTTTCGCGATGCTCTGTCTAATTATTTTACGAGTGATGCAGGTCAGGTGCCCTGGCAGCTGGGGAGCATTTGAGATTTCACCTCAATGATTACATATTTGTTTTTGTTATTATTATTGAGATTTACATGTATGGGATTATGAATAAAATAATCAAATACTCACTCTGGATGTGCTGCTCTTTCTCGGACCACGTATCATAATCAGGGTACACGACACGGGACACCACGACCCATGCGCTGGCCTTCTTCCCCTTGTCTTTATACCTGTCGCAGGCCGTGTCCCATATCTCAGGATGCTCCCCCACAGCGCTGATCAGCCTCTCCACGTCGATCTCTGGTCCAGCAGACATTTTCGACAGTCGCAGGTACGCTCCAACAAAACCTGGAAACTTTGGCTGTTTGGACGTTTTGTAGGCCGCACAATAGCAGCGTCTGACGTCTCCTAATCACGCACACACGCTGCTATGCGGCCGCAACGCACTCTGTACGTCTGTACTAGCGGTATCACATTGTACGAAAAATGCGTTCATTTGCCGGTTGCGTGGCGTGGACGCACTTTTGTACGCCCGTACTGCGTATATTGGCCATCATTGGCCGTCATGTGCTGCTACTACGGCCGTGATTAAGGCTGGGGTCAGACCAGCGCACTTTTAACGTGCGTTCTGGCGCACATAATTACGGCCGCACTAGCAGCAGATGACGGGCAATGACGGCCAATATACGAAGTACGGTCGCACGAAAGTCCGGCCGCGCAACGCAAGTGGAAAACGAACGCATTTTTTCGAGAACGCCGAACCGCTAGTACGGACGTACAGAGTGCGCAGCTGCGGCATAGCGGCGTGTGTGCGTGATTAGGAGACGTCAGACACTGCTAATGTCCAGCCTACATAACGTCCAGACGCAAAAAGAGTTTTATTGACGATCTTAAAAAATCACGCACGAAAAATGCGCATCGTATGACCGTTTTCGCGCACTCCGTGAAAAAATACGTCAATTCGTTCGGACGCACTTTTTTACGTTCGCGTGTAAAAATGCTTTCGTTTGACCCTAGCCTTAGTGCGCCTGCACGCGCGTTCGCACTGCCCCAGTCTGACCCTAGCCTAAGGCAGCATATAAATCCGCACACAGCTAGGAAGCACCTCTCTGTGGTATAATTAATGCAGCATATGAATCCACACACTGCTGGGAAGCGCCTCTCTGCGGTATAATTAATGCAGCATATGAATCCACACACTGCGGGGAAGCGCCTCTCTGCAGTATAATTAATGCAGCATATGAATCCACACACTGCGGGGAAGCGCCTCTCTGCAGTATAATTAATGCAGCATATGAATCCACACACTGCAGGGAAGAGCCTCTCTGCAGTATAATTAATGCAGCATATGAATCCACACACTGCAGGGAAGCGCCTCTCTGCGGTATAATTAAGGCAGCATATGAATCCACACACTGCGGGGAAGCGCATCTCTGCGGTACAATTAATGCAGCATAAGAATCCACACACTGCTGGGAAGCGCCTCTCTGCAGTATAATTAATGCAGCATATGAATCCACACACTGCGGGGAAGCGCCTCTCTGCGGTATAATTAATGCAGCATATGAATCCACACGCTGCTGGGAAGCACCTCTCTGCAGTATAATTAATGCAGCATATGAATCCACACACTGCGGGAAGTGCCTCTCTGCGGTATAATTAAGGCAGCATATGAATCCAAACACTGCGGGAAGCGCCTCTCTGCAGTATAATTAATGCAGCATATGAATCCACACACTGCAGGGAAGAGCCTCTCTGCAGTATAATTAATGCAGCATATGAATCCACACACTGCAGGGAAGCGCCTCTCTGCGGTATAATTAAGGCTAGGGTCAGAGTGGGGCAGTCGGAACGCGCGTGCAGACGCACTAAATCACGGCGGCAGTAGCAGCACATAACGGCCAATGACGGCCAATATACGCAGTACGTGCGTACGAAAGTGCGCCGACACCACGCAACCAGCAAATGAACGCATTTTTATCAGAACGTGAAACCGCTGCTACTGACGTACAAAGTGCGCTGCGGCCGCATGGCAGCGTGTGTGCGTGATTAGGAGACGTCAGACGCTGCTAGTGTGCGGCCTACATAACGTTCAAACAGCCGGATTTCCCTAGACTTCTTTTTACCCCACCGTCATGAAATACGTCCAGAATTGCGCATCGTCTGACCACTTAAGCGTATTCCGTGAAAAAATGCGTGCGCACACATCGACGTACATTTTGACGGTGGCTGCAGAAAATGCGCTCATCTGTCCCTAGCCTAAGGCAGCATATGAATCCACACACTGCGGGGAAGCGCATCTCTGCGGTACAATTAATGCAGCATAAGAATCCACACACTGCGGGGAAGCGCCTCTCTGCGGTATAATTAATGCAGCATATGAATCCACACACTGCGGGGAAGCGCCTCTCTGCGGTATAATTAATGCAGCATATGAATCCACACACTGCTGGGAAGCACCTCTCTGCAGTATAATTAATGCAGCATATGAATCCACACACTGCGGGAAGTGCCTCTCTGCGGTATAATTAAGGCAGCATATGAATCCACACACTGCGGGAAGCGCCTCTCTGCAGTATAATTAATGCAGCATATGAATCCACACACTGCTGGGAAGCACCTCTCTGCAGTATAATTAATGCAGCATATGAATCCACACACTGCGGGGAAGCGCATCTCTGCGGTACAATTAATGCAGCATAAGAATCCACACACTGCGGGGAAGCGCCTCTCTGCGGTATAATTAAGGCAGTATGAATCCACACACTGCGGGAAGCGCATTCTCTGCGTACAATTAATGCAGCATAAGAATCCACACACTGCGGGGAAGCGCCTCTCTGCGGTATATTAATGCAGCATATGAATCCACACACTGCGGGGAAGCGCCTCTCTGCGGTATAATTAATAGCAGCATATGAATCCACACACTGCTGGGAAGCACCTCTCTGCAGTATAATTAATGCAGCATATGAATCCACACATGGGGAAGTGCCTCTTGCTGGTATAATTAAGGCAGCATATGAATCCACACACTGCGGAAGCGCCTCTCTGCAGTATTAATTAATGCAGCATATGAATCCACACACTGCTGGGAAGCACTCTCTGCAGTATAATTAATGCAGCATATGAATCCACACACTGTGGAAGTGCCTCTCTGCGGTATAATTAAGGCAGCATATGATCCACACACTGCGGGAAGCGCCTTCTGCAGCAGTATAATTTATGCAGCATATGAATCCACACACTGCAGGGAAGAGCCTCTCTGCAGTATAATTAATGCAGCATATGAATCCACACACTGCAGGGAAGAGCCTCTCTGCAGTATAATTAATGCAGCATATGAATCCACACACTGCAGGGAAGAGCCTC
>CM019070.1:166524846-166878437 GCA_009667805.1 Leptobrachium leishanense | reverse complement strand
CCCGGCTTGCACCGCGCTCCGTCATGCCGATGAAAGGTCGCTTCCCGGTCCGCCGGACTCTGCAGTATTTACAAAGCGGTGAGATCGTCTTCAAAGAGAGCGTGAAGATCCTGACCGTGAACTACAACACGCACGGCGACCCGGCGGAGGGGCCAGGTGAGTGTGTGTGTGGGGGGGGGGGTCAGGTTGTGTGTTGGGGGGGTGAGGTTTGGGGGGGTCAGGTTGCGTGTGCGGGGGGGGGTCAGGTTGCGGGGGGTCAGGGTGTGTGTGCGTGGGGGGGTCAGGTTGCGGGGGGTCAGGGTGTGTGTGGGGGGTCAGGTTGTGTGGGGGGTCAGGTTGTGTGGGGGGGTCAGGTTGTGGGGGGTGAGGTTGTGTGGGGGTGAGGTTGTGTGGGGGGGTGAGGTTGTTGGGGGGGTGAGGTTGTGTGGGGGGTGAGGTGTGTGGGGGGGTGAGTTGTGTGGGGGGGGGTGAGGTTGTGTGGGGGGTGAGGTTGTGTGGGGGGGTGAGGTTGTGTGGGGGGGTGAGGTTGTTGGGGGGGTGAGGTTGTGTGGGGGGGTCAGGTTGTGTGGGGGGGTCAGGTTGTGTGGGGGGGGTCAGGTTGTGTGGGGGGTGAGGTGTGTGTGGGGGGGTGAGGTTGTGTGGGGGGTGAGGTTGTGTGGGGGGGTGAGGTTGTGTGGGGGGGTGAGTTGTGTGGGGGGTGAGGTTGTGTGGGGGTGAGGTTGTGTGGGGGGGTGAGGTTGTGTGGGGGGGTGAGTTGTGTGGGGGGGTGAGGTTGGGGGGGTCAGGGTGTGTGTGTGTGTGGGGGGGTGAGGTTGTGTGGGGGGGTGAGGTGTGTGGGGGGGTGAGGTTGTTGGGGGGGTGAGGTTGTGTGGGGGGTGAGGTTGTGTGGGGGGGTGAGGTTGTGTTGGGGGGGTGAGGTTGTGTGGGGGGGTCAGGTTGTGTGTGGGGGGTGAGGTTTGGGGGGGTCAGGGTGTGTGTGCGTGGGGGGGTCAGGTTGTGTGTGGGGGTGAGGTTTGGGGGGGTCAGGTGTGTGTGGGGGGGTGAGGTTGTGTGTGCGTGCGGGGGGTCAGGTTGTGTGGGGGGGTGAGTTTGGGGGGGTCAGGTTGTGTGTGTGCATGCGGAGGGGTGAGGTTGTGTGGGGGGTGAGGTTTGGGGGGGTCAGGGTGTGTGTGGGGGTGAGGTTGGGGGGTGAGGTTGTGTGTGCGTGCGGGGGGTCAGGTTGTGGGGGGTCAGGTTGTGTGGGGGGGTCAGGTTGTGTGGGGGGTCAGGTTGTGTGTGTGCGTGCGGAGGGGTGAGGTTGTGTGGGGGGGGTGAGGTTTGGGGGGGTCAGGTTGTGGGGGGTCAGGTTGTGTGGGGGGGTGAGGTTTGGGGGGGTCAGGTTGTGTGGGGGGTGAGGTTTGGGGGGGTCAGGGTGCGTTTCTGGATTCTGAGCTCTCTCTCTCTCTCTCTCGGCTTTTCAGGAGGTTCGTGTTCTATAATTTGCCGCAGATCCAGTATAAGAATCCGTGGCTGCAAATTGTGATCTTCAAGAACATCACCCCCTCCCCCTTCCTCAGGTTCTATTTAGGTGAGTTCGGGGGGGTCTAGTCCTACACCCCCCCCCCCCCCCCCCCCCGTGTGATGTCACTGATCTCCTCCTCTTCCTGCAGACAGTGGGGAGCAGGTTCTGGTCGACCTCGAGGAGAAAACAAACCTGGAGATCATGGAGCAGGTGAAATGCATCCTGGGCAAAAGCCAGTGAGTGATCGTGTGTCCTATCCAGGTTACAGGGCTGCATTACGTGTCTGTCACCCTGCCCGGGTACAACATGCTGGTATATCCCCCCACTATCTGCCCGGGTACAGTAGGGGGTATAAGGCCCCCTCAGTGTTTAAGAGTCCAGGTCCTCCTCTGTGTGAGCGCTGCCATATACCGTGGCGTTCCAGTGGTAATAAGCCGCAGTAAGTCCTCCGGTGCGCACTCTTTCTTGTATTACCTTTTGACCCCTGATTAACCCTGTGTTTGCCCTGCAGAGACACGCTGAGGGCAGAGGAACAAGCCAAGATGTTAAAGTCCAATCCAGCCAACTTTGGGCCCCGGAAATACCACCTGCGGGAATGTATGTGCCAGGTGGAGGGGCAGGTGCCGTGTCCGGCCTTTGTGGCGTTACCAAAGGAAATGACGGGGAAATACAAATCCAAACTGTGCGAGGGCACCGAGGTGTGAGCTGGCAGGGAGCAGCCCCCAGGACTGGATGGGGCGATGCTGTGTGCGGTAACGGGGGGGGGGGGGGCCTTCCTGTGTCTGGAGATCAGAGCTGGCGCTGAAGCTACAGAGACACTGGTGTGCGGGGGGTTAATCTGTCCTGCCCCCCCCCCCCATGTAAATATTAAATTTAATGCTGTTCATAGTCTCTTGTCTTCATAAAAAACCCACTGTAAAGTCTCACACCCCGGGGGGGGGTGCGGCGAGGGGCTCATTGGGTTAAAGGGCCCGTCGCACCACAACACGCAGCGCCCTCGTTGTGTTAAATGGCCCGTCGCACCACTACACGCAGCGCCCTCATTGTGTTAAAGGGCCCGTCACACCACACAGCGCTCTCATTGTGTTAAAGGGCCCATTGCAGGGCGTGTGTGTTTTATAAGTACAAAGTGCTGGGTGGCGCTGAAATATGATCGAGTGGAAATCGCTGATACAAGCTCAGTCCTTGTCGCTCAACCACCAATAAAAAGAAAATTAACATACAGAAAATGGTGGAACGACTCCCGCCGAACCCACAGTGAGGGTGAACTCCCGCTGGACAGCAAATGCGGGTGTTCTGCCCTCAGTGTGTCTAACATAATAAAAATCTGGAAGCAGGATTGAAGAAAAGTCTTTACTGAACTTTATTTGTATCTTTACTTTTCAGATCTTTAAACTTTGTAAAACTGTGGAAAATACGTTATTATGGCAATTTATTAGTCTAGGAATACAAATCTACACAAATAAGTGACAGGCATGCTACCTAGATGTAAATTACTGGCTAACAGAAGTTTAACTTAATGTGAAGACAATCAAACACTACTAAACTAATCTAACAGTGCTTTGAGTTGCTAAAAATATATACATAACTAAAAACATGAAGGTTCTACTTACAGACTTATAAGCAGAAGGCCTGTGTAACAGAACTGTGGAGCTTGCTTTCTGCTTGACTCACTGGTAGCTATGCTGGTTGAATCTGGCTCTACCAGGAAGTAACTGTACTGTATGGCATCAGTAATGGCCGCCCAATTTAGAGAAACAGTACTCTAATAAACTAAATGCTTAGAAATTTGTGATTGACAGAACAGCGGGATTGGCCAGCAATTAGGAAGTAAAGGGAAATAAAGAGAAAATGCTCATTTGATTTTGAGAGCTGAGGAAGCCTCCGGCAATTTGTCCGACAGGTGAGACACGTCCTGCCTATTACTGCCGTCACCACTTGGACCAGGCTTTGGAGGCTGAACCTTACAAAACAATCTCTGGGCTCATTTCCTGCGGTCCTGGGTTCGGTCCTATGAGTAGGTTTCATACATGGCACCGCTTCAGGCTGCGCTATGGTCTTACCTTTGTATATTTTATGTTCCTAAGGATCAGGATATCAGGGGGGTGTTTGGGGGCCAGTTAATTATCCATAAGCACATTACCTCGAGCCAGGAAGGCTCTGCCTCGTGAGTGTAACCATGAGAGCTTGCAAAAATGTTACCGGAGTTAATCAGGTTCACTTTCAATACAGCGCCGGACCGGACACAAGCAAGGATTGTCTGAACACGAGTCTCTTCAGGAAAGGCAAACTTTATTGTGTCGTCACACAAGTGCTCACACAGGATTGAATCGCAAAGAGTGAGCCCCCCCTCCCCGACCAGGGGTCTTATACCCAAAAATACGTAATTAGGTACATCCCAATTAGCCCACCTCCCGATGACACTTTATTCCACCCCACGTGAGTTAATACTTCCCCTCGTTAGTACAAAGAAATTCCATACATTGATAATAAATTGGCAAATGTCATGTTAGTCTGACAGTCTGTGATTTGCTGCTTCACTCGGCCTGGGCCGTGCCCACCTCCCTAAAGGCTGTGTTTGTTTGTCATAGATTAGAACACGGCCTGGTTTCTACGCTCTCTTTGTTTTACTGTGGGTCTATGTGACCTTGTAGTAACCATTCGTCTTTCCGTGCCAAGCGCTGGCCGGATTCTTCCTCATTTTATTGCTAGTTCTCCTAATCAACCACATTCCTAAGATTCTATGTAAGCTTCGTCTCTAATGTCTACAAAAATCTACTCTAGTTATTTGCAAGTGAACCAATATTCTGAACAAGATGGCGGCTTGGCTCATAATAGCGACCATCTTCCAGCCTGGTTCCACTTCATTCCCCCCTTGGCTCAAGCCTCAGGTTCTTTTCCTGATGCTTGTAGCCATCACACCCCGCTATTCTGAAACTCCTTGTCACGGAAGGGACATAGGGGCTCGGCGCAGCGAGACCCAGGACTCAAACCCAAGACATTTTTAAAAGGACCTTGTTTTCCTTTGAACGTTTGCAGTGTGCGTTTCAATGTATGAACAGTTTATTTTCCTTGCTAGATGTGGTTTTACTTGATGTGCTGTATTAAGATGTACCCTGTGTGATTTTAAATATACTTTACATCGTTTGGTTTTAGTTTAATTTAGTTTAGTGAAATGACATAGCTTTGGTTTTAAAACATACTTATATTCCTGTAGGTAAATGTGTTTTTCTGTAGCCAGTAAACAAGTTTTGCTGCTGTGTAATTTATGCGTCAGGGATTTTCCCCATTATCTAGCTACATGTTTAATTTAAGGGATCTCTGATAGTGTGTGTTTAATCTGATGTGCTGGAACAATGGATGTACAAACGTTGTGTGAGTTGAAGGCTAAGCGAATGTGAAGAATGTTGATTGTAAATAACTGACATAACTAATTAGTATGGGTATGCTAGTAATTAGTATGGGTATGCAAATTGTGACTGTTGTACTTCAGCATAAATAGTGGTGTTGTTCATTAAAAGAGTCAGTTCGTCGGAGTGTTTGATACATGCAGCTCCGTCTGGTGTTGTCATTTCACGCCTGCTATATATCACCACCGCCCAGGAACGGGTCACTCTAACTCCGCAGCAGAACATCGATTCGCCGCGCCACCTTGAATTGGTACCTCGGGATACCGCAACCACCCCGAATTGGGACCTCGACGCAGCGCCGTGCCTGCATCTTCAAGGAGACTCTTGACCCTTTGGTGGGATGGACACTCGGTAGAGGAAACACTCGTCCAGCGCTGGGAGAGAGAATGGACCAGAAAGAACACACCGACAACCGATGCTCAGTTGGTATAGTCTCTCTGCTTTAATGATCTCAAGACACTAGCTTTATATTGTAAAAACCACTTACGCAAGTGGAAAAGCAATATGCGTCATACATCCTGCAACATAAACAAAATACCACATTAATCAGTCGTGACACACTGAGGCGGAGGTAACATATCTCTTGCGGCATAAACAAATTATTGTTGGTTACTTTCACACGTAAGCGCTTGCAGAAGCTCTGAGAAATGCACATTTTAACAAGTTATCTAAAGTTCATATTATGGTTTCAACTGTACGGACACATTGACCACGTTCCTTTCTATGTGTTGTGGTTAAGCTGATTACTGCCTTTGCGTACAAGGACATAGTTAGCAAGGACGTGAGCTGTTTGCAAAGATAATAAAAGATGCGCGACCTTCTACAGAGATACAGCCGCGGGCCCCATTCCTAAACTACAGCAATATATTATTTAGATACATAAGGGCTTCTGGATGTTTAACTGTGTAGGGGAATGAAATCCCTTCAGTTCGCCACGCAGACCGTCTCCAGCCTTTCAATGGTCAGTAGATCCGCTGCCCGAGACGCCGAGTGCCGTGCCACTTGGTAGTCGGGCGGATTACCACCGTGGGTGCCCCATCTACTCTCCAGATCTCCACCGCCACGTGGTCTTCTACCCAAGCCGCTCGAGACGCCGGGTGCCGTGCCACTCGGTAGTCGGGCTTGGCAACACCAAAGAGGGGGTCAGATAGAGCAGGACCGCAGGCGGATACTCCATTCCGCCACACTCATACCTTTGGGGACCCACTCCTGTTGAGAACATATCATGTGGAATTATCAGTGGTATCTTTTGTGTTTGTGTGGGCGTCAGTGCTGCCTTGCACAGTGGCCATAGGCATAGCCCTATGCGGTATATCAGTATCCCTATGATCAAGACCACCACTATCATCAGTATCCTGGATCCAATCTGTGAAATAAATTTCAAGATGGATCCGAACCATTCTCCGACTGCTCCGAACCCACGGAGTGGATTCCAGCCCTCGGCAGTGATCCTTCTTGCTGCGCCTTGCAACTGTGCTACCTTTTCTTGGTGATCTTGAATTACCTGGTAATAGTCTGGGACTTCATGTGAGGCGTTCCTAATGAAGGTGCAACATTCATAATGCATTGTCATTTCACACAGTCCATTCAGAGCCGCACTGATTTGCTCGAGCGCCATATCATGTATCTGCAATTTTCGTATCTCACGCATCTCCAGATTCAGCAGCTGGATATCCATACTAGTCTTATTCAGAATTTCATCCATCAAATTGACATAACTATTCAGTCTCGCCATCCTCTCTCGTCCCCATCCAGTCCATGCTGGCAACCATGACCATATTCGATCCATCTTTCCAAACCACTCTCTTTTTGGTCTTTCAAACGTCAGTGGGTACCTAGGGTGGAGTTCTGTGTCTGTATTAGTGTCTTCTCTTACTCTCTGGATTGGGACCAACTTGGCCAAATAACACATCCCCGTTATCGTTGGTGGTACCCATGTGTAACATACTTTCCCACAACACACCTGGTACCCCCCTTCTAACATGAATGGAGACAAATGTAGTGTTCCCTTCGCTACTTCTATCATCAGTCGTCTCATTCGTCTTGTATCCAGAATACCTTGCTTTCCATCAGTCACTCCCGCAATCACTGCCTCTTGTTCACTCGTGAGCTTTCTACATTGTATATATAGAAAATTTGCCTGCTCTTTTGTATCGATTGTGTAAATGTATGATGTCCAGTTAAACTTGCTTGAGTAACACCCGCCATCCTCCTTTATGTGTGTCTTTATCTGGCCCTATTTGGAAACACCACTCTGGGGGGGTATACATGCCCTATTATAGGGTATCCGGGTCTGTATACTTCTGGTGCTTGCCTGGGTGCATCAAAAGAGTGTATTGTGACATTCCCTGATGCAAACATACTCAGATTCATTGGAACAGAAGCGAATGGAACATGGATTGTCTCTGGGTGCATCCTGCTACACACCCAGCACGCAGTTTGCCCAGACTTTTTGGCATAGTCATATTTGAATTGCACAAGTAAATGTCCTCTTGGCAAAATCTCAGATGTCGCTTCTCGTTTCTGTCTCCACATGGTACGGTTTTCCATCACCGGGTGCGTACCATTCCAGATATGGGAGATATCCACTTTCCCAGTGGTACTTGTACAATTGGGGCATGCTCCACGTGAGAGTCCATAAATCAGATTAGCAAGGTATAAAATCAGTATCACAAATGCCCCGGAGTGTCAAAATCCCTTGGGCAATTCTTTTTGCGGTCACATAAACCCAATCCCTCCCCACCGGAATTGCAAAAGTATGCACCACTTCCGGATGATCGAGGGTGGGGGCCGAGCCCCTAAAAAACACCCTTTTGGGTATCCCCCGTTGGTGGGTGGTCAGGACCTGTGCCCATCAAAACACCCACTTGTGGAACCTCTTGGTTGTCTGGGTTTGGATCATCCCAGAAACTCACGGACTTGTCTTCTGGTCTTTGGTTGGGGTATTCGGCATACTGCTTCTTTTCTTTCAGCCCCCAATGCTCGTTTGGTACCTGTTAACTGGAAACCCAGGTACTTTACACTTTGTATATTTGTGCCTTCTTTCTGGAAACTCTGTAACCTGCTTGGGACAGTAGATGTAGCAGGGCTTTTGTGGCAGATAAACAGTCTTTTTCTGTGGGGGAAGCCAGTAATAAATCATCAACATATTGGAGTAACACAACTTTGTCTGGTTGAGCGTTGAAGGCGAGGAGATCTTGGCTGAGCGCGCACCCAAAAATTGTGGGCGAGTTTTTGAAACCTTGAGGGAGGCGTGTCCACGTCATTTGATGACGCGCCCCCGTGGTGGACTCTTCCCACTGAAATGCAAAAAGGGGCTGGCTTGCTGGAGCCAGACGGATGCAAAAAAAAGCGTCTTTTAAATCAAGCACTGTGTAATATTTTGTATCTCCGGGAATTAATGCCAGCAAATTATATGGATTGGGAACCACAGGGTGTAGGGTTACTGTGGCCTCGTTGACAGCCCGTAAGTCTTGAACAGGGCGGTACTCTTGTGTGCCCTCTTTCAGTACTGGCAGAAGGGGTGTGTTCCATGGTGACACACAGAATTTTAATATGCCGTGATCTGTAAGTCTCTGTAAATGTGTCTGGATATTCTGCTTGGCTTTTTGTGGGATATGATATTGTCTTAGAGCCACAGGCGTTGCACCGGGTTTTAATTCAACGTATACCGGGGGTATATTTACAGCGAGTCCGGGCGGGTTTTCTTCCGCCCATACCCCAGGGATTTGAAGGAGTAGTGCGTGCGGGTCCGGCGCGGCCGGTAGAGTAGGTGCTGTGCGCCATTCCTCCGCTCTTGGCATAATCACCGCGATTTTCACAGATTGGTGATTGTGTGGGCTGGCTGGGTTATGCTACCGAGCAGAGCTGCCACTCTCCGGCAGGTCTAATTGAGCGTGGCCCCCGGGAAGAAACGTAATTTGGGCTTGCAATTTGCAAAGGATATCCCGCCCCAGGAGCTGGATGGGACATTCGGGGATATTATTATTATTATTCTTTATTTATAAAGCGCCAGCATATTCCGCAGCGCTGTACAATAAGCACAGTATAGACAGGGTTACAATACATTGAACAACATTTGACAAACAGTACAGGAGGAGATGAGGCCCTATTCCCGTAGGAACTCACAATCTGGGAGGGTTAGGGTTGGAAACAGGAGGAGAGGACTGTAAGGTGAGAGTGATTGATGATTGCGTCAGTGTGCGCCGTATTGTCTGAGCTGAAACTTCAGTACCCACATCTGACAAATCTTTTCTCAGTTCCTCAGCAGTCACACGGGGACTTTTCTCCACTCTACGCTTCAGGTAGCGCACAGCAGTCGAAGTCAGCATCTTCTTTCTGCCACGACCAGGTAGCGTTTCAACAGTGCCCTTTGCCTTGAATTTGTGAATGATGCTTCCTATGGTCTCTCTTGGTATGTTTAACATCTTTGCAATCTTCTTATAGCCATTGCCCTTCCTGTGAAGAGTAATTATTATTATTATTATTTATTTATAAAGCGCCAGCATATTCCGCAGCGCTGTACAATAAGCACAGTATAGACAGGGTTACAATACATTGAACAACATTTGACAAACAGTACAGGAGGAGATGAGGGCCCTATTCCCGTAGGAACTCACAATCTGGGAGGGTTGGGGTTGGAAACAGGAGGAGAGGACTGTAAGGTGAGAGTGATTGATGGTTGCGTCAGTGAGTTGGGTGGTAGGCTTCCCTAAATAGGAACGTTTTAAGGGAGCGTTTGAAGGAAGAGAAGTTAGGGGAAAGTCTGACAGTATGAGGGAGAGCGTTCCAGAGAGTGGGGGCTGCGCGTGAGAAATCCTGCAGTCTATCATGGGAAGAGGTGATGCGGGGAGAAGCTAGGCGCAGGTCACTGTTTGACCTTAGGGAGCGGGCTGGGGTGTATTTGGTGATTAGTGAGGACAGGTAGTGGGGAGCTGAGTTAGTGAGGGTTTTGTAGGTAAGGATAAGGATTTTGAACTTAATTCTGCAGTGGATGGGGAGCCAGTGAAGGGACTCGCAGAGGGGAGCGGCAGAGACAGAGCGGCGGGTGAGGTGAATTAGTCTGGCGGAGGCGTTCAGGATGGATTGTAGGGGGGAGAGGCGGGACAGAGGGAGGCCAGATAAGAGATTATTGCAATAGTCGAGTCGGGAGATTACCAGGGCGTGTATGAGTTGTTTTGTGGCGACAGCGGTAAGAAATGGCCGAATTCTGGAAATATTACGCAGTTGGTATCGGGAGGAGGAGGAAAGAGACTTGATGTGGGGGATGAAGGAAAGAGCAGAGTCAAGTGTAACTCCAAGACAGCGAACTTGGTTTGATTGGGAAATGGTGATACCCTCCACCGTGATAGAGAAGTCAGGAGGTGGGGAGGCATTGGAGGGAGGAATAAGTAGGAGTTAAGTCTTCGACATGTTGATCTTTAGGTGGTGGGAGGCCATCCAGGAGGAGATGCCAGATAAACAGTCACTGACTTTTGAAAGGACAGGGGGAGAGAGATCAGGTGTAGAGAGGTAGATCTGAGTGTCATCAGCGTAGAGGTGGTAATTAAAGCCAAAGCTGTTGATGATTTTGCCCAGGGAGGAGGTGTAGATGGAAAAGAGCAGAGGACCAAGGACAGAGCCTTGAGGTACACCAACAGATAGAGGCAATGAGGAGGAGGAGTTACCAGCAAAGGACACACAGAAGGACCTGTTGGATAAATAGGATTCGACCCAAGCGAGTGCAGTGTCACCGAGACCCAGAGAGTTGAGGGTCTGTAGAAGGAGGGGTGGTCAACAGTGTCAAAAGCAGCCGAGAGGTCAAGCAGGATGAGAATAGAATAGTGGCCGTGTTTTTTAGCAGTTAGGAGGTCGTTGGTGACTTTGAGGGCAGTTTCAGTTGAGTGTAGGGGACGGAAGCCAGATTGCAGGGGGTCAAGTAGGGAATTGGAGGACAGGAAGAGGGAGAGGCGGTTGAAGACTAGTTTTTCTAAGAGCTTTGATGTGAAGGGAAGCAGGGATACAGGGCGGTAGTTGGATGGAGAGTTGGGATCTAGGGATGGTTTCTTTAGTAAAGGGGTAACTAGCGCGTGTTTGAAGGCGGATGGAAAGGAGCCAGTGGAGAGAGATAGGTTGAAGATGTGTGTGAGAGCAGGGGTGAGGGAGGAGGAGAGGGGAGGAATTAGATGTGAGGGAATGGGGTCGAGCGGGCATGTGGTGAGATGTGAGGAGGACAATAAGGAATTGACTTCCTCCTCAGTGGCTGGGAGGAAGCGGCAGAGGGTGGCAGAGGGGACCTGTGGGAGTGGAGGTGGCAGATAACTATCTTGTGTTGGGATGTTGCTTCTGATAGTTAAAGTTTTACTGAGGAAGTAGTCTGCCAGGTCTTGAGCGCTGAAGGCAGCTGTGGGGGGAGGTGCAGGTGGGTAGAGGAGGGTGTTGAAGGTGGACCAGAGCCGTTTAGGGTTGGAGGACAGCGTAGATATAAGAGATGAGAAGAAGGATTGTTTGGCCAAGTGGAGGGCAGAGGTGTATGACCGGAGAATAAACTTGAAGTGAACAAAATCAGCTTCAGAGCGGGATTTCCTCCAGGCACGCTCTGCAGTGCGGGAGCATCTTTGCAGGTAGCGAGTTTGGAGGGTGTGCCAGGGCTGAAGCTGGCGGCGTGGGGCCTTACAGAGTCGAAGAGGAGCAAGAGTGTCTAGAGCAGAGATAAGAGTAGTGTTGTAGTGATTAGTGGCAGCATCAGGGCAGGTGAAGGATGAGGTATGAGGGAGGTGGTGAAGTAGGTTGGAGAATTGATGGGGGTCCACAGCATGTAGATTTCTGCGAGTGTGTGTGCGGGGTGGGGGAGCAGGGTGTTTAGGAAGTCCAGATAGGTTGAAAGAGAGAAGGTGGTGGTCAGAGATGGGGAAAGGGCGACAGTTGAACTCAGAAATGGAGCAGAGGTTGGAGAAGACAAGGTCAATAGCGTGACCATCGCGGTGGGTAGGGAGGAGGGAGGATTGTGTGAGTCCAAGGGAGGATGTGAGTGAAAGAAGTTTGGAGGCAGCAGGGGCGGAAGGATCGTCAATGGGAATGTTGAAGTCGCCGAGAATTAGTTCATGTTCAACATTATGCCCACCCACACTACATTTTCGAGAAGCAAGAAAGGGATATTTAGCAGACACTCCCATTGCTTCCATAATATCAACTTAATTTCCCATTGGGGGGTGCAATTTGCTTTGTTACAACAGAGAATTCGGCACCGGTATCAACCATAAAAATGTCATCTTTATTTCCCACTCTCATAGTGACCGTGGGCTCGTGGTTACCGAGCGGGATGGGCCCAGGTCCTTGTCAATATGCATCCTGCCCTTCAAATGACGTTCCCGCTAATCCCACAAACCCTGCTCCGGCCCCCTCATTTCTCTCATACCTGCCGTCTGTTACCTGGCCGTTAGAGGCTTGACCTCCCACTTCCCCATGTTCCCCTTGTCCCCCAAATTTAGCCAAAAATGCAGGACAGTCGTTTTTCCAGTGGCCTTCACCCCAGCACCAGGCGCACTGATTAGGTCCTAGGGGTTCCCTGGGGGCTCCCCTACCTCTTCCTCTATCTGGGCCACCTCATCCTCCACCATTCCCCATATATCCGACCACACCAGTATATCCTTTCTGTTTCTTTATTTCCTCTAGATCCCGGTTATGATACACCTTATTAGCAATCTCAACTAATTCGCTAATACCCTTCCCCAAAAACCCATCTAATCTCTGTATTTTGTTCCGTATATATCCCTCTGTGATTGACCAACAAATGAAGAGTTAATTAACCTCTGGTTTTCCGCTGCCTCAGGGTCAATAGGACTATACATTCTGTATGCGTCCAGCAACCTTTCCAAAAACGCACTTGGGGATTCTTTAATTTCTTGTATCACATCCGCTATCTTCCCCATGTTTGTGGGTTTCTTCCCTCCCGCTTTAACACCCATTATTACCGCTGTTCTGTACGTCTGCAGATGGGCAATACCTGCCGGGGTGTTGTACGGCCACTTGGGATCTGATTTGGGGTAATGTTCCTCTGCCCATGCTTCTGTCTGGGGCTTAGCATCTGCTACAGCCTGGGCGAGTAAAATCTTTTGCGCGCTACTATTTATCTGGGCTCTTTCCTCAGTAGTAAACATTGTCAACATTAATTGCTGACAATCTGCCCATGTGGG
Organism: Leptobrachium leishanense; assembly: GCA_009667805.1. NCBI lineage: Eukaryota > Metazoa > Chordata > Amphibia > Anura > Megophryidae > Leptobrachium > Leptobrachium leishanense. The sequence continues at coordinate 166,865,352 of CM019070.1, read as the reverse complement.
GTTATGTGTGAGCATAACTGACTATCATACTGGCCACTGCTGCGGGGTTAGTGGAATACAGTGGTGTGTGTGTTTTCCAGTTAAAAAGATCTGTTGTCGTGAATGGGACATAAGTGTATTGCACCGGCCCTGGTGCTCCATCGGCTAGTGGAGGGCCTGGCACCTCCCGCAAAGGCATTTGCATCTTACTTTTGTAGGGATCGTGTTGGTATGGATCCCGGGGTTTATGTATATTGTTCGCTGCGCGAGTGGTGGCTCCCGGTCTCTCATCCTCCCTTTCACTATCACCTCCTCTGTGGGATATTAATTTATATACGTTCCCATCGGGCATCTCAATCTTTTCTAGTGAAGCCTCTCCATCCCCTCCACCCGCTGCGCCTTGCTCTTCCTCCGCAACCCCGCGTGAGGGAGCCGACTGAGAAATAGCAGCTGCCTGCCCCCTCCTTTCCGCCCGCGCAGCCGCGGCACTCAAAGCTTCTCTAGCTGCCCCATAACTCGAGGGATAGGTTGGGGGCAAAGAATCACTCTCTTCCGGTTGTTCTACCAACACCGGTCTCCCTCTTTCTTCATTATTTGGGGGTACCTGCCCTTTATTTTTCCCCGCTATCATTATAAAATGACTTATGGTGTGGGTAGGTATTGTATAAAAGATGAGTTGTGACTGCATGTAGACTCCATAGAACTCCTTTAATTGGGAACATACAGGTTATTTCCATATACAAAACCTCCCCTAGAAACTGTTGGAAGACCTAATTAGACTAAAACAGATAATTGGTTAAACATTTTGCTCAACATTCCTAGACAGACAGGGCAATGGGAATCATGATTGAAAAACCAGATTACAGACAGCAGATTTACAAACTACCGGTCATCAAATATAATAAGATAAACACATTCCTGAGACAGGGTAGACTGGGAGACCAATCCTCTCAACAGCAAACAAGATACACATGGACCATACAATAGACAATAGCATTATTCCTTCTTAACAGCAATTACAAAACATTCTGCACACAAGAGAGGCCAATGAGATAATATGGATTATAAGGCCTGCGCCCTACAAATACGCCTCCAGGCACCCCAAGTCTAAAGTGACGCACGTCACAGCCCCCTCACAACAACTTAGTATTTTGTCTATGTGTGAACTAAAGCAAACAACAACTGATCGAACAAAGATCAACCGACTATGAGTTTTGGTCAAAAATGTTGATATGAGCTAACCCAGCTGAGGAGTCTTCTGGTGGCCCGTGTCTTCTGGTGGCATGTCCCTAGTGCAGCACCGGTGGAGGTACCGGTGTGCTGGTAATGACAACATTAATACTCCGGTCGTTTGATCACAGCCAGCTGCTCCTTTTGATCCGACGCGGTAATTACAGCTCATTTCCATTTCAGTGATTAGGACTTTGTGGGAACAGAAGCAGATCAGAGAGAGATGGGGCAGCACCCCCCCCCCCACCACCGCATGCAACCCACTCCGCGCACCCCCACCAAACGAACTGGGGCACAACGTAATCCAAAAAATACACGATTAACCCTGCAGCTCCTGTTTCCTGCACAGACACTTTGCACTCTATGATCTCTTTTCCATCGAGGAGGAAGTTTTCTGTGTGTGTGTATGTAGATATATATATATATATATATATATATACGCGAAAGTCCTGACTGATTGACTCATCAACGCTCAGCTGAAACCGTTTAACCTAGGAACGTGAAATTTTGAAGGTGCGCTGACTTTATGATGTAGGCACCTACTAAGGAAGGATTTTTGGAAACTCCGCCCCTAAGGGGGTTGAATATTTTAAACACGATACCGATAGCTCAAAAACAGAAGATGCTTCAGATGTGAAAATCTGTATTTAGATTCTCCTTGACAAATAAAAAAACACATTTTACCATTTTCTGCAAATTCCTTGGGGGGGCAAAAAGGGGGGTTGGATATTTTAAACAGGATACCTATAGCTCAAAAACAGAAGATGTTACAGACGTGAAAATTGGTATTTAGATTCATCTTCAGAAACAAAAAAACACCTATTTTACCATTTTCCAAAAATTCTGTGGGAGGGGGCAAAAAGGGGGGTTGAATTCTTTTATCAGTATACCTATAGTTCAAAAACCGAAGATGTTACAGGTGTGAAATTTGGTATTTACAATCTTTGTGAAAATACCCAAACATGTGTTTTGCCATTTTCCACAAATCTAAATAAGGGGGGGGGTCAAGGGAAAGGGGTCTGAATACTTTTATCAGTATATCTATAGTTCAAAAACCAAGATGTTACAGGTGTGAAGTTTGGTAATTACAATCGTTTGAAAATAAAGAAACACGTGTTTTACCATTTTCCAACAATCCAAGTGGGGGGGGGGGTAAAAAAAGGGGGGTGAATACTTTTAAACAGGATACCTACATCTCGAAAACAGAAGATGTTACAGACGTGAAAATAGGTATTTAGATTTGTCTTGAAAATAAAACCACATGTATTTTACCATTTTCCAAAAATCCAGTGGGGGGGCAAAAAAGGGGATGAATACCTTTATCACTATACCTATATTTCGAAAACCAATGAAGTTACAGGTGTGAAATTCGATATTTACAATCTTCGAGCAAAAAAAAAAAAAACATGTTTCACCATTTTGTGAAAATCCAGTTAAGGGGGTGGGGAAAGGGATGTGAATACTTTTATCACTATACCTATATTTCAATAACCAAAGATGTTACAGGTGTGAAATTTGGCAAAACACGTGTTTTACAAATTTCCAAAAATCCCAAGTGGGGGGAAAGGGGGGGTTCTACCAAAAAAACCTCATGTTTCTTTTAAAAAACAATTTTAACAAATCCTAAAATCCACGCGAGAGAAGCTGCGGGCAAATGCTAGTACATATATATAATATATATATTATATATATACACATATACACACAGACACACACACTATCTGACAGCAGTGAATACACCCCTATATACACAGTATCTGACAGAAGTGAATACACCCCTATATATACAGTATCTGACAGCAGTGAATACACCCCTATATATACAGTATCTGAAAGCAGTGAATACACCCCTATATATACAGTATCTGACAGAAGTGATTACACCCTATATATACAGTATCTGAAAGCAGTGAATACACCCCTATATATACAGTATCTATCAGAAGTGAATACACCCCTATATATACAGTATCTGAAAGCAGTGATTACACCCCTATATATACAGTATCTGACAGAAGTGATTACACCCCTATATATACAGTATCTGACAGCAGTGAATACACCCCTATATATACAGTATCTGACAGAAGTGAATACACCCCTATATATACAGTATCTGAAAGCAGTGAATACACCCCTATATATACAGTATCTGACAGAAGTGATTACACCCTATATATACAGTATCTGACAGAAGTGATTACACCCTATATATACAGTATCTATCAGAAGTGATTACACCCCTATATAAACAGTATCTGACAGAAGTGAATACACCCCTATATATACAGTATCTGACAGAAGTGAATACACCCCTATATATACAGTATCTGAAAGCAGTGATTACACCCCTATATATACAGTATCTGACAGAAGTGATTACACCCCTATATATACAGTATCTGAAAGCAGTGAATACACCCCTATATATACAGTATCTGACAGAAGTGAATACACCCCTATATATACAGTATCTGACAGAAGTGAATACACCCCTATATATATACAGTATCTATCAGAAGTGAATACACCCCTATATATACAGTATCTGACAGCAGTGATTACACCCCTATATATACAGTATCTGACAGACGTGAATACACCCCTATATATACAGTATCTGACAGCAGTGAATACACCCCTATATATACAGTATCTGACAGAAGTGAATACACCCCTATATATACAGTATCTGACAGAAGTGAATACACCCCTATATAAACAGTATCTGACAGAAGTGAATACACCCCTATATATACAGTATCTATCAGAAGTGATTACACCCCTATATAAACAGTATCTGACAGAAGTGAATACACCCCTATATACACAGTATCTGACAGAAGTGAATACACCCCTATATATACAGTATCTGACAGAAGTGAATACACCCCTATATATACAGTATCTGACAGAAGTGATTACACCCCTATATAACAGTATCTGACAGAAGTGAATACACCCCCTATATTACAGTATCTGACAGAAGTGAATACACCCCTATATATACAGTATCTGACAGAAGTGATTACACCCCTATATATACAGTATCTGACAGCAGTGATTACACCCCTATATATACAGTATCTGACAGAAGTGAATACACCCCTATATACACAGTATCTGACAGAAGTGAATACACCCCTATATATACAGTATCTGACAGCAGTGAATACACCCCTATATATACAGTATCTGACAGAAGTGATTACACCCCTATATATACAGTATCTGACAGCAGTGATTACACCCCTATATATACAGTATCTGACAGAAGTGAATACACCCCTATATACACAGTATCTGACAGAAGTGAATACACCCCTATATATACAGTATCTGACAGAAGTGAATACACCCCTATATATACAGTATCTGACAGAAGTGAATACACCCCTATATATACAGTATCTGACAGCAGTGAATACATCCCTATATATACAGTATCTGACAGAAGTGAATACACCCCTATATATACAGTATCTGACAGCAGTGAATACACCCCTATATACACAGTATCTGACAGAAGTGAATACACCCCTATAGACACAGTATCTGACAGAAGTGATTACACCCCTATATACACACAGTATCTGACAGAAGTGATTACACCCCTATATATACAGTATCTATCAGAAGTGAATACACCCCTATATACACAGTATCTGACAGAAGTGAATACACCCCTATATATACAGTATCTGACAGAAGTGATTACACCCCTATATATACAGTATCAGACAGAAGTGAATACACCCCTATATATACAGTATCTGACAGCAGTGAATACACCCCTATATATACACAGTATCTGACAGCAGTGAATACACCCCTATATACACAGTATCTGACAGAAGTGAATATACCCCTATATATACAGTATCTGACAGAAGTGAATACACCCCTATATATACAGTATCTGAAAGCAGTGAATACACCGCTATATATACAGTATCTGACAAGTGTGAATAAACCCCTATATATACAGTATCAGACAGAAGTGATTACACCCCTATGTCATGGAACTTGTCGGGTATATTACAGAGGAAAAATTAAAATGGATGCCTGTAGCCATTTTGTTTTAAAAGGAAAGTCTTTTCTTTTTCAATTTTCTCTAGTTTTAGAAATTAACAGAGATTTTTTTTTAAATAGTTCACGGCTAGGTGACCAGACATGAGGGAACCTTAAAATGTCTTTGTGTGATATAATGCTGAAGCTAAGTGCTAGACCTGTCATTATTAAATTTATTGGTCTGTCTTAAGTTTTTAAAACAAGAAGATATTTTGTTTTTGGGTATAGGAATAAAAGTTAAAGATTTTGTATAATGTATGATTATATTCACGAAAAATATTGTTATAAATCAAGGTATATTTTATTATATTTACAGTAGGAAATAGATGCTCCAATAAGTATTTGTTTAGTATAACTGGTAAATTGTATTGAAGAATAGATTCTGTGATTTAACTAGAAAGGAATTTACTCAGTTTGAGAGGAGTCGCGACATAAATCTAATTTAGGCAGGAGAGACTCAAAGTCTAAGACTGAAAATAGAGGGTCTTAGTAAGTCAGATTGACCTCTTGACCTTAGATAAGAGATATTAAAATTAAATGTGGAAATAATTAGTAGTGCAAAACTGCCCTCTTGATGATAGTAAATATTATATTTAATATAGAGAATAGATCGCCAGTGACGTCAAATTGACTATAATTGAAGCCGCACTGTTCGTTGCGTTCATTCAGAGACTTACACAACAATGCATTCAGACTTTCAGGACACGACGAAGCAGTCAGATTATTCCAGGACATAATGCATTCACGCAGATTCACGCAGGCAGACCATCGCTAGGCGATCATCCCAGGACACAATGCACTCAAGATTTCACACCAAATCTCTAACTCACATGCATTGATTATCTGACATTGATAATTTTCAATTATTCCAAAACAATCAAAGAATATTCCAAGGCTGTAACTCATAAAATCCAGATTGGAGGTAATGTATGAAAGCTATTTTTATTAAGATTAAATATATTATATATATTTGGAATGTTTCTTGCAACAAATAGACTGAGATTTCTCAGTTACTGTTAGATCTAGAATCTAAAATATTTCTATTCTGCAGATAGAGATATGAAGAAGAATCAGATATAAGGATTTATCCTAAAGAAACTGTTGCAAAGATTGATATACCTATATATATATATATATATATATATATATATTGAATTTGGAAATTACTGTGATTGAAATTAATAAGCAAGGAATTATATAACTACAATATAAAAAGCAGAAGATTAGAAGTTTAATTCTCGATATTAGGGGAGGATTCACTAAATAAGGTTTTATTACTTATCATTCTAAAAATAGAATAAGTGATAGCTCATCTTTTGTTGATCCAAGTAGCATAGAGAGATATATCTCTCTACAAGATCTAGCTTGTTAAACATTGGTCTGCTGGGAAATACATGTTTTGTTAAGCAGAAATGTTTATTAACCATTTATGTATAGTTACTAACTGATAAGGTAAATGATATTAATCATATATGCAGTTACTAGCAGGAGATACATATATTGTGAAGCTAGTTTCTATGTGCCGATGGATTATGTGGTTTATAAATTTTTGTTTATGATATGAGATTTGAAACTTTTTGTATACGTAATAAATATATATATATTTTTATCCGATTATTGATTAGTGTATTCTTCAAAGCAAAACACAGACAAATAAAAGAATTTAGGAGAATTTCTAGGAAATATAAACAATTGATATTTGAGTCTCGTATAAGTTTCTTATTGAATATAAATCTCGACATGTTGTAGTCACGTGCAGAGATAAGTCCCTACAAACTCACATAGCGATCCCCGCGTCAAACCCCAAGACTTTTATTTCTATGGCGAAAACCCCAAAAGACATAGACAGCTGCTTTGGGGAAGTCCTTATGTTCATTTATATTGTGTGGTTTTAAATGTATTGTTGTCGCGGAACCCCTTGCTCAGAGACTGTATTAACCCCTCGCTCCTCTGCTATTCCCCTCAGTTAAGCTATTTGTCTGTTAGTGTTAAAGTGGTGTTTTGTGACCCCCCCCCCATCAGCACGTAATCAAAATGCCTTTAAACCTGTCCCTTATGCTCACTGTGTTATCTGACACCCGGGTTAACCTGGGATTGAAAGCATGAGCTGGGTTTGAAACCCCAGCCAATCACCATCCACGGACCTAGAAGGGCCAACCAATCCCATTCCTGGAAGGCACCTCATTGACTGTAATGGAGCCATCTGCAGAAGCTTTAAACGTCTGCGCCCCGAAAAGTAACTGCTCCAGCGGGGTGATTTTTCAAAGGTGGGATGATCCTCATGCGAGTTACCGTTGTGGTGATTTTCAGGAGGGAGCTCCATTGGGAACCCACTTTGCTGAGCCTTTCTTGACCCCAGGAGCTTAAGCAGCCCTGACCATGCGGCATCCAAGGGGGATATCTACTATATGCTGCCATTCGTGCCCCTACCCCCAGATCTGGGCGCTTTTTGGACTGGGACACCCTAGGGACCCGAGCTATCAAACGGTGCCCCTGGATCGCTGCTGCTCCTCTGGATTCCCCACAAACAAGGACCTGTGCTCTGTATGACTGCAGGTACAGTTAATTATAAGGCACCACCATGTACCGTAGCGCTGTACAATTGTAAAGACCGGATAACCAATATACATGCGAGTTAAACACATAGAACAGTACCAGAAAAGCCCCTGCTCAAGAGCTTCCACTCTGAGAGGACCTGATGGGGAACTGCTGAATGACGGTGCCGTAATGTCTGGGGGCGGAAATGTTAACAGTTATCTGATTCTGAACCAAATAAAAGCAGGTCATGTGAACTGGCCAGTGTGTATCCTGTAATGAACATACAGCCTGCCTGGTGTCTCAGCTACGCTACAGCTATAATCACTCTCAGAAGGCACAGAGCGGCATTCTCGAAATGCAAAGAGGCTCCAAGGCAGGAATTCAGAACAAGCGGGTCTGGAGCTGTGGATCAGGCTGCTCGAGGCACGGAGTTCCCAGCAACTCAGAGGCCGGTCTGATCCTGGTAAGGGGGTGTCTGGAGAGCCAGGACAGACGGGAAGAGACGGTGTCCCGTCACACCCCATATATACAGTATCTGAAAGAAGTGAATACACCCTATACAGTTGTGTTCAAAATTATTCAACCCCCACTGAAATTGAGTGTTTTGGCCAGTTTGACATTGATTTTGATCATTCAGTCATCTTGCTTACAATTAAATCAAAGAGGCACGTGTAGGTCAGACAAATATAACATAACATTTATAATGAAATAAGCACAAATGTCTTTTCTGTGCTCACATCATTATCAGTTTTATTCAACCCCCAAGTGACATTCAATCTTAGTACTTAGTACAACATCCTTTTACAGTTATAACAGCTTTTAAACGTGAAGCATAGCTTGACACAAGTGTCTTGCAGCCATCTACGGGTATTCTTCGCCCATTCGTCATGGGCAAAAGCCTCCAGTTCAGTCACATTCTTAGGCTTGTGCACTGCAACTGCTTTCTTTAAGTCCCACCAGAGGTTCTCAATCGGATTTAAGTCAGGTGACTGCGATGGCCACTCCAAAATGTTCCAGCCTTTAATCTGCAACCATGCTCTAGTGGACTTGGAGGTATGCTTGGGATCATTGTCCTGTTGAAAGGTCCAACGTCTCCCAAGCCTCAGGTTTGTGACGGACTGCATCACATTGTCATCCAATATCTCCTGGTACTGAAGAGAATTCATGGTACCTTGCACACGCTGAAGCTTCCCTGTACCTGCAGAAGCAAAACAGCCCCAAAGCATGATTGACCCCCCGCCATGCTTCACAGTAGGCAAGGTGTTCTTTTCTTCATAGGCCTTGTTCTTCCTCCTCCAAACATAGCATTGATCCATGGGCCCAAACAGTTCTAATTTTGTTTCATCAGTCCACAGAACACTATCCCAAAACTTCTGTGGTTTGTCCACATGACTTTTGGCATACTGCAGTCGACTCTTCTTATTCTTTGGAGACAGCAAGGGGGTGCGCCTGGGAGTTCTGGCATGGAGGCCTTCATTACGCAGTGTGCGCCGTATTGTCTGAGCTGAAACTTCAGTACCCACATCTGACAAATCTTTTCTCAGTTCCTCAGCAGTCACACGGGGACTTTTCTCCACTCTACGCTTCAGGTAGCGCACAGCAGTCGAAGTCAGCATCTTCTTTCTGCCACGACCAGGTAGCGTTTCAACAGTGCCCTTTGCCTTGAATTTGTGAATGATGCTTCCTATGGTCTCTCTTGGTATGTTTAACATCTTTGCAATCTTCTTATAGCCATTGCCCTTCCTGTGAAGAGTAATTATTATTATTATTATTATTATTTATTTATAAAGTGCCAGCATATTCCGCAGCGCTGTACAATAAGCACAGTATAGACAGGGTTACAATACATTGAACAACATTTGACAAACAGTACAGGAGGAGATGAGGGCCCTATTCCCGTAGGAACTCACAATCTGGGAGGGTTGGGGTTGGAAACAGGAGGAGAGGACTGTAAGGTGAGAGTGATTGATGGTTGCGTCAGTGAGTTGGGTGGTAGGCTTCCCTAAATAGGAATGTTTTCAGGGAGCGTTTGAAGGAAGAGAAGTTAGGGGAAAGTCTGACAGTACGAGGGAGAGCGTTCCAGAGAGTGGGGGCTGCGCGTGAGAAATCCTGCAGTCTATCATGGGAAGAGGTGATGCGGGGAGAAGCTAGGCGCAGGTCACTGTTTGACCTTAGGGAGCGGGCTGGGGTGTATTTGGTGATTAGTGAGGACAGGTAGTGGGGAGCTGAGTTAGTGAGGTTTTGTAGGTAAGGATAAGGATTTTGAACTTAATTCTGCAGTGGATGGGGAGCCAGTGAAGGGACTCGCAGAGGGGAGCGGCAGAGACAGAGCGGCGGGTGAGGTGAATTAGCCTGGCGGAGGCGTTCAGGATGGATTGTAGGGGGGAGAGGTGGACAGAGGGAGGCCAGATAAGAGATTATTGCAATAGTCGAGTCGGGAGATTACCAGGGCGTGTATGAGTTGTTTTGTGGCGACAGCGGTAAGAAATGGCCGAATTCTGTAAATATTACGCAGTTGGTATCGGCAGGAGGAGGAAAGAGACTTGATGTGGGGGATGAAGGAAAGAGCAGAGTCAAGTGTAACTCCAAGACAGCGAACTTGGTTTGATGGGGAGATGGTGATACCCTCCACCGTGATCGAGAAGTCAGGAGGTGGGGCGGCATTAGAGGGAGGAATAAGTAGGAGCTCAGTCTTTGACATGTTGATCTTTAGGTGGTGGGAGGCCATCCAGGAGGAGATGCCAGATAAACAGTCACTGACTTTGGAAAGGACAGGGGGAGAGAGATCAGGGGTAGAGAGGTAGATCTGAGTGTCATCAGCGTAGAGGTGGTAATTAAAGCCAAAGCTGTTGATGATTTTGCCCAGGGAGGAGGTGTAGATGGAAAAGAGCAGAGGACCAAGGACAGAGCCTTGAGGTACACCAACAGATAGAGGCAATGAAGAGGAGGAGTTACCAGCCAAGGACACACAGAAGGACCTGTTGGATAAATAGGAGTCAATCCAAGCAAGTGCAGTGTCACCGAGACCCAGAGAGTTGAGGGTCTGTAGAAGGAGGGGTGGTCAACAGTGTCAAAAGCAGCCGAGAGGTCAAGCAGGATGAGAATAGAATAGTGGCCGTGTTTTTTAGCAGTTAGGAGGTCGTTGGTGACTTTGGTGAGGGCAGTTTCAGTTGAGTGTAGGGGACGGAAGCCAGATTGCAGGGGGTCAAGTAGGGAATTGGAGGACAGGAAGATGGAGAGGCGGTTGAAGACTAGTTTTTCTAAGAGCTTAGAGGTAAAGGGAAGCAGGGATACAGGACGGTAGTTGGATGGAGAGTTGGGATCTAGGGATGGTTTCTTTAGTAAGGGGTAACTAGCGCGTGTTTGAAGGCGGATGGAAAGGAGCCAGTGGAGAGAGATAGGTTGAAGATGTGTGTGAGAGCAGGGGTGAGGGAGGAGGAGAGGGGAGGAATTAGATGTGAGGGAATGGGGTCGAGCGGCACGTGGTGAGATGTGAGGAGGACAATAAGGAATTGACTTCCTCCTCAGTGGCTGGGAGGAAGCGGCAGAGGGTGGCAGAGGGGACCTGTGGGAGTGGAGGTGGCAGATAACTATCTTGTGTTGGGATGTTGCTTCTGATAGTTAAAGTTTTACTGAGGAAGTAGTCTGCCAGCTCTTGAGCGCTGAAGGCAGCTGAGGGGGAGGTGCAGGTGGGTAGAGGAGGGTGTTGAAGGTGGACCAGAGCCGTTTAGGGTTGGAGGACAGCGTAGATATAAGAGATGAGAAGAAGGATTGTTTGGCCAAGTGGAGGGCAGAGGTGTATGACCGGAGAATAAACTTGAAGTGAACAAAATCAGCTTCAGAGCGGGATTCCTCCAGGCACGCTCTGCGGTGGGAGCATCTTTGCAGGTAGCGAGTCTGGAGGGTGTGCCAGGGCTGAAGCTGGCGGCGTGGGGCCTTACAGAGTCGAAGAGGAGCAAGAGTGTCTAGAGCAGAGATAAGCGTAGTGTTGTAGTGATTAGTGGCAGCATCAGGGCAGGTGAAGGATGAGGTATGAGGGAGGTGGTGAAGTAGGTTGGAGAATTGATGGGGGTCCACAGCCTGTAGATTTCTGCGAGTGTGTGTGCGGGGTGGGGAGAGCAGGGTGTTTAGGAAGTCCAGATAGGTTGAAAGAGAGAAGGTGGTGGTCAGAGATGGGGAAAGGGCGACAGTTGAACTCAGAAATGGAGCAGAGGTTGGAAAAGACAAGGTCAATAGCGTGACCATCGCGGTGGGTAGGGAGGAGGGAGGATTGTGTGAGTCCAAGGGAGGACGTGAGTGAAAGAAGTTTGGAGGCAGCAGGGGCGGAAGGATCGTCAATGGGAATGTTGAAGTCCCCGAGAACTAGGCATGGAAGATTAGAAGACAGAAAGTGAGAGAGCCAGGTAGCAAAGTGGTCAAAGAACTGGGAGGTTGGTCCGGTGGGCGGTAGATGACTGCCACCCTGAGGGCCAGAGGAGAGAACAGGCGGATGCAGTGTGTCTCGAAGGAGGAGAAGGAGAGGGATGGGGGTGGAGGGAGATGCTGGTAGGTGCAGGTGGGAGAGAGCAGGATTCCGACCCCGCCACCATTTCTCTCACCCGGTCTTGGGGTATGACTCAAGTGTAGACCGCCATGTGAGAGAGCAGCAACGGAGGCCGTGTCAGAGGGTTAGCCAGGTTTCAGTTAAAGCTAGGAGGTTGAAGGAGTTTGAAAGGAAGAGGTCATGGACGGCTGTGAGTTTGTTGCACACAGAGCGAGCGTTCCAGAGGGCGCAGGAGAAAGAGGACAGGCGCTGAGGGATTATGGGGATGAGGTTGCTGGGCTTGCAGGGAGGTGATTTATGTGCGATGGAGATAGGATGAGAGGGAAGTATTGGATGTGTTGTGGGGCCAGGGTTAGGGGATATGTCACCTGAATAGAGTAACAGCAGGAGGGTGAGAAAGAGAAGGTGGGAATGGGATTTGTGGGAGTGGGAGTGATTGGCAGCGCGAGAGTTAGAGGGAGACCATGTTCTGAGGAAACAAAGGAGCTCATGCGAGGCCATCATGTGGGACGAGAGGAGGGAGGGAGAGATGCAGATAGTGTAGGGGTCGGTGGTAGAGGGGCAGGAGTTCCATTTAAGAAGAAAGGTAGAAGTAAAGAGTAGAAGCGTGAGAGAAAGCATGATATAGACGTGTGTTTACCCAGAGTAAAAGTGGGCCTCTTCTCTTGTCTTCCTGGACCATTCTCTTGACTTCACCATGTTTGTAACCACACCAGTAAATGTCTAGAAGGAGCTGAGTATCACAGTCATTTTAAAGCTGCCTAATTGGTGCTTATTATGCTTTATTGCTGCTCCGTGACATCCACAGGTGTTTTCAATACCTGATTGAAAAGACTTGAATGAACCTCTGTTCTTCAGAGTGGTAGTCTTTAAGGGGTTGAATAATTGTGTCAATGAAGAATTCACAAAAGAAACATTTACTACTGTATTACAAAACCAATTGATGTCATTTTAGTTGCATATGGTTCTTTAAAAAGTCCTTGTAGGATTTCATTCTGATACAATTACAAATGTCACTAAATTCCCTAAAACCCTTTACAGCATTGGGGGTTGAATCATTTTGAACACAACTGTATATATACAGTATCTGACAGCATTGAATACACCCCTATATATATATATATATACAGTGGCAAGAAAAAGTATGTGAACCCTTTGGGATTACGTGGAGTTTTGCATGAATTGGTCATAAAATGTCTCTGATCTTCATCTAAGTCACAACAATTTGAAAAACACAGTCTGCTTAAAATAATACAACACAAACATTATATGTTTTCATGTGTTTATTGAACAGAACATGTAAACATTCACACTGCAGGGTGGAAAAAGTATGTGAACCCCTAGCCTAATGACTTCTCCAAGAGCTAATTGGAGCCAGGAGTGAGCCAACCTTGAGTCCGATCAGTGTGATATTATTGGATGTGTTGCTGAAAGCTGTCCTGCCCTTTAAAAACACACACAAGTTTTGGGTTTACTAGTTTACATAGTTACATAGGCTGAAAAAAGACATGCGTCCATCGGGTTCAGCCTCTCCCACATAACCTACTGCTGTTGATCCAAAAGAAGGCAGAAAACCCAGTCTGAAATATGCAACATACTGGGGAAAAATCCCTTCTTGGCGTCAGATTCTCCTTGGATCAAGAAGCTTTTACCCACATATTAAATATTATAACCCTTAATATTCTGTGTCGGCAGGAAGTCATCCAGTCGTTTTTTAAAAGTCTGTACAGACTCAGACCCAACCACCTCAACAGGCAGAGAATTCCACAGCTTTATTGTTCTCACCGTAAAATAACCCTTCCTATGCTTTAAGCTAAATTTTCTTTCTTCCAGTCTAAATGGATGACACCTTGTCCTATGTATAGTCCTGTTAATGAATAGGTTATCAGACAATGGTTGATAATGGCCCCGTATATATTTATATAAGGTTATCAGACCCCTCTAAGGCGCCGTTTCTCTAAACTAAACAGGTTTAAGCTTGTTAGTCTTTCCTCATAATTTAACCCTTCCATTCCCCTTATTAATTTAGTTGCCCGTCTCTGCACTTTTTCTAGCGATATAATATCTTTTTTTAAGACCGGTGCCCAAAATCACACGGCATATTCAAGGTGCGGCCTGACCATTGATTTATACAGAGGCAAAATTATGTTTTCATCCCGTGAGTGAACTCCCCTTTTAATGCCGATACCTTGCTGGCCTTGGCGGCTGCTGTTTGACATTGCACATTGTTACTTAGTTTGAAGTCTATGATTATTCCCAAATCCTTCTCCTGCTTGGATTTCCCTAACTCCGTACCATTTAGGGTATAAATTACTTGTGTGTTCTTCACTCCAAAGTGCATAACTTTGCATTTATCTAGATTAAATCTCATCTGCCATTTAAGTGCCCAGTCCCCCAATCTATCTAAATCCCTCTGCAGCGAAGTAACATCCTGCTCACATTGTATCACCTGCACATACTGTAACATCCTGCTCACATTGTATTACTTTTCCTAGTTTTGTGTCATCTGCAAACACTGACACATGACTTTCAATGCCTATCTCAAGGTCATTTATAAATAAATTGAATAGTATTGGTCCTATAACAGACCCCTGAGGGACACCACTTACCACTGGTGTCCATCTTGAAAATGTACCATTTATGACCACTCTCTGTACCCTATCTTTTAGCCAGTTTTCTATCCAAGAACAAGTATTTTCATCTAGACCAATTTTTCTTAATTTAAATAGTAACCTTTTGTGTGGAAACTGTGTCGAAAGCTTTGGAAAAATCCAAGTAAATCACATCCACTGCGACCCCCTGATCTATACTGACACTATCACACTGTGACCTCCTGATCTATACTGACACTATCACACTGTGACCCCCTGATCTATACTGACACTATCACACTGTGACCCCCTGATCTATACTGACACTATCACACTGCGACCCCCTGATCTATTCTTCTACTTACTTCCTCATAGAACGTAATTAGGTTAGTCTGACATGATCTGTGTTTCATGAAACCATGCTGATTTCTGCCAATTACATTATACTTCCCAATAAATTCCTGAATATTATCCCTTAGTAACCCCTCAAATACTTTCCCAGCCACAGATGTTAAGCTCACAGGTCTATAATTCCCAGGCACAAATTTTAAACCTTTCTTAAATATAGGGACCACGTCAGCTTTTCTCCAATCCTCTGGTACTATTCCTGAAAGAAAAGAATCTCGAAAGATTAAGAACAGAGGTTTACATATTTCAACACATAGCTCCCTCAGTACTCGCGGGTGAATTCCATCTGGCCCTGGGGCTTTGTTCACATTCACATTGTTTAATTTCTGCAAAACCTTGTCCTGAGTCAACCAGTCACTTTGTATTAGTAAGTTTTTATTAATGAATTCCATGTCTCCTGTTATAGGTTTCTCTTTAATACTGAAGAAAAATAATCATTTAAAATTTCTGCCTTATCCTGATCTTTAGTTAACAATAACCCTGACTCAGATTTTAGTGAACCTACATTTTCACTCTTGGTTTTTTTAGAATTTATGTACCTAAAGAATCTTTTAGGGTTGGTCTTGCTCTCTTTGGCTATTTCTTTTTCATTTTCTAGTTTAGCCCATCTAATCGCATTTTTACATGCTTTATTGGCTGCCCTATATGCTTTATAGGATGCCTCAGATTTATCAAATTTAAAAGCTTTAAATGCCTTCTTTTTATTTTTCATTTCCTTAGTTACCTTCCTACTAAGCCACATTGGTTTCAGTCTGTTTCTTTTATATTTATTAACCAGTGGAATATATTGTGACGTGTACTTTTCTAGTGTTAGTTTAAAGATATTCCACTTATCCTTTCAAGAAGCACTGCCTGATGTGAACCATGCCTCGCTGAAAATAGCTCTCAGAAGACCAACGATCAAGAATTGTTGACTTGCATAACGCTGGAAAGGTTTACAAAAGTATCTCCAAAAGCCTTGATGTTCGTGTGTCCACGGTAAGACAGACTGTCTACAAATGGAGAAAGTTCAGCAATGTTGCTACTCTCCCTAGGCGTGGTCGTCCTGTAAAGATGACTGCAAGAGCACAGCGCAGAATGCTTAATGAGGTAAAGAAGAATCCTAGAGTGTCAGCTAAAGACTTACAGAAATCTCTGGCACATGCTAACACTTTTGTTGACACATCTACAATAAGGAAAACATTAAACAAGAATGGAGGACATGGGAGGACACCACGGAGGAAGCCATTACTGTCCAAAAAGAATATTGCAGCACGTTTGAAGTTTGCAAAAGAGCACCTGGATGTTCCACAGCACTACTGGCAAAATATTCTGTGGACAGATGAATCCAAAATTGAGTTGTTTGCAAAAAACACACAACACTATGTGTGGAGAAAAAAGGCACAGCACACAATATCAAAACCTCATCCCCACTGTAAAACATGGCGGAGGGAGCATCATGGTTTGGGGCTGCTTTGCTGCCTCAGGGCCTGGACGGATTGTTGTCATTGATGGAAAAATGAATTCCAGAGTTTATCAAGACATTTTGCAGGAAAACGTAAGACCATCTGTCCGCCAACTGAAGCTCCGCAGAGGATGGGTGATGCAACAGGACAATGACCCAAAGCATACAAGTAATTCAACAAAAGAATGGCTTCAACAAAACAAAATACGCTTCTGGAGTGGCCCAGTCAGAGTCCTGACCTCAACCCGATTGAAATGCTGTGGCATGACCTTAAGAGAGCGATTCACACCAGACATCCCAAGAATATTGCTACACTGAAACAGTTTTGTGAAGAGGAGTGGTCCAAAATTACTCCAGCTCGTTGTGCAGGTCTGATCTGCAACTACAGGAAACGTTTGGTTGAGGTTATTGCTGCCAAAGGAGGGTCAACCAGTTATTAAGTCCAAAGGTTCACATACTTTTCCCACCCTGCACTGTGAATGTTTACATGTTCTGTTCAATAAACACATGAAAACATATAATGTTTGTGTTGTATTATTTTAAGCAGACTGTGTTTTTCAAATTGTTGTGACTTAGATGAAGATCAGAGACATTTTATGACCAATTCATGCAAAACTCCACGTAATCCCAAAGGGTTCACATACTTTGTCTTGCAACAGTATCTGACAGCAGTGAATACACGTCACATTTGTGTAAATATTTTATCGTATCTTTTCATGGGACGACACTTAAGAAATGACACTTTGTTACAATGTAAAGTAGTGAATGTGCAGCTTGTGTAACTTTACTGTCCCTCAAAATAACTTGACACACACACAGCCATTAATGTCTAAACCGCGGCCAACAAAAGGGACCACACCTCTAAGAGAAAAGCTCCAAATTGGGCCCAATTAGCCATTTTCCCTCCCAGTGTCATGTGACTCGTTAGTGTTACAAGGACTCAGGTGTTAATGGGGAGCATGTGTTAAATGTGATGTTATCGCTCTCACTCTCTCATACTGGTCACTGGAAGTTCAACATGGCCCTTCATGGCAAAGAACTCTCTGAGGATCCGAATAAAGAATTGTTGCTCTACATAAAGATGGCCGAGGGTATAAGAGGATTGCCGAGACCCTGAAACTGAGCCGCAGCACGGTGACCGAGACCCTGAAACTGAGCTGCAGCACGGTGACCGAGACCCTGAAACTGAGCCGCAGCACGGTGACCGAGACCCTGAAACTGAGCCGCAGCACGGTGACCGAGACCCTGAAACTGAGCCGCAGCACGGTGACCGAGACCCTGAAACTGAGCCGCAGCACGGTGACCGAGACCCTGAAACTGAGCTGCCAGCACGGTGACCGAGACCGGAAACTGAGCCGCAGCACGGTGACCGAGACCCTGAAACTGAGCCGCAGCACGGTGACCGAGACCCTGAAACTGAGCCGCAGCACGGTGACCGAGACCCTGAAACTGAGCCGCAGCACGGTGACCGAGACCCTGAAACTGAGCCGCAGCACGGTGACCGAGACCCTGAAACTGAGCCGCAGCACGGTGACCGAGACCCTGAAACTGAGCTGCAGCACGGTGACCGAAGACCCTGAAACTGAGCCGCAGCAACGGTGACCGAGACCCTGAAACTGAGCTGCAGCACGGTGACCGAGACCCTGAAACTGAGCCGCAGCACGGTGACCGAGACCCTGAAACTGAGCTGCAGCACGATGACCGAGACCCTGAAACTGAGCCGCAGCACGGTGACCGAGACCCTGAAACTGAGCCGCAGCACGGTGACCGAGACCCTGAAACTGAGCTGCAGCACGATGACCAAGACCCTGAAACTGAGCTGCAGCACGGTGACCAAGACCCTGAAACTGAGCTGCAGCACAGTGACCGAGACCCTGAAACTGAGCTGCAGCACGATGACCGAGACCCTGAAACTGAGCCGCAGCACGGTGACCAAGACCCTGAAACTGAGCCGCAGCACGATGACCGAGACCCTGAAACTGAGCTGCAGCACGATGACCAAGACCCTGAAACTGAGCTGCAGCAGCCCCGTGAGACCAAGACCCTGAAACTGAGCTGCAGCACGATGACCAAGACCCTGAAACTGAGCTGCAGCACGGTGACCAAGACCCTGAAACTGAGCTGCAGCACGGTGACAAGACCCTGAAACTGAGCTGCAGCACGGTGACCAAGACCCTGAAACTAGCTGCAGCACGTGACCAAGACCTGAAACTGAGCCGCAGCACGGTGACCAAGACCCTGAAACTGAGCCGCAGCACGGTGACCAAGACCCTGAAACTGAGCCGCAGCACCGATGACCGAGACCCTGAAACTGAGCTGCAGCACAGTGACCGAGACCCTGAAACTGAGCCGCAGCACGATGACCGAGACCCTGAAACTGAGCTGCAGCACGGTGACCGAGACCCTGAAACTGAGCTGCAGCACGATGACTGAGACCATACAGCGCTTTAACAGGACAGGTTCCACTCAGAACAGGCCTCGCCATGGTCGACCAGAGAAGTTGAGCGCACGTGCTCAGCATCATATCCCGAGGTTGTGTTTGGGGAATAGTCGTGTGATGCTGCCGGCATTGCTGCACAGGTTGAAGGGGGGGGGGGTCAGCCTGTCCATGCTCAGACCATACGCAGCACGCTGCATCACATTGCTCTGCATGGCTGTCGTGCCAGAAGGAAGCCTCTTCTAAAGACGATGCACAAGAAAACCCGCAGTTTGCTGAAGACCAGCAGATTCCTGGAACCACGTCCTGTGTCGGATGAGACCAAGATAAACATATCCGGCTCAGATAGTGTCAGCGTGTGCGGCGGCGACCAGGAGAGGAGCACAAAGACAAGTGTGTCTCGCCTACAGTCAAGCATGGTGGGAGTGTCATGATCTGGTGCTGCCAGCACTTTGAGGTACAGCTCACTGAGGGAACCATGAATGCCAACATGTGCTGTGACGTACTGAAGCAGAGCATGATCCCCTGCCTTCAGAGATTGGGCCGCAGGGCAGTATTTCAATGTAACGGCCCGAACACACCTCCAGGACGACCACTGCCTCGCTAAAGAAACAGAGGGTGAAGGACCGACCAAGCAGGTCTCCAGACCTAAACCCTATTGAGCATCTGTGGGGCCTCCTCAAACGCAGGGTGGAGGAGCGCGAGGTCTCGAACATCCATCAGCTCTGTGATGTGGTCATGGAAGAGGACTCCAGTGGCAGCCTGTGAAGCTCTGGTGAACTCCATGACCCCAAGAGGGTTAGCCCCTACAGACCCACAAACCTCAGCAGGGGGGTATCAGGCTACCTCCAGGGGAAGCAGCAGTCGCACCCTGCCAGCAAAAAGGGCCGAGACGTATTTTCGCTACGGCCTTCCCATTGGGGGGAAAGCAGTATCCCAGAAAAAGGGTTACGGCTGGTGCTGAATTTCCCATTATATCCTATGGGAGGGGAGTCCGTATGGGACCACCAGGCGCCGTAAAGTCTGGGGAGGGCAGGGTAAAAACCAATGGCAAACAGTTATTGAGAGGTTGTAACTGTATATAAGCACTGCATGTTACCATTCAAAATACACTCTGATTTTCCTTCAACCTACACTTTGTCTCGACAAGAGACTGGGGAGGGTATAAAGGGCTATTCTCACGGAGCCTCGGTATCCCCGCATCCAGGCAGAGGTGAGCAGCGGATTGATGTGCTCTGAGTAGCGGCGTTACTGGCTTCATTCAACAGATTGGCTTATTCCGAGCTGCCGCCTTCACTGCACCCAGGGCTGACACCTCGGCTGGCACACTTCCCTGTGGCGCTCCAAGGTGACGACGGAGGGAACGGCGGAACTACTCGTCCTGAGTAGCAGCTTCCGTCACAGTCAGTGGCCTCAGACGTTGTAAGGGAGTGAGTTAAGTGCAAGTGAATGAAAAGGTGACTTTCTGCAGCAGAATGAGCCGCGCTGCACATTTATCAGCAGGTAACGGGACGCGTTGGTGCCTTTTAACGGTTACATATTGTATAAAGTAGGGATGCACCGATACCGATATTAGTATCAGTGCCGATACTGCCGTTTGCACGAGTACTTGGCACTCGTGCAAATGGCCCAATGCCCCCCCGATACCGGAAGCCAGCACTGGGCCAGGAGGCTCCCGTGAGATCTCGGCTGGAGGCAGCGTCACAGTCTCCACTGCCCGGCAGCCGCATGATCGTATTACAGCCCTGCGACCGCACCCAATGCTGGGCAAAAGTAATGCGGCTCGCCGGAGGGGAACGCTGGCCCAATGCTTTTAAAGCATCAGGCCAGCTTCCCCAGTGTTTGGTCTGAGGTCTGATATGTATGTCTTAATAAATATATATATTGTGTGTCTGGTCTGAGGTCTGTATATACAGTCAGGTGCAGAAATCTTGGGACATGGACACAATTGTAACATCTTTGGCTCTATACACCACCACAATGGAGTTGGAATGAAACAAACACAATGTGCTTTAACTGCAGACTGTCAGCTTTAATTTGAGGGTATGTACATCCAACTCAGGTGAACGTGTAGGACTTACAGCAGTTTGCAGATGTGCCCCCACTTGTTAAGGGACCAAAGGTAATGGGACAGAATAATCATAAATCACACTTTCCCTTCTTAACCTCCCTTAATTTTTTCAAAATTTCGTGTCTAAAAGCGTCTCAATTTTTTTTTTAAAGGAAATGGGTTTTTGTAAATAGTTAGCCTGTAATAATTAGGAATCACGCACTGAAATCCGTGCAATCAAGAGTCCTTACTGGTAAAATCCTTTATAAATAAATTAAAAATAAATAGTAAATACACTGAGTCCGATAAAGTTTGAAACACGACATAATAATTTATTATCCCAAAAATAATTATCCAAAATAATGCAAATAAATGATATTCAATAAAATACAACAAAAAACACTGAAATCTGTCTGAAAACAAGGGTGAGACGATGTATGGTCTGTTTCTTATCCTGTACTGCCACCTAGTGGCCGTTCATAAACATTACACTGTATAATCCACAATGTAAACTGTAAAAAGATTTCTTTTATGCTGATCCCGCCCCCCCGCATTGTGTGACTCGCAGGGAGCCTTCCAGGAAGCAGCTTGCCGCGATCACACTGCGGGGGACAGCGAGGGAGCCAGGAGGAGGGGAGTATCCATCCAGCCCGAGTGTGGCTTGGGGTTACCGTTCGCGGTAGTGAAATTTAACCCCGAGTAACACTCGGGAATACCGCCAGGGAGGTTAATACTTGGTTGCAAATCCTTTCCAGTCAATCACAGCCTGATGTCTGGAACGCATAGACATCACCAGACGCTGGGTTTCATCCCTGGTGATGCTCTGCCAGGCCTCTACTGCAACTGTCTTCAGTTCCTGCTTGTTCTTGGGGCATTTTAGAAACATAGAAAATGTCGGCAGATAAGAACCTTTCGGCCCATCTAGTCGCCCAATTACATGGATACTTTACCTGGATTTATCTTTTGTTTAGGATAGCCTTATGCCTATCCCATGCCTGCTTAAATTCAATTACTGTTTTGGCCTCTACCACTTCTACTGGAAGACTGTTCCATGTATCCACCACCCTCTCAGTAAAATAATGCTTCCTGATGTTACTTTTAAACCTTTGCCCCTCTAATCTAAGACTATGTCCTCTTGTTTTGCTATTTTGTTTCCTTTTAAATATACTCCCTTCCTCTACCTGTGGATTCCCTTTACGTATTTAAATGTTTCTATCATATCTCCACTGTCTCGTCTTTTTTCCAAGCTGTACATGTTAAGATCATTAAGCCTTTCCTGGTAACTTTTCTCCTTCAAGCCGTACACCATTTTAGAAGCCCTTCTCTGAACTCTCTCTAAGATGTCTATATCCTTCTGGAGATACGGTCTCCAGTACTGCACACAGTACTAGAAGTGAGGTCTCACCAGTGCTCTGTACAGTGGCATGAGCACTCCCCTTTTCCTACTGCTTTTCCCTTCAGCAAGTGAAATGCAGCTCAATGGGATTCAGCTCAGGTGATTGACTTGGCCATTGCATAACATTCCACTTCTGTCCCTTCAAAAACGCTTTGGTTGCTTTTGCAGTATGCTTTGGGTTATTGTCCATCTGCACCGTGAAGCTCCGTCCAATGAGTTCTGCAGCATTTGGCTGAATGTGAGCAGATAATATTGCCCCAAACACTTCAGAATTCATCCTGCTGCTTTTGTCAGCCGTCACATCTATCTATATATATATATAAACGCGAAAGTCCTGACTGACTGATTGACTCATCAACGCCCAGCGGAAACCGTTTAACCTAAGAACGTGAAATTGTGAAGGTGCGCTGTTCTTATGATGTAGGCGCCCACTAAGGAAGGATTTTTGGAAAATCCACCCATAAGGGGGTGAAAAAGGGGGTTGAATATTTTAAACAGGATACCTATAGCTCAAAAACAGAAGATGCTACAGATGTGAAAATCGGTATTTAGATTCATCTTGAAAAATAAAAAAAACACGTATTTTACCGTTTTCAAAAATCCAAGTGGGGGGGGGGAAGGGGGTTGAATATTTTAAACGGGATACCTGTATCTCCAAAAACGTCCTGAAAATTGGTATTTAGATTAGTCTTGAAAAATAAAACCACACGTATTTTACCATGTTCTGAAAATTCCTTGGGGGGCAAAAAGGGGGGTTGAATACTTTTATCAGTATACCTATATTTCAAAAACCAAAGATGTTACGGGTGTGAAATTAGGTATTTACAATCTTCGTGAAAAATAAAAACAGGTGTTTTACCATTTTCCAAAAATCCCAAGTGGGGGGGGGGGGAGTGAAAAAAAGGGGGGCTGAATACTTTTAATCAGGATGCCTATATCTCAAAAACAGAAGATGTTACATACGTGAAAATTGGTATTTAGATTCGTCTTGAGAAACAAAAAACCCCTATTTTACCATTTTCCAAAAATTCAGTGGGAGGGGCAAAAAAGGGGCGGTTGAATTCTTTTATCAGTATACCTATAGTTCAAAAACCAAAGATGTTACAGGTGTGAAATTTGGTATTTACAATCTTCGTGAAAAAATCCAAACATGTGTTTTGCCATTTTCCACAAATCCAAAAGGGGGGGGGGGGGTCGAGGGAAAGGGGTCTGAATACTTTTATCAGTATATCTATAGTTCAAAAACCAAGATGTTACAGGTGTGAAGTTTGGTAATTACAATCTTTTGAAAATAAAGAAACACGTGTTTTACCATTTTCCAACAATCCAAGTGGGGGGTAAAAAAAGGGGGGTGAATACTTTTAAACAGGATACCTACGTGTCTAAAACAGAAGATGTTACAGACGTGAAAATTGGTATTTCGATTTGCCTTGAGAAACAAAAAAACACCTATTTTACCATTTTCCAAAAAATTCCAGTGGGAGGGAAAAAGGGGGTTGAATTCTTTATCAGTATACCTAGCTCAAAACCGAAGATGTTAGTGTGAAATTGGATTTACAATCGTGAAATACCACATTGTTCCATTTTCCAAAAAAATAAGAAAAGGGGTTGAATACTTTTATCAATATACCTATATTTCCAAAAACCAAAGATGTTACAGGTGTGAAATATGGCACTTACAATCTTCTTGAAAAATAAAAAAACACATGTTTTATCATTTTCCAAGAATTCCATGTGGTGGGTGAAAAAGGGGGATGAATACTTTTCAACAGGATACCTATATCTCAAAAACAGAAGATGTTACAGACATGAAAATTGGTATTTAGATTCGTCTTGAAAATAAAACCACGTATTTTACCATTTTCCAAAAATCCAGTGGGGGGGGGGAATGGGGGATGAATACCTTTATCAGTATACCAAAAACCAATGATGTTACAGGTGTGAAATTTGATATTTACAATCTTCGGGCAAAAAAAAACATGTTTTACTATTTTCCGAAAATCCAGTTAAGGGGGGTGGGGGAAGGGGATGTGAATACTTTTATCAGTATACCTATATGTCAAAAACCAAAGATGTTACAGGTGTGAAATTTGGTACTTACATTCTTCTTGAAAAATAAAAAAACACGTGTTTTACAATTTTCCAAAAATCCCAAGTGGAGGGGGGGTTCTATCAAAAAAAAACAAGTTTCTTTTAAAAAACAATTTTAACAAATCCTAAAATAAACGTGAGCGAAGCCGCGGGCAAAAGCTAGTCATCAAATACAAGAGAACCTGTTCCATTGGCAGCCATACATGTCCACGCCATGACACTACCACCACCATGCTTCACTGATGAGGTGGTATGCTTAGGATCATGAGCAGTTCCTTTCCTTCTCCATACTCTTCTCTTCCCATCACTCTGGTACAAGTTGATCTTGGTCTCATCTGTCCATAGGATCTTGTTCCAGAACTGTGAAGGCTTTGTTAGGTGTTGTTTGGCAACCTCTAATCTGGCCTTCTTGTTTTTGAGGATCACCAATGGTTTACATCTTGTGGTGAACCCTCTGTATTCACTCTGGTGAAGTCTTCTCTTGATTGTTGACTTTGACACACATACACCTACCTCCTGGAGAGTGTTCTTGATCTGGCCAACTGTTGTGAAGGGTATTTTCTTCACCAGGGAAAGAATTCTTCGGTCATCCACCACAGTTGTTTTCCGTAGTCTCCCGGGTCTTTTGGTGTTGCTGAGCTCACCAGTGCGTTCCTTCTTTCTGAGAATGTTCCAAACGTTTTGGCCACGCCTATTGTTCTTGCTATCTCTCTGATGGGTTTGTTTTGTTTCTTCAGCCTAATGATGGCTTGCTTCACTGATAGTGACAGCTCTTTGGATCTCATCTTGAGAGTTGACAGCAACAGATTCCAAATGCAAATAGCAGACTTGAAATGAACTCTGGGCCTTTTATCTGCACATTGTAATTGAGGTAATGAGGGAATATCACACACCTGGCCATGGAACAGCTGAGAAGCCAATTGTCCCATTACCTTTGGTCCCTTAACAAGTGGGGGCACATCTGCAAACTGCTGTAAGTCCTACACCGCTCACCTGAGTTGGATGTACATACCCTCAAATTAAAGCTGACAGTCTGCAGTTAAAGCACATTGTGTTTGTTTCATTCCAACTCCATTGTGGTGGTGTATAGAGCCAAAGATGTTACAATTGTGTCCATGTCCCAATATTTCTGGACCTGACTGTATGTATCTGAGTGGGTATACATATATCTGAGATGAGGTGCGTTCACGGGGGTAAACGGGGCGTCTGGCCATACATTTCAATATAAACATACATGGACAGGCTTTCGGCAAAATCCTAAATTATTTATTGGAAAGCGTCACATGACCTTAAATAAAAGTATCAGTAAATACTTGCACTCGGTCCTAAAAATGTGGTATCGGTGCATCCCTAGTATAAAGATAGTAACATTCTCACTGACCGATGAATCAAGGCCTCAATGTTTCCAAGAAGCCGTGGATTCTCTGCGTACAACCGACATGTCCAGGAATCGCTGCACACGCTCCTCATAATACCGCCGCGCGCGTTCCTCATAATACCGCCGCGCGCGTTCCTCATAATACCGCCGCGCGCGTTCCTCATAATACCGCCGCGCGCGTTCCTCATAATACCGGCCGCGCGCGGTCCTCATAATACCGACGCGCGCGCTCCTCATAATACCGACGCCGCGCGTTCCTCATAATACCGACGGCCGCGCGTTCCTCCATAATACCGACGCGCGCGCGCTCCTCATAATACGCGCGCGCTTACGCGCGCGCGCTCCTCATAATACCGACGCGCGCGCTCCTCATAATACCGACGCGCGCGCGTCCTCATAATACCGACGGCGCGCGCGCGCAGCCTATGCGCGGCGCGCTCATAATACCGACGCGCGCGCGCCTCATAATACCGCCGCGCGCGCTCCTCATAATACCGGCGCGCGCGCTCCTCATAATACCGCGGCGCGCGCTCCTCATAATACCGACGCGCGCGCTCCTCATAATACCGACGCGCGCGCTCCTCATAATACCGACGCGCGCGCTCCTCATAATACCGACGCACGCGCGCGCTCCTCATAATACCGACGCGCGTGTTCCTCATAATACCGACGCGCGCGTTCCTCATAATACCGACGCCCGCGTTCCTCATAATACCGACGCGCGCGCTCCTCATAATACCGACGCGCGCTCCTCATAATACCGACGCGCGCGCTCCTCATAATACCGACGCGCGCGCTTCCTCATAATACCGACGCGCGCGCTCCTCATAATACCAACGCCCGCGCTCCTCATAATACCGACGCGCGCGCTCCTCAATAATACCGACCTGTACGCCCCGCGCTCCTCATAATACCGACGCCCGCGCTCCTCATAATACCGACGCGCTCGCTCCTCATAATACCGACGCGCGCGCCTCGCTCATAAATACCGACGCGCGGCTCCCCTCATAATACCGACACCGCGCTCCTCATAATACCGACGCGCGCGCGCGCCTGCCTCATAATACCGACCGCGCGCCTCATAATACCGACGCGCGCTCATAATACCGACGCGCGCCCTCATAATACCGACGCGCGCGCTCCTCATAATACCGATCGACGCGCGCCGCATCCCCTCAAATAATACCGCGACGCGCGGCTCCTCATAATACCTGAGATCATAACAATACCGACGCACGCGGTCCTCATAATACCGACGCGCCGCCTCATACGCCGCCGCGCTCCTCATAATACCTGAGATCAAACATCACCGACGCACGGGTCCTCATAATACCGACGCGCGCGCCATAATACCGACGCACCCGCGCCTCATAATACCGACGCGCGCTCCTCATAATACCGACGCGCGCTCCTCATAATACCGACGCGCGCGCTCCTCATAATACCTGAGATCATAACAATACCGACGCACCCGCGCCTCATAATACCGACGCGCGCTCCTCATAATACCGACGCGCGCTCCTCATAATACCGACGCGCGCTCCTCATAATACCGACACGCGCGCCTCATAATACCGAGACACATGCACAAACACTTCAGTAAGCATTAATGGGTAACACAGACCTTCCCTATGCGCGCACACACAAATCCATACACATGACCACCCCAACTCTCTAAATGCGCACACACACACACACACATTCCAATTATCATGACATTAGTAACAAATACTGAACGTTAATTGTGCTTTAAATGTAAATGAAGCAAAACGGAATTTTACAAATCGCCATCGACTTATTCTGAGCGTCTGCTTAGATTCCGCGCGTTCCTTCACCTCTCTGGCCAAAGGGTATGTTGCAGCAACACTCAATGCGCTGGCTGCATTTTATCGACGTGACACCCCCCCACATAATGCAGTGCCGCACGGTGCAACAGACGGCCGGGCAGTGCCGCACGGTGCAACAGACGGCCGGGCAGTGCCGCACGGTGCAACAGACGGCCGGGCAGTGCCGCACGGTGCAACAGACGGCCGGGCAGTGCCGCACGGTGCAACAGATGGCCGGGTAGTGCCGCACGGTGCAACAGACGGCCGGGTAGTGCCGCACGGTTGTTCAGTTATTAAGTGGTCTCTGTCTTGTTGTGGATTTTGCAGCAATGGAGGCGTCGTGGAAGCCCAATCAGACGTCGCGGTTAGAGCTCATTAAGGGAACGTTTTGTGCAGGTCAGGGTGTAGTTACCCCCCAGGTTAGGTTTACCATTTGTGGTATGCTGGACGGCAGGTTAGACAGGGACGTTGCGTTCCTCCGGCCTTGGTCACATGTTCTGCTGCTTGGCCAGCGTTGCCTTTAGTTGGCGCAGGTTTTCGGATAGGACCTCCACCTCGTCCAGGCGTCCGCTGTGTTTGGCATCGAAGATGTAGGCCTTAATGTTATCAATCTGCTGCAGGAGTAAATCTTCCTCTATCGTCTCCTCCTCGTCCTCCTCGAATGGATTCCCCAACCCAACCTGCTCCTCTTCCTCAAAGGGATTTCTGGGGGCCCCTGGCTCCCAGTAACCAGGCTTTGAGTTTTCAGAGGGGTCTGGAGGGGCCACTTCCAGCCCTTTGCTGCTCTCCACCTCCGCTTCCGGCTTCACCTCAACCCCATCAAAAGGGTTGTAGCCAGTCTGGCCATTCTGCTGCCGAGGGAAGCCGGGAAGGGGAAGCGCCGGCTCATCCTCTTCAAATGGGTTTAGGGGGGAACCTCTCCCCAGTTTGGCTTGGGGTAGGACGGGGGAAACACACAGATAATTGTGATTTGGGCTGGTCTCTGTGTCCGCTCCATGGGGTGGTTTTATGGGGGAGGGGGACCGCAGAGGAGGGCTGTGCTCTGCTTTTGGGAGCGGCAAGTCGAGTGCCGAGGTCTGGTCGTCTTGCCAGATAGTGGCTGCCTGTGCCGAGTCTCTGAAATCCAGCGAATGAGTCCTGCTGTGTTTGGCAAAGCCTCGGAGTTGCCCCCGTTTCTCTTCTCGCCTCCTCAGCACCTCCAGCTGCTCGCGCTGCATCTCCTCATCCTCTGCCAGCTGCCTGGACATGCGGATGGCCGCCTCCACCTGCTGCTGGTCGTACTCCTCCTGGAGCTGACGCAGATTCTCCTCCAGCATCTGGACCTCGTCCACACGGCCGGCCGCCCTCGCCTGCTGGATGTAAGAGGAGATGTTCTCGATCTGCTGCAGAAGTGGGTCGGACATCTCTCTGCTTCGAGGAGCTCCGGATACGGGGAGCCACCCCTCCACTTTCCGGATGCCTCTGCTCGGCGAGAGATCCCCACTGAGGGCACCGGAGGGAAGAGCGTTCACCTCTCGCCGTCTGTCATCACCAAGCCTCCTGTGTGCGTCGAGCGCGGCCTGCAGGAAGAGAGAGAACATCAAGACCGTCCCACTGGAAGCTTCACCAACGTCCAATGCCGTGATCGCCGGCCACCAAAACCAGCCACATAGGGTCACAGGATCCACGTATTGTGTGTCCGGCAGATCACGTCACAGAACCAACACCGACCCGTCACCCATGGCAAAAAAACGCGAGGGCCGCGGAGAAACCAGCACCGACCCGTCACCCACGGCAAAAAACGCGAGGGCCGCGGAGAAACCAGCACTGACTCGTCACCCACGGCAAAAAAATGCGAGGGCCGCGGAGAAACCAGCACCGACTCGTCACCCACGGCAAAAAAACGCGAGGGCCGCGGAGAAACCAGCATCTCACAGGAAGCCAAAGCTTGGAACAGCGACTTTTCCTCGAGCAGCGCAATGTGCCGGACGCAGCTTTTTTCGTAGGATGCTGTGTAGGAGTAGTGGGTACAGGGTGTGGCCCCCAGACAGGTGAGGACATGGATTAACGTCTGCCGGTTACCCCGGTCTCACCTGTCGCTCCCTCTGCATCCTCCGCTCGTTCTCCTGACGCCGTTTCTCTTTCAGCTCCTCGTACTTCTCCTTCGTGGGCAGCGACATCAAACCCAGGAGCTTCTCCTGTTAGGAGGTTAAACAGATCAATAAAGCGAAGCCACGAGATGAGCGACGCAGCCGCGCAGAGGGGAGAGACGCAGCCGCGCAGAGGGGAGAGACGCAGCCGAGCAGAGGGGAGCGACGCAGCCGAGCAGAGGGGAGCGACGCAGCCGAGCAGAGGGGAGCGACGCAGCCGGGCAGAGGGGAGCGACGCAGCCGGGCAGAGGGGAGCGACGCAGCCGGGCAATGGGGAGCGACGCAGCCGGGCAATGGGGAGCGACGCAGCCGGGCAATGGGGAGCGACGCAGCCGCGCAGAGGGGAGCGACGCAGCCGCGCAAAGCGGAGCGACGCAGCCGCGCAAAGGGGAGCGACGCAGCCGGGCAGAGGGGAGCGACGCAGCCGGGCAATGGGGAGCGACGCAGCCGAGCAGAGGGGAGCGACGCAGCCGAGCAGAGGGGAGCGACGCAGCCGGGCAGAGGGGAGCGACGCAGCCGGGCAGAGGGGAGCGACGCAGCCGGGCAGAGGGGGAGCGACGCAGCCGGGCAGAGGGGAGCGACGCAGCCGGGCAGAGGGGAGCGACGCAGCCGAGCAGAGGGGAGCGACGCAGCCGAGCAGAGGGGAGCGACGCAGCCGGGCAGAGGGGAGCGACGCAGCCGGGCAGAGGGGAGCGACGCAGCCGGGCAGAGGGGAGCGACGCAGCCGGGCAGAGGGGAGCGACGCAGCCGGGCAATGGGGAGCGACGCAGCCGGGCAATGGGGAGCGACGCAGCCGCGCAGAGGGGAGCGACGCAGCCTCGGCAGAGGAGGCGACGCAGCCGGGCAATGGGAGCGACGCAGCCGAGCAGAGGGGAGCGACGCAGCCGAGCAGAGGGGAGCGACGCAGCCGAGCAGAGGGGAGCGACGCAGCCGAGCAGAGGGGAGCGACGCAGCCGGGCAGAGGGGAGCGACGCAGCCGGGCAGAGGGGAGCGACGCAGCCGGCAATGGGGAGCGACGCAGCCGGGCAATGGGGAGCGGCGCAGCCGGCAATGGGGAGCGACGCAAGCCGAGCAGAGGGGAGCGACGCAGCCGAGCAGAGGGAGCGACGCAGCCGAGCAGAGGGAGCGACGCAGCCGAGCAGGAGGGAGCGACGCAGCGGGCAGAGGGGAGCGACGCAGCCGGGCAGAGGGGAGCGAGCGCCGGCAATGGGGAGCGACGCAGCCGGGCAATGGGGAGCGACGCAGCCGGGCAATGGGGAGCGACGCAGCCGGGCAATGGGGAGCGACGCAGCCGCGCAGAGGGGAGCGACGCAGCCGCGCAAAGCGGAGCGACGCAGCCGCGCAGAGGGGAGCGACGCAGCCGGGCAGAGGGGAGCGACGCAGCCGGGCAATGGGGAGCGACGCAGCCGAGCAGAGGGGAGCGACGCAGCCGAGCAGAGGGGAGCGACGCAGCCGGGCAGAGGGGAGCGACGCAGCCGGGCAGAGGGGAGCGACGCAGCCGGGCAGAGGGGAGCGACGCAGCCGGGCAGAGGGGAGCGACGCAGCCGAGCAGAGGGGAGCGACGCAGCCGAGCAGAGGGGAGCGACGCAGCGAGCAGAGGGGAGCGACGCAGCCGGGCAGAGGGGAGCGACGCAGCGCGGGCAGAGGGGAGCGACGCAGCCGGGCAGAGGGAAGCGACGCAGCCGGGCAGAGGGGAGCGACGCAGCCGGCAGAGGGGAGCGACGCAGCCGGGCAATGGGGAGCGACGCAGCCGGGCAATGGGGAGCGACGCAGCCGCGCAGAGGGGAGCGACGCAGCCTCGCAGAGGGGAGCGACGCAGCCACGGCAATGGGGAGCGACGCAGCCGAGCAGAGGGAGCGACGCAGCCGAGCAGAGGGGAGCGACGCAGCCGGCAGAGGGGAAGCGACGCAGCCGGGCAGAGGGAGCGACGCAGCCGGGCAGAAGGGGAGCGACGCAGCCGGGCAATGGGAGCGACGCAGCCGGGCAATGGGGAGCGGCGCAGCCGGGCAATGGGGAGCGACGCAGCCGAGCAGAGGGGAGCGACGCAGCCGAGGCAGAAGGAGCGACGCAGCCGAGCAGAGGGAGCGACGCAGCCAATCAGAGGGGAGCGACGCAGCCGAGCAGAGGGGAGCGACGCAGCCGGGCAGAGGGGAGCGACGCAGCCGGGCAGAGGGGAGCGACGCAGCCGGGCAATGGGGAGCGACGCAGCCGGGCAATGGGGAGCGACGCAGCCGGGCAATGGGGAGCGACGCAGCCGCGCAGAGGGGAGCGACGCAGCCTCGCAGAGGGGAGCGACGCAGCCGGGCAATGGGGAGCGACGCAGCCGAGCAGAGGGGAGCGACGCAGCCGGGCAGAGGGGAGCGACGCAGCCG
This sequence comes from Leptobrachium leishanense, assembly GCA_009667805.1. Lineage (NCBI taxonomy): Eukaryota > Metazoa > Chordata > Amphibia > Anura > Megophryidae > Leptobrachium > Leptobrachium leishanense. The sequence continues at coordinate 166,832,869 of CM019070.1, read as the reverse complement.
GCAATGGGGAGCGACGCAGCCGGGCAATGGGGAGCGACGCAGCCGCGCAGAGGGGAGCGATGCAGCCGCGCAGAGGGGAGCGACGCAGCCGGGCAGAGGGGAGCGACGCAGCCGGGCAATGGGGAGCGACGCAGCCGGGCAATGGGGAGCGACGCAGCCGAGAGAGGGAGCGACGCAGCCGGGCAGAGGGGAGCGACGCAGCCGCAATGGGGAGCGACGCAGCCGGGCAATGGGGAGCGACGCAGCCGCGCAGAGGGGAGCAACGCAGCCGCGCAGAGGGGAGCGACGCAGCCGCGCAGAGGGGAGCGACGCAGCCGGGCAGAGGGGAGCGACGCAGCCGGGCAGAGGGGAGCGACGCAGCCGGGCAATGGGGAGCGACGCAGCCGGGCAATGGGGAGCGACGCAGCCGGGCAATGGGGAGCGACGCAGCCGGGCAATGGGGAGCGACGCAGCCGGGCAATGGGGAGCGACGCAGCCGAGCAGTGGGGAGAGACGCAGCCGCGCAGCGGGAAGAGACGCTACCTGCACAAACAGCGTGGCCGAGTACCTCACCATCTTCTGCAGCTGCAGGGCCCGGGGCGCAGGTTTGGGTTCTTCATTCATTCCCAGAGAGAGGATCTTCTTACTGAGAGGAGAACATGTCATGACCCACTTTAACCCTCCAAATTCTGGATAACAACATCAGCCTTTTAGACCGAACACACGAGGTTACAGACTCCCTCTCAGAGGGTCGCGTCCGAGCTGGGAGTCTGCACAAACATTAGGGGGGTTGATGTAAAAGTGATGGTTTTCCAGCGATTCTTGGCGTCTGATGTTGCAAATAAAGGTTAAATACCGGCCGTGTACACAGCACTGCATGGAACGCGTATATCCCGCGCCGCGCGGCCTTACCTCAACGCGTCGATTAATTCGTAATGTTTCTGCACCTCGATGCGCACGTTGTTGGCGTGCTCCAAATTGTAGGTTGTCTCGCCCGCGCTGGGAAGATAAAAAGGAAGCGCGGGATAATGATCGGCTGCCAGGGGTACGAGGCGGGCATCAGGGGTACGAGGCGGGCATCAGGGCTACGAGGCGGGCATCAGGGCTACGAGGCGGGCATCAGGGCTACGAGGCAGGCATCAGGGGAGGGTCGGTTCTGAAGTGGGAGAGACATCGTAATGGCCCTCTCCATTGTGCGCCGCCGGCATCGCATCCCTGACACCGCGAGTAAAATGAACGCACCGAAGCTTCCTCTGAGCAGAGAATCCCCCAGCGTCCGGAGCCGCTCTGACCCCACGTGGCGTTCAAGCCTCAAAATGAGAGGAATCCACTAGAAAGCACCAGGCACACCGTCAGTAACAACACGACGAGTCTGAACCGATGCCCAGGCCCCGCGTTACAGGACCCTGTGCCATGGAGACTTCATCCATCCAGCCTGTAATGACCTCCTGCGCCCCTCCCCCCTCACCTCCTGCCCCCTCCCCCCTCACCTCCTGCCCCTCTCTCTCACCTCCTGCCCCTCCTCTCACCTCCTGCCCCTCCTCTCACCTCCTGCCCCTCCTCTCACCTCCTGCCCCTCCTCTCACCTCCTGCCCCCCTCTCACCTCCTGCCCCCCTCTCACCTCCTGCCCCCCTCTCACCTCCTGCCCCCTCTCACCTCCTGCCCCTCCTCTCACCTCCTGCCCCCCTCTCACCTCCTGCCCCTCCTCTCACCTCCTGCCCCTCTCTCACCTCCTGCCCCCCTCTCACCTCCTGCCCCCTCTCACCTCCTGCCCTCCTCTCACCTCCTGCCCCTCCTCTCACTCCTGACCCTCCTCTCACCTCCTGACCCTCCTCTCACCTCCTGCCCCTCCTCTCACCTCCTGCCCCTCCTCTCACCTCCTGCCCCCTCTCACCTCCTGCCCCCCTCTCACCTCCTGCCCCTCTCTCACCTCCTGCCTCCTCTCACCTCCTGCCTCCTCTCACCTCCTGCCCCTCCTCTCACCTTCTGCCCCTCCTCTCACCCTCTGCCCCTCCTCTCACCTCCTGCCCCTCTCTCACCTCCTGCCCCTCCTCTCACCTCCTGCCCCTCTCCCCTCCTGCCCCTCTCTCACCTCCTGCCCCTCCTCTCACCTCCTGCCCCTCCTCTCACCTCCTGCCCCTCCTCTCACCTCTCTCACCTCCTGCTCCTCCTCTCACCTCCTGCCCCTCCTCTCACCTCCTGCCCCTCCTTTCACCTCCTGCTCCTCCTCTCACCTTCTGCCCCTCCTCTCACCTCCTGCCCCTCCTCTCACCTCCTGCCCCTCCTCTCACCTCCTGCCCCTCCTCTCACCTCCTGCCCCTCCTCTCACCTCTCTCACCTCCTGCCCCCTCTCTCACCTTCTGCCCCCTCTCACCTTCTGCCCCCTCTCTCACCTCCTGCCCCCTCTCTCACCTCCTGCCCCCTCTCTCACCTCCTGCCCCCCTCCGCGCCACCTCTGGGGACTCACTTGATGGACTGGGCCATTTGTATATACACAGGCGCCGCTTTCTCCACCTTCTCCATGCAGCCACGGAGTCTCTGTAACAGAAAAGCCAGCGATCAGCCTCCTGCAAAGCAAAGCTCATCGATGGAGACATCCTGGCACGGCGCCTCCTCTCCGAGGCTGCTCCTCACCTGGTAGAGCCGCACGATATCGGGCGTGTGGTCCTTCTCATCCATCTGAGTCTCGCGCTTCAGCAGGGTGTCCTTGCAGTGTTGGCAGCAGCGGATCCGGTCGTCGTCCTTGTCCTCTAGGACGGAGCTGACACTGCCAAGGCTGCTGATGCTGCCCCTGCGGGACGCGTGTGCGCTGCCACTGGGGGACAGGCTGGGGCTGCCGTGCGCCGTCAGGGACTGCTTGCTGCCACTGGTCAGTTTGTCTGCGAAGGGACAGAGGAACGGTGGAGGCTCAGCACATCGGACGGGTCAGTCCCACAACCACGGCAAAGGAAGCCAGCGCGGCGATTCCGGAACATTCAGGGGAAACATGATCCAAGATGGAGCTCCAACCACAGCCACCGCGCGCGGCGAGACGATAACCAGGGACACGAATGAGGAAGGAGCCAGAGACACAGGTCTGATGGTGAAAACAGGACGGGACGGCAAGGGGCAGGGCGGTATGAGCAAGCGAAACGGGGCAAGTTGGCACGGGACAGAGTGGCAAGGGACAGGGTTGCATGGGGCAGGGCGGCAAGGGGCAGGGCGGTATGGGGCAGGGCAGCAGGGGACAGGGCAGCACGAGCAAGGAGGCACAGGGCAAGGTGGCACAGAGCAAGGTGGCACAGCAGCACATGGCAAGGTGGCAAAGGGCAGGGAGGCACGGCGGCATAGGGCAAGGTGGCACAGGGCAGGGAGGCACGGCGGCACAGGGCAAGGTGGCAAGGTGCAAGGCGGCACGGGGCAGGGAGGCACGGCGGCAAGGCCACACGGGGCAAGGGGGCAAGGAGGCAAAGCGCCACAGGGCAAGGCGGCACGGTGCAGGGAGGCACGGGGCAGGGAGACACGGCGGCACAGGGCAACGCGGAACGGGGCAGGGAGGCACGGGGCAGGGAGGCATTGGGCAGGGAGGCACAGGGCAAGGAGGCACCGCGGCACGGGGCAGAGAAGCATAAGGCAGGGAGGCACTGGGCAGCACGGGGCAGGGAGGCACGGGGCAGGGAGGCACGGAGAACGGAGGCACTGGGCAGCACAGGGCAAGGCGGCACGGAGAAGGGAGGCGCAGGGCAGCACGGGGCAGGGAGGCACAGAGAAGGGAGGCACGGAGAACGGAGGCACTGGGCGGCACGGGGACACGGAGAAGGGAGGCACAGGGCAGGGAGGCACAGGGCAGCACGGGGCAGGGAGGCACAGAGAAGGGAGGCACAGAGAAGGGAGGCACAGAGAAGGGAGGCACAGGGCAGCACGGGGCAGGGAGGCACGGAGAAGGGAGGCACAGAGAAGGGAGACGCTGGGCAGCACGGGAGGCACGCGGCAGGGAGGCACAGGCATGGAGGCACAGGCATGGAGGCACGGGGCAGGGAGGCACGGAGAAGGGAGGCACAGAGAAGGGAGGCACAGAGAAGGGAGGCACAAAGAAGGGAGGCACAGAGAAGGGAGACGCTGGGCAGCACGGGGCAGGGAGGCACGGGCAGGGAGGCACAGAGAAGGGAGGCACAGAGAAGGGAGGCGCAGGGAGGCACAGAGAAGGGAGGCATAGAGAAGGGAGGCATAGAGAAGGGAGGCACAGAGAAGGGTGACACAGAGAAGGGTGGCACAGAGAAGGGTGGCACAGAGAAGGGAGGCACAGGGCAGGACGGCACGGGGCAAGGCGGCACGGGGCATGGCGGCACGGAGAAGGGAGGCGCAGGGCGGCACGGCGCAGGGCGGTACGGGGCAGGGCGGTACGGGGCAGGGAGGCACGGGGCAGGGAGGCACGGGGCAGGGAGGCACGGGGCAGGGAGGCACGCACGGAGAAGGGAGGCACAGGGCAGCACGCGGCAGGGAGGCACGGGGCAGGGAGGCACGGAGAAGGGAGGCACGGAGAAGGGAGGCACAGGGCAGCACGGGGCAGGGAGGCATGGGGAAGGCTCAGAGGATACTCTGCCATTCCTTACTCGCGAGTGACAGAGTGACCAGTTGGGTGCAGGTTTTGCACATGATGGAGCCGCACAGCCGGCAGTGGTGACGCCGGTTGCGAATGCTGAATTTATTGCCGCAGTCCGGACAGAATGGGACGTCGTGATCGCTGACCCAGGAAACCACCAACTTCTCGGTGGCTGGAAAGAAGCACAAACACAATGAAAGAAATGTCCCTCACCCACCCCTCCCTCTTCATCCACCCTCCCAATCCCCCCTCCTCCTCCCCCCTCCAATCCCCCTCCTCCTCTCCTCCCAATCCCCCTCCTCCTCCCCCCTCCAATCCCCCTCCTCCTCCTCCCCCCTCACCCTCCTCCCCCCTCCTAATCCCCCCTCCTCCTCCTCACCCCCCTCCCCCTCCTCCCCCCTCCTCACCCACTCCTCTCCTCCCCCCTCCTCACCCCCTCCTCTCCTCCCCCCTCCTCTCCTCCCCCCCCTCCTCTCCTCCCCCCTCCTCCTCCTCTCCTCCCCCCTCCTCCCCCCCCTCCCCCCTCCTGAGACCTACCTCTGATCCGGGCAGAGTCCATGCTGGTGCGATCAAATGAGGTCAGCTTGGGGGGGAGAGAGGGGGCGGAGTTAATTTGTGGGATTTACCCCCAGCACCGCCCCCTCCCCCAATTTACACAGAACAAAAAACACAAAGATAAACAAAGGAAAATACAGAAAGAGCAGGGCTCAAAAAAAATCAAGTCCCGAGCTACTAGCCAGACCGCAAGAGTTACTTGCCACCAGTTGCCCCACCTACCCTGAACTCCGCCCATAAACCCACGCTCTATGATTATCGCTGTCAGCGGCTGGAAGTGACTCATATCCGGCTGTAGGAGTTAAAAGAAAAGCAGACTGGCTGGCCCTGAACACCTGATCAGCCCCTGAGCGGAGAGGCTGGCAATCAGGGCTCGCAGACCACCCAGAGAAGACAGCCGGCCAGCCGCCATCTTGAATTCTCCGGCTGGCCTAAAAACCCCCCCCAAAAACCCACCTGACCACGTGCAGCCCTGCGCTCACTTGAGACTCCTGACGGATCACATCGATCGGCAGTATGTCTCTTCCGAATCAGACCTGGGGTAGCAGGTCTTCCCATACAGGGGAATCAGACTCCGCAGGGAGTTCTCGGCGCTCGGAGCACTCATACTTTTGCCTCTCCCCGCCTCCTAGGAAACGCTCCAAAACCGCGGCCCGCTTTGCTGCCATGGAGGCTGCACTCCAGGCATCCATTTTGCGTTCCCTGTCCTCCGCTGTCTCCACCCTTTCTTTGTCCTTCCAGAGGACTATGGATGAAGCGGTGGCTTCTGTTAAGGAGTCTCCCGCTCCTAGTGCAGATCCTGCTCCCCCCCTAGACCCAGCTGTACCTTCAGGCTCAGCCCAGCTTGGCTCTAAGAAACATGTCAAATCCAAGCACATAGATACTCCTCCAAGAGGGGCTGGCATCCCCGACACTCTGCCTTCTGAGAATAGCGAGGTGACCTTGCGTAAAAGAGCCCCTGACCGCGGGGCATTGGTGGCGGTCTCTAAGGATAGGCTTCAGCCTGCAGGTTCTGGCCAACTCCCCAAACACACTGTGACGGAACCGTTCTCTTCCGCCTGTCCTGACTCTCCAGACACCCCTTCGTTGCGGTCAGCCCGGCTACTGGGAGCGCTGTCCTCAGCGCCTCGAGCAGCTTGACCCGCCTGCTTCTGTTCCTCTGCCCTGGAGCCGTTAGGAATTTCCAGAAGGCCGCTCGGTGCCTTCTGAGGTTGAGTGTATAGTGTAGCGTCGCTGAAATAAAACACCAGACGTGGCTGTATGCTTTAAAACAGGATTCTCTCTCTGTCTCAGTCTCTGAGAGTTCTGACTTTTAATGAACAAAAACGCCACCATTTATGCTGAAATCCAACAGCCATAATTTGCATAAATGACACACATCGTCCTACTAAAATGCTAATTACATTATGTCAGTTAGATATTTACAATAAACATTCTTTAGCCTTTAGCTCACACATCATTTACATAATCTATTGTAAAGGAAATCAGTTAGGTTTTGGCTGAGACAATGGTGACTCTCAACCTCTGAGACATGTAAACAGATAACAGATGAACAAAGAGAAAAACCCTTTTGCCTAATCACAAGTTACTCAAACCTATTTTACAATCTATACGAAAGAAAGCATTGTACTCGCTGCAGGTAGTATCTTTAATAAAAACCACATTTTTACCTAAAGAAATATAAGTATATTTAAAACTAAAGCTACGCCATTTTACACTAAACTAATTTAAACTAAAACCAAACGATGTAAAATATATTTAAAAACACACGATACAATTGAACATAAAGTCTGTTGGGGTTTGAAGCATGGAGCGTTACATCAGCTCCATGACATATGTCCCCCCCTTCCAGAACGGCAGGGTAAGCTTAGATCCTAAACGGATCGCTTGCCACTGACGAGACCTCTGACCTTGTCCCTTTTCTGTGCCATCTTCAAAGTTCCAGGTTGCGGGCACATAAGCAAAGTCAGCGGGGTCTGACGGTCGTTGGAGGGTTGTGGGTCCATAGTCCCGGGGAAAGAGGCAAGCCAACCCTCTTGTCCAGTGCACCAAGCAACAGGCCACCACAGTCCACAGGCATAAAATGTTGGTTAGGGGGCAGCCTGAAATTACCCCCCATATCTTGCTCTGTCCAGGGCACCTCTCTGCAGACCCAGGACCTGAAGACAGTCAACAGTCACAGTTCCCAGTCTCTCCTTCTGCTGATGCCCCCCTCCCAGACATTCAAACGGGGCCCACCCCACAATCCCAAATGGGTGCAACTCTTCCTGGGACCAGGAACCTAGCAGCCTCCCAGGATGATCACTCACCGGTCTCCTGGGAAGGGGGGGGAAGTGATCTCCTCTCTTTCTGCACCTTGGTTGGTAGGGGTGGCATTATGAGGGGTCCCCATTTTCCTCGGGGAACAGTCACACGTGGATGCCAGAACAGCCTCCAGCAACACCAGGTACAAACGCTCTTCGGTGCAAAATATATCAGGGGCAATGACTCGACCCCCTGTTGTGCTGCTCTCCTCCATGGTGGGCAAGTGGGTGCTGGCAGCTCGTAGCAGGGACAGCTCATCTTGCAGCCGCCGGCACTGTGCTTGCGTCCCATGAAGCTCAGCCTTCAGGTGGCTGATAGTGCCCTGGTGCTCCTGCGCCGATACATCCAGTTGGTGTGTCAGGCGGCACACCTCCTCCTCGCTTGCCTTGGTTTGAGCGAGGCTCTCTTTCAGAGCTGCGTTGGTTTCTTGCAGGTGGTGTTGGCACAGCTGGAGTTGGTTCTGGAGCAGCTGTATTTCCTCTTGCTGCTCATAGGCCCGTGCCTGAAAAGTATTCCGGGAGAGCTGTGTCTGCTCCAACTCCTGCTCACAGAGCTCCAGACGAGTTTTAAAAGCTGTTATTTCTATGTGTTGAGCAGGTCCAGTTCGCCGCTCAGCTTCCAGCTGCTCGATCATTACACGGGAGCCACGCTCCAGCTCCGCTATCTGCGCCTGAGCACCACTGAGCTCCGTGTGTAGGGTGAGGGTAGAGTCCTCACAGGCCTGCAGCTGGGCTGACAATTGTTGTATGGTGGCTGCCTGTTCTTGCACTTCCATGCAGCGACCATCTCTCTCCACCGTGACAGCTCGCAGCTCATCCTGTAGCCGGGGCAATTGCAGGCCAGTCTCTTTCTCGCCCTGGGTGGCAAAGTCTAGTTGCCCTTTCAAGGTCTCTACCTCCCTTCGAAGCGGGTCACAACATTTGCATTCGCTCTCCAGCACCACCTCCATTTCTTTCACCCGTCCACCCCTCCGCTTCTTTTTAGCCTTACTTGAGGGTGGGTTGACGGTCACGGTTGGTGCGGAGGCATATTTTGTTTGTGTCTTGGCGTTGGCAGAAGCTGATGCTTCCAAAATCCCTGGTCTCTGCCAAGCCAAGTCTGTAGGCACCCTCTGGGTATATGGTGTAGTTGCCAGCCAGTTCTCCTCCTGGCTACGAAGGTCCCCTGGCTCAATACAGCCTGGGACCTTGTATTTGTTGTATTCCCCCTGCAGAGAGTTAAAATCTTCCTGGTCCTGCACAGCTTCCCCTTTCTGCAATAAACAGACCTCATTCCAAACGCTCTGGAACAGGTCCATGCTAGGGTTTGGACCATATTGCTTGAGGCGTCTTTTTACCTCCTTGAGCGTTTCCATCTCGCTCCTGTTTGCACCACACTTGTGCCTTTGACCCTTATTTCAGTATTCGTTCCTTCCACGGCTCTCCAGCAGGTTCTTCAGGGTGTCCTGCTTGCAGGCTGCGTAGTTTGTCATCTCAGGGTGTCTTAGTGTTGGAGAGCCTCTATCCACACCGCTTGCCACCAATGTGACGGAACCGTTCTCTTCCGTCTGTCCTGACTTTCCAGACACCCCTTCGTTGCGGTCAGCCCGGCTACTGGGAGCGCTGTACTCAGCACCTCGAGCAGCTTGACCCGCCTGCTTCTGTTCCTCTGCCCTGGAGCCGTTAGGAATTTCCAGAAGGCTGCTCGGTGCCTTCTGAGATTGAGTGTATAGTGTAGCGTCGCTGAAATAAAACACCAGACGCGGCTGTATGCTTTAAAACAGGATTCTCTCTCTTTCTCAGTCACTGAGAGTTCTGACTTTTAATGAACAAAAACGCCACCATTTATGCTGAAATCCAACAGTCATAACTTGCATAAATGACGCACATCTTCCTACTAAAATGCTAATTACATTATGTCAGGTATTTACAATAAACATTCTTTACATTCTTTAGCTCACACAATATTTGCATAATCTATTGTAAAGGAGATCAGTTAGGTTTTGGCTGAGACAATGGTGACTCCCAACCTCTGAGACATGTAAACAGATAACAGATGAACAAAGAGAAAACCCTTTTGCCTAATCACAAATTACTCAAACCTATTTTACAATCTATACGAAAGAAAGCATTGCAGTCGCTGCAGGTAGTATCTTTAATAAAAAACACATTTTTACCTAAAGAAATAGAAGTATATTTAAAACTAAAGCTACGCCATTTTACACTAAACTAATTTAAACTAAAACCAAACTATGTAAAATATATTTAAAAACACACTATACAATTGAACATAAAGTCTCTTGGGTTTGAAGCATGGAGCATTACATCAGCTCCATGACACACACTGACTCGGAGAGTGAGGAACCCGAGCACGGGGAGGATGATGGAGTTATAGAATTATATGCTCCACATGATGTAGGCCTGTTGGCCGAGGAGGAAAGGCCCCCACCGCCATTGTCTACCAAAGAGGTTGTGTGTGATCCTCAGGGCCACCCGATGTTTTCCCCGGCAGGGATTCTGCACCCACGATCTACTGCATGGTCTCCTATGCCACACGTGGAGATGTGGGTGGATGCCCATATGCGGTTCCCTATGGATAAGGAGACCAGGGTAAAATTGAGGGCTGAACGATCTCGTCCTACCACCGCAGGCAAGGCTTGTCTCATCCTGGGAGTGGATGAAGACTTTGTGAAATTTATGACCAATAAAGGATGGTCTCCCAAGAAGGGGGTTGATATGACTTTCAGAGTCTGTGAGGACAAGGTGCTGGATGTTGTACCTCCTTGATATGGTGGAGGATGCTCGCTTACATGATACCCCCTTAGACCTGGAAGAGGCTACAGGCTGGATTCAACGCTCTTTGTGCCTGTTGCTAATGCGGCTTTGGCCGCCGAAAAACACAAGTCTATGATTTTGAGGATGGATCCTCAGCTTACATCCATGGCCAATAAGGACAAAGTTGCCAAGGCTCAGGGCCTTCTTTTTGGTGATGGTTTTATTAATAATATGGGTACATACACCAGCGCCTTTACCGCACTGGATAAAGTGGAAACCGCCATTAAGAAGGTGTTCCCCAAAAAGGTTTTCGACAGGACTGGCAAAGGAAGGCCGCGCCGGCTCAGTGGGCATTACCAGAGGCTCCTTCCGTGCCTCTAATGCTGCCGATTCTGGTCCCTCCGCTTACGGACCCTCTACCCGAGCTCAGGCCTGGAGAGGCCACGGATTCCGAGGTGGCCGAGGCTCGTTCCGTGCCCGTCGTCAGACTGGTAAGACTTCTGTGTATTGTTCCTCACTCATCAGTTCAGGTGGGGGGGCCGCATCCAATACTTTCTTCCAAAGTGGGAGATGATTACTGCAGACCCATGGGTCTTAAATGCAGTCAGGGGGTTCGAGATAGACTTTGAGACTGTCCCTCCTTACCGGTCTATACCTCCGCGACCCCTCTGCCTTTCCGTGGAACAAGAACTCTTGGTTCAGTCAGAAGTCACGGCCCTGGCATTGAAGGGGGCCATAGAGGAGGTCACCTGGGACTCAAGTTTGTGAGCAACTTGTTCCTCGCTGCAAAGAAGAGGGTTGGGACACGTCCTGTTATAAATATCAGGGACCTCAACGTTTGGGTGACGTACCGCCACTTCCAAATGGAAGGTTTTCACACGCTAAGAGATACACTCAACGAGAGAGATTGGCTTGTCAAACTGGATTTGAAGGATGCATATCTTTCCGTCCCCATGGCGCCAGCGTCCACAGATTTCCTGTGCTTCCCCTGGCGAGATCGCATGTAGCGCGCCGGCCTTTCATCCGCTCCGTGGTGCTTCACGAAGCTCATGAAACCAGTTGTGGAGTCGTTTCGTGTGAGAAGTGTACGCCTCGTTATTTATTTGGACGACGTCCTGTTGATGTCAGACTCCGCGGATTCTCTTCTCCCACACTTGTCATGGACGCTCTCGCTCCTGCATGACTTGTGCTTCCTGAGAAATGTGGAAAAGTCTCCTGTTGGTGGCCACTTGATGTCTAGAGTTTCTGGTTTTCCTCCTCGATTCGCATGCTATGACGCTCAGCGTTCCTCTTCCCAAGATGCGATCCATTCACAAGGAGGTTCGATCTCTCCTCAGGGACCCCTCACCCACGCCAAGGGAGCTGGCGAGGGTGATTGGTCTCCTGCCAGCGACTCGTTTGGCGGTTCTCCCTGCTCCGCTGCATTACAGGGCCCTCCAGAGATTGAAGGCCCGTTCTCTCCGTTTGGTGGCGGATTATTCCCGCAGGGTTCCCCTTTCAGACGTTGTGAGGTCGGACCTGGAGCGGTGCTTGACGGATTGGTCTCGTTGGAATGCTTGCCCGGTGCGGCCTCCCGTACCGACGTTGACTATACAATCCGACACGAGTCGTTCGGGTTGGTGGGCGCGGTGCGCCGCGGCGGACACATGAGGTGGTTGGTTGATCCAGGAACTGCATCTCCACATCAATACTCCGGAACTGATGGCGGCGTTCTTCGCCCTGAACTGCTTTTCCAGGGAGACCGATCACCGCTGTATCCTCCTCAAGTTGGACAACTTGTCGGCCGTCAGGTATATCAATGCCCTGGGGGGTCCTCGTTCGATGGCGCTGACAGCGGCGGCTGCCGATCTGTGGAATTTTTGTCTTCCCCGCGGTCTGTTTGTGGTGGCCCAATATCTTCCAGGTCTCGCCAATACAGTGGCGGACTGGAGTTCACGCCACCTGACGGATTCAGGGGATTGGCATCTGCTGCCGTCTGTGTTCGCCGCCATCGACGGGTTGTGGGGTCCTCTCAGGATGCATCTGTTTGCATCCAGGCTGAATCGCCAGTTGCCGGGATTTTACAGTTGGCGCCCGGATCCGGAGGGCACGGACGCCTTCGTCCAAATCTGGCCAGAGGGTCGTCTTTATGCCTTCTCTCCGTTTCAACTGTTGTTGCGTGTTTTGAGGCATCTCTGTGACACCAGGACGGAGTTGGTGTTGGTGACGCCGTTCTGGCGGTCCCAGCCGTGGTTTCCCCTGCTGTTGGAGTACTCTCTGGCTCCGCTCAGGTTGATTCCAGACTCAACGTCCCTGCTGACGGGGCCAAACGGCCTTCCTCATCCGCTGCTGCTAGAGGGTCGATTGTCCCTAGTGGTCTGGTTGGTTTCCGGTTCTCGTGGAGGAATTGTTGCAACACGCCCATAATTTTATTTGTTTTTTTCCTTATGTTGCTTGGGGTGGGATGCAGGTGGATTCGGTGTCTTCTCTTCCTAATGTCTGGCTTTGTGTTCTGTTTTCTTACAGCCACTTGATTGTCTATGGCGTGGATTTCCGTGTGAGCCCGATGTGCGCCCTGGACGTGATTCTTGTTTGATGTTCCTTGGTCTTGTTTCGTTGGCCGCATGAAGAAAGAGGGTGTTACTGCTCCGGCTCAGACCATTTATGGACTTGGGGGCAGGGCTTACAGACTAGGAGGGTTCCCCACGTTGGGGGCTTGTTTTTTCATGTTCTTTTTTATCACTGTTCTTTACTGCTGTAGGTGTAATAAAGAAAGAGATTGCAAATACTCGCCTCCGAGTCCTTATTAACCCTTTCACTGCTGAGGACGTGAGGGGAACGTCCTCATTGACTCCTAAGGAAATATGGGGTGGAGATAGGGGGTTGTTTTGAACCCCGTTATCTTCTGACTGTTGGCAGCTAGCATGGCCTTTCCAATGATACCAAACATAGAAACATAGAAAAATGTCGGCAGATAAGAACCTTTCGGCCCATCTAGTCGCCCAATTACATGGATACTTTACCTGGATTTATCTTTTGTTTAGGATAGCCTTATGCCTATCCCATGCCTGCTTAAATTCAATTACTGTTTTGGCCTCTACCACTTCTACTGGAAGACTGTTCCATGTATCCACCACCCTCTCAGTAAAATAATGCTTCCTGATGTTACTTTTAAACCTTTGCCCCTCTAATCTAAGACTATGTCCTCTTGTTTTGCTACTTTGTTTCCTTTTAAATATACTCCCTTCCTCTACCTTGTGGATTCCCTTTACGTATTTAAATGTTTCTATCATATCTCCTCTGTCTCGTCTTTTTTCCAAGCTGTACATGTTAAGATCATTAAGTCTTTCCTGGTAACTTTTCTCCTTCAAGCCGTACACCATTTTAGTAGCCCTTCTCTGAACTCTCTCTAAGATGTCTATATCCTTCTGGAGATACGGTCTCCAGTACTGCACACAGTACTCCAAGTGAGGTCTCACCAGTGCTCTGTACAGTGGCATGAGCACTTCCCTTTTCCTACTGCTAATACAGGCTCTCCCTACACTACCAAGCATTCTGCCAGCATTTCCAAGCATTCTGCCAGCATTTCCTGCTGCTCTATTACATTGACTACTTACCCTTAGATCCTCTGAAATAATAACCCCTAAATCCCTTTCCTCAGATGTTGAGGTTAGGACTGTATCAAATATTCTATATTCAGCCCTTGAACATGACCATGTTTAAAGTAAAGAAAAAAAATAATAAAAGTAAGAAAAATGTGGGGTTTTTTAAGACGTGAAATGGCTCAGCAGTGAAGGGGTTACTTAAAATCTAAACTTTCCGTCAACGGGAGTAGAAAAATTTGGGAATTATCACAGCTTCTAAATGGGGGGGGGGGGACTCCTACTGGGAATGGGGGGACTGACGACTGCTACTGGGAATGGGAGGGAGGGGACTCCTACTGGGGATGGGAGGGAGGGGACTCCTACTGGGAATGGGAGGGAGGGGACTCCTACTGGGAATGGGAGGGGAGGGGACTCCTACTGGGAATGGGAGGGGAGGGGACTCCTACTGGGAATGGGAGGGAGGGGACTCCTACTGGGAATGGGAGGGGAGGGGACTCCTACTGGGAATGGGGGGAGGGGACTCCTACTGGGAATGGGAGGGAAGGGACTCCTACTGGGAATGGGAGGGAAGGGACTCCTACTGGGAATGGGAGGGAAGGGACTCCTACTGGGAATGGGAGGGAAGGGACTCCTACTGGGAATGGGAGGGAAGGGACTCCTACTGGGAATGGGAGGGAAGGGACTCCTACTGGGAATGGGAGGGAGGGGACTCCTACTGGGAATGGGAGGGAGGGGACTCCTACTGGGAATGGGAGGAGGGAGGGGACTCCTACTGGGAATGGAGGAGGGGACTCCTACTGGGAATGGGAGGGAGGGGATGACTCCTACTGGAATGGGAGGGAGGGGATGACTCCTACTGGAATGGGAGGAGGGGATGACTCCTACTGGGAATGGGAGGGAGGGGATGACTCCTACTGGGAATGGGAGGGAGGGGATGACTCCTACTGGGAATGGGAGGGAGGGGACTCCTACTGGGAATGGGAGGGAAGGGACTCCTACTGGGAATGGGAGGGAAGGGACTCCTACTGGGAATGGGAGGGAAGGGACTCCTACTGGGAATGGAGGGAAGGGACTCCTACTGGGAATGGGAGGAAGGGACTCCTACTGGGAATGGAGGGAAGGGACTCCTACTGGGAATGGGAGGGAAGGGACTCCTACTGGGAATGGGAGGGAAGGACTCCTACTGGAATGGGAGGGAAGGGACTCCTACTGGGAATGGGAGGGAAGGGACTCCTACTGGGAATGGGAGGGAAGGGACTCCTACTGGGAATGGGAGGGAAGGGACTCCTACTGGGAATGGGAGGGAAGGGACTCCTACTGGGAATGGGAGGGAAGGGACTCCTACTGGGAATGGGAGGGAAGGGACTCCTACTGGGAATGGGAGGGAAGGGACTCCTACTGGAATGGGAGGAAGGGACTCCTACTGGGAATGGGAGGGAAGGGACTCCTACTGGAATGGGGGGGGAGGGGACTCCTACTGGGAATGGGGGGGGAGGGGACTCCTACTGGGAATGGGGGGGGAGGGGACTCCTACTGGGAATGGGGGGGGAGGGGACTCCTACTGGGAATGGGGGGGAGGGGACTCCTACTGGGAATGGGAGGGAGGGGACTCCTCCTACTGGGATGGGAGGGAGGGGACTCCTACTGGGAATGGGAGGGAGGGGACTCCTACGGAATGGGAGGGAGGGGACTCCTACTGGGAATGGAGGGAAGGGACTCCTACTGGGAATGGGAGGGAAGGGACTCCTACTGGGAATGGGAGGAAGGGACTCCTACTGGGAATGGGAGGGAAGGGACTCCTACTGGGAATGGGAGGGAAGGGACTCCTACTGGGAATGGGAGGGAAGGGACTCCTACTGGAATGGGAGGGAAGGGACTCCTACTGGGAATGGGAGGGAAGGGACTCCTACTGGGAATGGGGGGAGGGGACTCCTACTGGAATGGGAGGGAGGGGACGACTCCTACTGGGAATGGGAGGGAGGGGACGACCCTACTGGGAATGGGAGGGAGGGGACTCCTACTGGGAATGAGGGAGGGGACGACTCCTACTGGGAATGGGAGGGAGGACGACTCCTACTGGGAATGGGAGGGAGGGGACTCCTACTGGGAATGGGAGGGAGGGGACTCCTACTGGGAATGGGAGGGAGGGGACTCCTACTGGGAATGGGGGGAGGGGACTCCTACTGGGAATGGGGGGGATGACTCCTACTGGGAATGGGAGGGAGGGGACTCCTACTGGGAATGGGAGGGGACTCCTACTGGGAATGGGAGGGAAGGGACTCCTACTGGGAATGGAGGGAGGGGACTCCTACTGGAATGGGAGGGAGGGGACTCCTACTGGGAATGGGAGGGAGGGGACTCCTACTGGGAATGGGAGGGAGGGGACTCCTACCGGAATGGGAGGGAGGGGACTCCTACTGGGAATGGGAGGGAGAGGGGACTCCTACCGGGAATGGAGGGAGGGGACTCCTACCGGGAATGGGAGAGGGGACTCCTACGGGAATGGGAGGGAGGGGACTCCTACCGGGAATGGGAGGGAGGGGACTCCTACCGGGAATGGGAGGGAGGGGACTCCTACCGGGGAATGGGAGGGAGGGGACTCCTACGGGAATGGGAGGGAGGGGACTCCTACCGGGAATGGGAGGGAGGGGACTCCTACCGGGAATGGGGGGAGGGGACTCCTACCGGGAATGGGGGGAGGGGACTCCTACCGGGAATGGGAGGGAGGGGACTCCTACCGGGAATGGGAGGGAGGGGACTCCTACCGGGAATGGGAGGAGGGGACTCCTACCGGGAATGGGAGGGAGGGGACTCCTACCGGGAATGGGAGGGAGGGGACTCCTACGGGAATGGGAGGGAGGGGACTCCTACCGGGAATGGGAGGGAGGGGACTCCTACCGGGAATGGGAGGGAGGGGACTCCTACCGGGAATGGGAGGGAGGGACTCCTACCGGGAATGGGAGGGAGGGGACTCCTACCGGGAATGGGAGGGAGGGGACTCCTACCGGGAATGGGAGGGAGGGGACTCCTACCGGGAATGGGAGGGAGGGGACTCCTACCGGGAATGGGAGGGAGGGGACTCCTACCGGGAATGGGAGGGAGGGGACTCCTACCGGGAATGGGAGGGAGGGGACTCCTACCGGGAATGGGAGGGAGGGGACTCCTACCGGAATGGGAGGGAGGGAACTCCTACCGGAATGGGAGGGAGGGGACTCCTACCGGGAATGGGAGGAGGGGACTCCTACCGGGAATGGGAGGGAGGGGACTCCTACCGGGAATGGGAGGGAGGGGACTCCTACCGGGAATGGGAGGGAGGGGACTCCTACCGGAATGGGAGGGAGGGGACTCCTACCGGGAATGGGAGGGAGGGACTCCTACCGGAATGGGAGGGAGGGGACTCCTACCGGGAATGGGAGGGAGGGGACTCCTACCGGGAATGGGAGGGAGGGGACTCCTACGGGAATGGGAGGGAGGGGACTCCTACCGGGAATGGGAGGGAGGGGACTCCTACTGGGAATGGGAGGGAGGGGACTCCTACTGGGAATGGGAGGAGGAGGACTCCTACTGGGAATGGGAGGGAAGGGACTCCTACTGGGAATGGGAGGGAAGGGACTCCTACTGGGAATGGGGGGGGAGGGGACTCCTACTGGGATGGGAGGGAGGGACGACTCCTACTGGAATGGGAGGAGGGGACTCCTACTGGGAATGGGAGGGAGGGGACTCCTACTGGGAATGGGGGGGGGGACTCCTACTGGGAATGGGAGGGAGGGACGACTCCTACTGGGAATGGAAGGGAAGGGACTCCTACTGGGAATGGGAGGGAAGGGACTCCTACTGGGAATGGGGGGGGGGACTCCTACTGGGAATGGGGGGAGGGGGGGACTCCTACTGGGAATGGGGGGGGGGGGGGACTCCTACTGGGAATGGGAGGGAGGGGACTCCTACTGGGAATGGGAGGGAGGGGACTCTTACTGGGAATGGGAGGGAAGGGACTCCTACTGGGAATGGGAGGGAAGGGACTCCTACTGGGAATGGGAGGGAAGGGACTCCTACTGGGAATGGGGGGGAGGGGACTCCTACTGGGAATGGGGGGAGGGGACTCCTACTGGGAATGGGGGGGGAGGGGACTCCTACTGGGAATGGGAGGGGGGAGGGGACTCCTACTGGGAATGGGAGGGAGGGGACTCCTACTGGGAATGGGAGGGAGGGGACTCCTACTGGGAATGGGGGGGGGGACTCCTACTGGGAATGGGAGGGAGGGGACGACTCCTACTGGGAATGGGAGGGAGGGGACTCCTACTGGGAATGGGGGGGGGGACTCCTACTGGGAATGGGGGGGAGGGGACTCCTACTGGGAATGGGGGGGGGACTCCTACTGGGAATGGGAGGGAGGGACGACTCCTACTGGGAATGGGAGGGAGGGGACGACTCCTACTGGGAATGGGAGGGAGGGGACTCCTACTGGGAATGGGAGGGAGGGGACGACTCCTACTGGGAATGGGAGGAGGGGACGACTCCTACTGGGAATGGGAGGGAGGGGACTCCTACTGGGAATGGGGGGGGGGACTCCTACTGGAATGGGGGGGGGACTCCTACTGGGAATGGGGGGGGGGACTCCTACTGGGAATGGGGGGGAGGGGACTCCTACTGGGAATGGGGGGGGACTCCTACTGGGAATGGGAGGGAGGGACGACTCCTACTGGGAATGGGAGGAGGGGACGACTCCTACTGGGAATGGGAGGGAGGGGACTCCTACTGGGAATGGGAGGGAGGGGACGACTCCTACTGGGAATGGGAGGGAGGGGACGACTCCTACTGGGAATGGGAGGGAGGGGACGACTCCTACTGGGAATGGGAGGGAGGGGACGACTCCTACTGGGAATGGGAGGGAGGGGACTCCTACTGGGAATGGGAGGAGGGGACTCCTACTGGGAATGGGAGGGAGGGGACTCCTACTGGGAATGGGAGGGCAACTCCTATTGGGGATGGGGGGGCGCCAGAACAAGGCAAGCTGTGCTGCTGCAGGAGACCCCCCACCCCTCACCTGGACTCTCTCGGAGCGGGACAAGTGTGCGTGTGTGTGTTACACTGCCCAGTCACTGCCTTTACTACGCCACAAAGTTAATGTCTCTTCTACACCACCCAGTCACCATGCCACTACCAGGCACGGTCACCCACCCACACCTAAACCACTGTGCCACTGCGTGGGTGGAGGCCAGACACTCTGACGCTCACTGATCTCAGGAGTCCTATCACTCTGACAGCCTTTACATGCTATCACTCTGAGGCAGCCCCTGCACGCCGGGAATGCTCATACACAGAGCACATTACTGTGAGTTTTATTGCTGTGGAGCGGGATGAGGAGCACGAGGCGGAGCGGGAGTGCGATGTGGAGTGGGACGCGGAGCCGGAGTGGGAGTGGGAGGTGGAGCGGGAGGGGAGTGCGATGCGGAGCGGGAGGGGAGTGCGATGCGGAGCGGGAGGGGAGTGCGATGCGGAGCGGGAGGGGAGTGCGATGCAGAGCGGGAGGGGAGTGCGATGCGGAGCGGGAGGGGAGCGCATCCGTCTTGTCATACCAGCAAAGGGATTAAATTAGCCCTCCCCCCGCTGAGCTCCGCCCCCAGATTTCTCATAAAGGATCCCTGAACGCTGATGCCAGGGCTGCACGCGGTGACCCCGCAGGAAGGCACAGGTGTCATGTGACCGAGGGGGGGGGGGGTGGACGCTCGCGCTGAATACGCGGCCTGAGCGTCGCCTTAATGAATCCACGTGAAATCGATAAAGTCACCTTTTCGAGGCGGATGATGAGTTTGTTGACTTCCACCACGTAATGATCGATGCGTGCGGCGCGGTGCCTCTTAAACTCCGACAGGTGACTCCGTGCGGCACCTGAAACAACAACGAGACCCGGTGACCCCGCCACGCTCAGCACCGTCGGCACAATACCCATAATCCCCAGCGGATAAATCAAGACCTGATGGCAGAGGAGTCGTATCATCCCTCTACATGCACAGACTACCCCTCTCCCACATTGTGTGTGAGCGAAGACACGAGGCCCTGCAATCACAGTGTTACAACCACAGAATTCCAGGGTCACCGTACAGGGGGGATAAACAGCTGGCCCCAGTGCCTGTCACAAAGGGGCGGGGAACACAGCACAAAGGGGCGGGGAACACAGCACAAAGGGGCGGGGAACACAGCACAAAGGGGCAGGGCACAGCACAAAGGGGCGGGGAACACACCACAAAGGGGCAAGAGGCGGGACACACAGCCCAAAGGGGCGGGGCACACAGCCCAAAGGGGCGGGGCACACAGCCCAAAGGGGCGGGGCACACAGCCCAAAGGGGCGGGGCACACAGCCCAAAGGGGCGGGGAACACAGCACAAAGGGGCGGGGAACACAGCACAAAGGGGCGGGGAACACAGCACAAAGGGGCGGGGAACACAGCACAAAGGGGTAGGGCACAGCACAAAGGGCGGGACACAGCACAAAGGGGCGGAAGAGGCGGGACACACAGCCCAAAGGGGCGGGGAACACAGCCCAAAGGGGCGGGGAACACAGCCAAAGGGGCGGGGAACACAGCACAAAGGGGCAGGGCACAGCACAAAGGGGCGGGGAACACACCACAAAGGGGCAAGAGGCGGGACACACAGCCCAAAGGGGCGGGGAATACAGCCCAAAGGGGCGGGGCACACAGCCCAAAGGGGCGGGGCACACAGCCCAAAGGGGCGGGGCACACAGCCAAAGGGGCGGGGCACACAGCCAAAGGGGCGGGGCACACAGCCCAAGGGGCGGGGAACACAGCACAAAGGGGCGGGGAACACAGCACAAAGGGGCGGGACACAGCACAAAGGGGCGGGGAACACAGCACAAAGGGGCGGGGAACACAGCACAAAGGGGCGGGGAACACAGCACAAAGGGGCGGGGAACACAGCACAAAGGGGCGGGGAACACAGCACAAAGGGGCGGGGAACACAGCACAAAGGGGCGGGGAACACAGCACAAAGGGGCGGGGAACACAGCACAAAGGGGCAGGGCACAGCACAAAGGGGCAGGGCACAGCACAAAGGGGTAGGGCACAGCACAAAGGGGCGGGACACACAGCACAAAGGGGCGGGACACACAGCACAAAGGGGCGGGACACACGGCACAAAGGGGCGGGACACACAGCACAAAGGGGCGGGACACACAGCACAAAGGGGCGGGACACACAGCACAAAGGGGCGGGACACAGCACAAAGGGGTGGGACACAGCACAAAGGGGCGGGACACAGCACAAAGGGGCGGGACACAGCACAAAGGGGCGGGACACAGCACAAATGGGCGGGACACAGCACAAATGGGCGGGACACAACACAAAGGGGCGGGGCACATCACAAAGGGGGGCACATCACAAAGGGGCGGGGCACAGCACAAAGGGGCAGTGCATGATGGGAGTAACAAAAAAAATAGAAACATTTATATTTTGTGTCATGTGAGGATTTGACAAGCTGAACCGTCTTGCATAGGAATGAGATTAACCCTTTCAGTTTGTCACACACACCCCGTGCTTCCTTACCCAACTCCTGCGGGTCCCACAGACATGGATCCACCCCCCCATAGCTGAAAGCTTCATAGCGCTCCTGGCTCGCTCCCTCCGCACGGTCAGTGCCTTCTCGCTTCAGCAGCTTGTCCTTTGCTTTCTTTGCGATTTTTACCAGACCTGGAGAGAGAAACTCTACAATAAATACACACGTACAGCGGCCTGGACACCCAGCCTGCCATACATATATATATACGAGCACCCAGTCTGCCATACATATATACGAGCACCCAGTCTGCCATACATATATACGAGCACCCAGCCTGCCATACATATATACGCGCACCCAGTCTGCCATACATATATACGAGCACCCAGTCTGCCATACATATATATATATATACGAGCACCCAGTCTGCCATACATATATACGAGCACCCAGCCTGCCATACATATATATATATGAGCACCCAGCCTGCCATACATATATATATACGAGCACCCAGTCTGCCATACATATATACGAGCACCCAGCCTGCCATACATATATACGCGCACCCAGTCTGCCATACATATATACGAGCACCAAGCCTGCCATACATATATACGAGCACCCAGTCTGCCATACATATATACGAGCACCCAGTCTGCCATACATATATACGATCCCAGCGCATCTCCTGACCCGTATGGAGAGACCGAGACTTCCTGTTCAGCAGCCGACGAGCCCCTGAGAAAACACCTGTTTAGCCCCATTTCCTCCTGCCCCCCCATATTTACAGACATAGAGATTCATACTCTTGTAAAACAGATTAAAATACCCCAGTAGGGACATTAACCCCTGAGGGTACAAACCCATGGCGGCATCGTGCCCCCTCCCCCACACTCACTTTTCAGCTGCCCCCTGACGTCTCGCTCCTCGCTGTGCTCCTCCTCATAGTGCGCCTGCAGCTGGTAGAAGGACTGCAGGTCTTTCAGACACAGGGGGCAGAGGAATCCTTCGCGCACCTCCCCCTGCTCATCGAACGGAGCCGCCATGATGTCACAGATTGCCCACCTCTCCTGCGTGCCACGCGGGATCAGCGAGACGAGATGTCAGAGAGCGCAGCTTAACGGCAAACCGGCAGAACCTGAAGAAACAAACACCAAGAACAATTCATTACCACAAATTCACCAGATCATGATGCAATCCACCAGCATGACATCATCGCATGAACGCCTGCAGCCCAGTACACACACAGCATGACTCCCACAAATCAATCTGATGATGTCACACTCTAGGATTAAATCATGAACGAGTCAATGTCTGAAAGTGAGTGCACAAAAAAAGCAGACGAGACGCAGAGCAACACGACGAGAGCGAGAGGGCGAGACGCAGAGCAACACGACGAGAGCGAGCAGGCGAGACGCAGAGCAACACGACGAGAGCGAGAGGGCGAGACGCAGAGCAACACGACGAGAGCGAGAGGGCGAGACGCAGAGCAACACGACGAGAGCGAGAGGGCGAGACGCAGAGCAACACGACGAGAGCGAGAGGGCGAGACGCAGAGCAACACGACGAGAGCGAGAGGGCGAGATGCAGAGCAACGCGACGAGAGCGAGAGGGCGAGACGCAGAGCAACACTACAAGAGCGAGGGCGAGACGCTGAGCAACACGACGAGAGCGAGAGGGCGAGACGCAGAGCAACACGACGAGAGCGAGAGGGCGAGACGCAGAGCAACGCGACGAGAGCGAGACGCAGAGCAACACGACGAGAGCGAGCAGGCGAGACGCAGAGCAACACGACGAGAGCAAGCGAGACACAGAGCAACGCGAGAGAGCAAGACGCACAGCAACGCGACGAGAGCGAGAGGGCGAGACGCAGAGCAACACGACGAGAGCGAGACGCAGAGCAACAAGACGAGGGCAAGATGCAGAGCAACACAACGAGACCGAGCGGGCGAGATGCAGAGCAACACGACAAGACCGAGCGGGCGAGATGCAGAGCAACACGACGAGACCGAGCAGGCGAGATGCAGAGCAACACGACGAGACCGAGCGGGCGAGACGCAGAGCAACACGACGAGACCGAGCGGGCGAGACGCAGAGCAACACGACGAGACCGAGCGAGACGCAGAGCAACACGACGAGACCGAGCGGGCGAGACGCAGAGCAACACGACGAGACCGAGCGGGCGAGACGCAGAGCAACACGACGAGACCGAGCGGGCGAGACGCAGAGCAACACGACGAGACCGAGCGGGCGAGACGCAGAGCAACACGACGAGACCGAGCGGGCGAGACGCAGAGCAACATGACGAGACCGAGCGGGCGAGACGCAGAGCAACACGACGAGACTGAGCAGGCGAGACGCAGAGCAACACTATGAGACCGAGCGGGAGAGACGCAGTTAGTGCTATTCTCTCTCTCCCCATTTTTTTTACAGCTCTTAAGAGTAGCCACACCCCCTTTACAAGGGACCATAAGTAATAGGACAATTGAATGAAAAGTCGTTTCGTGGTCAGGTGCGGCGACTCCATTACTCCATCAATTAAGTCGGTAAAAAGGTCTGGAGTCGATTCAAAGTCCTTTTTTTTTGCATGTGGAATGTATTGCTGTGAAGCTGCATCTTGTGTTCAGAGGAGCCGTCCATGCAAGAGAAACCAACCATTGTAACACTTTAAAAACACAACAAACCCATCAGAGAGATAGCGGCAACACTAGCAGCGGCCACACCAACAGTTTATACAATCTGAGGAAAGAACGACCCGGTGAGCTCAGCAATATATAAAGACCTGGACGGCCACGCAAGACAACAGTGGTGGATGATCAGAGGATCCTCTCTATGGTAAAGAAAAACCCATAAACAACATCCAGACACGTGCAGGACACTCTCCAGGAGGTGGACGTATCATTGTCAAAGTCTACCACCAAGAGAAGTCTTCACAGCGCAAATAAGGAGGCTTTGTCACGGAGCTGATATCGGGCTCGCCTCAGCGAACCGCGGAACCCAAACTGGACAAGTTTAAAGACCATGTTTACTCTTTATGTCCAATTTATATCGTGTGTTTTTAAATATATTTTACATTGTTTGGTTTTAGTTTAAAATTAGTTTAGTGTAAAATGGCGTAACTTTAGTTTTAAATATACTTATATTTCTTTAGGTAAAAATGTGGTTTTTATTAAAGATACTACCTGCAGCGAGTGCAATGCTTTCTTTCGTATAGATTGTAAAATAGGTTTGAGTAATTTGTGATTAGGCAAAAGGGTTTTTCTCTTTGTTCATCTGTTATCTGTTTACATGTCTCAGAGGTTGGGAGTCACCATTGTCTCAGCCAAAACCTAACTGATCTCCTTTACAATAGATTAGCTCACACAATATTTGCATAAAGGCTAAACAATGTAAAGAATATTTATTGTAAATACCTGACATAATGTAATTAGCATTTTAGTAGGACGATGTGCGTCATTAATGCAAATTATGGCTGTTGGATTTCAGCATAAATGGTGGGGGTTTTTATTCATTAAAAATCAGAACTCTCAGAGACTGAGACAGAGAGAGAATCCTGTTTTAAAGCATACAGCCGCGTCTGGTGTTTTATTTCAGCGACGCTACACTATACACTCAACCTCAGAAGGCACTGAGCAGCCTTCTGGAAATTCCTAACGGCTCCGGGGCAGAGGAACAGAAGCAAGCGGGTCAAGCTGCTCGAGGCGCTGAGGACAGTGCTCCCAGTAGCCGGGCTGACCGCAACGAAGGGGTGTCTGGAGAGTCAGGACAGACGGAAGAGAACGGTTCCGTCACACTGGTGGCAAGCGGTGAGGATAAGCTCTCCAACCCCAGAAGAAACGCAGAATGGCCACCTATGCCAACTACAAGACGGAAACGCTGAGAGACATATTGGAGAATCGAGGAGGGGCCGCTGGCTCAAAAACTAAAGACACCCTGGTAGGAGAACTGGTCGCAATGGATCAACAGAACGGGGGCACAGGGACCCCGGCCACAGAAGACCCCTTCCAAAAGAAAGTCTGAGAGAGGATAGCTATGTACGGTGCCGCCCCATCAGAAGCCGCCATACAACAGGCCATTAGGGACATCCAACAACAGGAGGAGCGAGAAAAGGAGCGCCAGCATGGACTGCGGATGGCGGAGATACAGGCCAGTCGGATAGAAAGCCAACCCAGAGAGACCACCGGCCCGGAAGGTACCCTTTCAGGCATTTAAAACATTTAATGAGGCGGAGGAGGAAATTGAGAGCTTCCTCCAAGACTTCGAAAGATTATGCCAGGTACATGAAGTCCAACATTCCACCTGGGCCGGAATTCTGGCCAGCAAACTGTCGGGCCGAGCAGCAGAGGCATACCGAACAGTCCCGGACGAAGAGGCCATGGACTATGTTCGGGTGAAGCAGATACTACTGGCCCGCTTCGCCGTCACCCCAGAAGCCAGCCGGGTGAAGTTCCGCAACTCCCGTCGGCCCAACGGCACCACGCAAGTGGAGTGGGCTCACCGGTTACAACGCGACCTAAAAACCTGGTTCCAGGGGAGTCAGGCCCGAACCGTGGAGGAAATCACGCAGCTACTACTACTACTACTACTACAACAATTTTTCGAGAACACCGCTACAGCAGTACGGGAGTGGGTGAGGGATAAGAAGCCCCAAATGGTGCAGCAAGCTGCTACCTGGGCGGACGAATACACGGACACTCGGAAGCACAGTGGGGTCGAGGGACAACCCACCCCCCGACCCACTTTGCCCACTCCTCATCCGGACCCTTCCGGCCCGCACCTCGACCTACGGCCCGCCCGAACACCGAGGCCACCATACGTTGCTATGGCTGCAACCAAGTGGGCCACTTTCGAAAAACTGTCCTAATCGACCCCCCATACCAAGGGGTCCAGCCCGCGCCAGCCCACCGGCAGCCCACTGTTACAATGATGAACTCCAGTACCCGGACAGTCAGGAAGAGTGGGGCATGCTGCACGAGGCAGACCCCGTGCAAGCCGCCACAGGCCAACAACCGCGAGCACCACTGACAGGCCGTATGGATAAACGGGCGGGCAGCCCAGGGTCTCCGGGATTCTGGTGCCACCATTACCCTCGTACGCCCCCACCTGGTACCCGCAAGGAACCGGTCCGGCCAGACCAGACCATTGCCGTCCGAGTCGCCGGGGGAAAAGTACTCCGGCTGTCCACCGCCCGAGTCCACCTAGATTGGGGCTCCGGGGCAGGATCCGTGAAAGTGGGCCTATTGGACAAATTACCAGCCGAAATCATCCTCGGGAATGACCTGGGACGTCTGGTCTCGGCCTATGCCACGGACGCAGCAGTACCCGTGACCACCCGACAGCAGAGCGGCCAGACCCACCACACCACTCCAGCCGGGACCCAGGAGAGACCACAAACCAAACCCCCCAAACCCCGACAAAGCGACACCCCATCCCCCCGACCATTCCCTTACGTGGGACTCCCCGGCCACCCTCCAGCACCAGACACAAACGGACCCTACCCTAGAAAGGTACCGGGACATCGCAGGCAAGGGTCAGGAAGAGGAAAGGGATGACCGCATCGAGTGGGAAGATGGGCTGTTATACAGATACACCGAGAGGGTGGGAACGCGGAGGAAACAGGCCTCCCACAAACAGTTAGTCGTACCCCAAGCCCCTAGACAGGAACTCTTAAGATTGGACCACGACATCACCCTCGCCGGTCACCTGGGGAAGTCCAAGACCCAGCACCGACTATCCCGAGCCTTCTTCTGGCCCCGACTCCATGAGGACGTGCGGGAGTAATGCCGCACCTGCCAGGTCTGCCAGAAGGTGGGCAAAACTGGGGACCACCGAAAAGCCCCGCTACGACCGATGCCCATCATCCAGGAGCCCTTTAGCTGGGTGGCGGTAGATATAAATCGGCCCCCTGGCTCGCCCCAGCACCACGGGGAAGAAATATATTCTCACGATGGTGGACTACGCCACCCGGTACCCTGAGGCCATACCCTTATCCAATATTCCTGGCCGACACCATAGCGGATGCCCTCCTACAGGTGTTCTCCCGGGTGGGGTTCCCCCGGGAAATTTTATCTGACCAAGGGTCCCAGTTCACCGCTGAGCTGACCCAACAGCTCTGGCGCCTCTGCGGTGTCAAGGCTCTCCACAGCGCCCCATACCATCCCCAGACGAACGGGCTGTGCGAGCTGTTTAACGGGACCCTGAAGCAGTAGATCCGTGCCTTCACCCAGGAGAGGAAGGACTGGGAGACGTATCTGCCCCACTTGTTATTCGCATATAGGGAGGTGCCCCAGGAGTCTACCGGGTTCTCCCCATTCAAATTGGTATATGGGCGCAGGGTACGGGGACCCTTAGACCTAGTTAGGGTCCAATGGGAGGGGAGACAGGAGCCTGAAGGACTCCCCGTCCTGAGTTATGTGCTGGAGCAGGGCCGGCGCTAGTGTAAGGCAGCACAGGCGGCCGCCTTACTGTTCTGGCCTGGTGCCAAACTGGGGGGCGTGAAAATCCGCTTCCCAGTTCAGAGTCACTCACTGCTTCTGATGCCGCCCATGATGTAAATTATCCTCCCCCTTGTGGCTGGATCAGCTGCACTTCCGGTCTGGTGAAGGGGAGGGCGCACAGGAAGAGGTAGAAGAGTCTGGGCCATGTGCTTCCTCGTGCTGCTCCTCTTACAGCACAACGATTGAGGAGATTAATCAGCCCCTGCAGCAGCAGAGACCCCCATGGAGCCAGGAGGTGAGTTATCACACTGCCTGCCCTCCATCTGCCCCTCTCCCTTTCATGATATCCTCCCTCTCTGAGATGCAGAGATGGTGCCCCCCCCCACACAAATACAGCAAAAGTGTGAGAGATCTTCCCGCTGTGAAGATGCTTCTGTTTTTAACTATTGCTTTACCAGGTCATCCTTCCTGACAGTAAAGCACAGCTGAAGCACATTGTAATATGGTGCTCAGATACCGGGTCCAGCAAGAGCTAAAAACAGAGGCTTCTCTTTCACAGCAGGGGAGATCTCTCACACTTATATCACTGTTACATGGAATAGTCTCCCAGTGGGGGCAGTATCTACTACCCTTTCTATATCACTGTTACTGCCCCCACTGGGAGGCTATTCCATGTATCTACTACCCTTTCTATATCACTGTTACTGCCCCCACTGGGAGGCTATTCCATGTATCTACTACCCTTTCTATATCACTGTTACTGCCCCCACTGGGAGGCTATTCCATGTATCTACTACCCTTTCTATATCCCTGTTACTGCCCCCACTGGGAGGTTATTCCATGTATCTACTACCTTTCTATATCACTGTTACTGCTCCACTGGGAGGCTATTCCATGTATCTACTACCCTTTCTATATCCTGTTACTGCCCCCACTGGGAGACTATTCCATGTATCTACTACCCTTTCTATATCACTGTTACTGCCCCCACTGGGAGGCTATTCCATGTATCTACTACCCTTTCTATATCACTGTTACTGCCCCCACTGGGAGGCTATTCCATGTATCTACTACCCTTCTATATCACTGTTACTGCCCCCACTGGAGGCTATTCCATGTATCTACTACCCTTTCTATATCACTGTTACTGCTCCCACTGGGAGGCTATTCCATGTATCTACTACCCTTTCTATATCACTGTTACTGCCCCCACTGGGAGGATATTCCATGTATCTACTACCCTTTGTATATCACCGTTACCACCCCCACTGGGAGACTATTCCCTGTATCTACTACCCTTTCTATATCACTGTTACTGCCCCCACTGGGAGGCTATTCCCTGTATCTACTACCCTTTCTATATCACTGTTACTGCTCCCACTGGGAGGCTATTCCATGTATCTACTACCCTTTCTATATCACTGTTACTGCCCCCACTGGGAGGCTATTCCATGTATCTACTACCCTTTCTATATCACTGTTACTGCCCCCACTGGGAGGCTATTCCATGTATTGGCTATTTCATGCCACTGTACAGAGCACTGGTGAGACCTCACTTGGAGTACTGTGTGCAGTACTGGAGACCGTATCTCCAGAAGGATATAGACATCTTAGAGAGAGTTCAGAGAAGGGCTACTAAAATGGTGTACGGCTTGAAGGAGAAAAGTTACCAGGAAAGGCTTAATGATCTTAACATGTACAGCTTGGAAAAAAGACGAGACAGAGGAGATATGATAGAAACATTTAAATACGTAAAGGGAATCCACAAGGTAGAGGAAGGGAGTATATTTAAAAGGAAACAAAGTAGCAAAACAAGAGGACATAGTCTTAGATTAGAGGGGCAAAGGTTTAAAAGTAACATCAGGAAGCATTATTTTACTGAGAGGGTGGTGGATACATGGAACAGTCTTCCAGTAGAAGTGGTAGAGGCCAAAACAGTAATTGAATTTAAGCAAGCATGGGATAGGCATAAGGCTATCCTAAACAAAAGATAAATCCAGGTAAAGTATCCATGTAATTGGGCGACTAGATGGGCCGAAAGGTTCTTATCTGCCGACATTTTTTCTATGTTTTCTATGTTTCTATGTATCTACTACCCTTTCTATATCACTGTTACTGCCCCCACTGGGAGGCTATTCCATGTAACAATAATATAGAAAGGGTAGTAGATACATGGAATAGTCTCCCAGTGGAGGCAGTATCTACTACCCTTTCTATATCACTGTTACAGGGAATAGTCTCCCAGTGGGAGCAGTAACAGTGATCATGCAAAATTGTAAGTCTTTTCTCTATGCTGATAGGCATGGCACAGATAAGGGAGGGTGGGCACCAAAATGCACCTTCGCCTGAGTAGACAAAAATGCTTGCACCGGCCCTGTGCTGGAGCTCCGTGAGCACCTAACAGAACTCACGGGACTGGTCCAGGGGAACATGCAGGCAGCCCAGGCCCAGCAGAAGGCGTGGTATGACCGCTCCGCCCGAAGCCGCTCCTTCCTCGTGGGCCAGAAGGTCCTGTTGGTGAAACCACAGCGGCAGAACAAGCTGCAGGCGTCCTGGCAGGGCCCCTACCAGGTGGTAACCCAACTGGGGGATACCACCTACGTGGTGGTCAGCTGCACAGACACCAGGATCCAGCGGACGTTCCACGTCAATATGCTAAAGGCCTACCACGAACGGCCTGAGGCAGTGGCTGCCATCTGCGCTCCGGCCACCGAGGAGGCAGAACAGATCCCCATAATGGACCTCCCCGGGGTAGATAGCTGTCCCTCAGGGGTAGAACAGGTGCAGCTGGGGGAGGGGTTGGGACCCCACAAACAGGCCCAGGTTAGGCAGGTGCTCCAAGACCGCCAGGAGGTCTTTTCCGCACTCCCCGGCTATACCCGCCAGGCACTGCACAAAGTAGAGACCCCAGGGCAGAGGCCCCTCCGGCAACCGGCGTACCGACTCCCGGAGGCAGTCCGCGAACCCATGCGGGCCGAAATCCGGGAAATGCTAGAGCTAGGGGTAATTGAGCCCTCAGCCAGTCCGTGGGCCTCCCCAGTAGTGTTGGTCCCTAAAAAGGATGGTACCACCCGGTTCTGCGTCGACTACCGGAGGTTGAATGACTGTATCATCACAGACGCCTACCCCATGCCCCGAGTCGACGAGCTACTAGATCAGATCTCCCAGGGGCACTACTTGACCACCATGGACTTATGAAAGGGGTACTAGCAGATTCCCCTTGAGGAGGAGGCGACCCCCAAGTCGGCCTTCATCACCCTGTGCGGCCTGTACCAATTTCGTGTCATGCCGTTCGGGATGAAGAACGCTCCGGCTACCTTCCAACGTTTAATTGATCGCCTTCTCGACGGCCTGCAGGAGCTTGCCTGTGCCTACCTGGATGACATAGCCATCTACAGCCAGACCTGGGAGGAACACCTTCACTACCTGGGGGTAGTGCTAGACCGGATCAGGGACACCAACCTGACCCTCAAACCAGAGAAATGTAAGATCGGGATGTCCGAGGTACAGTACCCCGGCCACCGCGTGGGGTGTGGGAAACAGCGACCCGAACCCGCCAAGGTCAAAGCCATCTTAGATTGGCCCACTCTCGTGACCAAGACCCAAGTCCTCGCCTTCCTAGGGACCGCTGGGTATTACAGAAAATTCGTCCCCCATTACAGCGACCTCGCCAAACCCCTGACGGACTTGACCAAAAAATCCCTACCCCGCCAAGTCCTCTGGTCCCCGGAGTGTGAGACGGCCTTCCAACATCTCAAAACCGCCCTGACCCAAGCTCCCCTCCTGGCGACACCAAATTATAATAAACGCATTGTCGTCCATACAGACGCCTCCATGTTCGGTCTGGGAGCCGTGTTAAGCCAAGTGGGGAACGATTGGGAGGGAACATCCGGTGGCGTTCACCAGCCGTAAACTGCTACCCCGGGAGGTGGGGTACGCCGCCTGTGGAGAAGGAATGTTTGGCCTTGGTCTGGGCCCTGAGGAAGTTTCAACCCTACGTTTATGGGCGATCGTTCACTGTCATGACTGACCACAATCCCCTGGTGTGGCTCAACCAGGTGGCTGGAGAAAATGGCCGCTTGCTACGTTGGAGCCTGGCCCTACAACCCTTTAATTTTACTATACAGTACCGGCCCGGGCCCCAAAATGGGAACGCTGATGGACTATCTCGGCAAACGGCCCGGGAGCCCGGAGACCCCTGAACTCCGACTTCCCCGAGTCGACCCGTTGGGGTCCAACCGTGTCCGTCGGACTCTATTGGGGGAGAGAAATGTCACGCAGCTGATATCGGGCTCGCCTCAGCGAACTGCGGAACCCAAACTGGACAAGTTTAAAGACCATGTTTACTCTTTATGTCCAATTTATATCGTGTGTTTTTAAATATATTTTACATCGTTTGGTTTTAGTTTAAATTAGTTTAGTGTAAAATGGCGTAGCTTTAGTTTTAAATATACTTATATTCCTGTAGGTAAAAATGTGGTTTTTATTAAAGATACTACCTACAGCGAGTGCAATGCTTTCTTTCGTAGATTGTAAAATAGGTTTGAGTAATTTGTGATTAGGCAAAAGGGTTTTTCTCTTTGTTCATCTGTTATCTGTTTACATGTCTCAGAGGTTGGGAGTCACCATTGTCTCAGCCAAAACCTAATTGATCTCCTTTACAAAAGATTATGCAAATATTGTGTGTGCTAAAGGCTAAAGAATGTAAAGAATGTTTATTGTAAATACCTGACATAATTTAGGTAGGACAATGTGCGTCATTTATGCAAATTATGGCTGTTGGATTTCAGCATAAATGGTGGCGTTTTTGTTCATTAAAAGTCAGAACTCTCAGAGACTGAGACAGAGAGAGAATCCTGTTTTAAAGCATACAGCCGCGTCTGGTGTTTTATTTCAGCGACGCTACACTATACACTCAACCTCAGAAGGCACCGAGCAGCCTTCTGGAAATTCCTAACGGCTCCAGGGCAGAGGAACAGAAGCAGGTGGGTCAAGCTGCTCGAGGCGCTGAGGACAGCGCTTCCAGTAGCCGGGCTGACCGCAACAAAGGGGTGTCTGAAGAGTCAGGACAGACGGAAGAGAACGGTTCCGTCACAGGCTTCACCACAAGCTGCAAACCATTCATAAGCCTGAAGAATAGAAAAGCCAGATTAGACTTTGCTAAAAAGCCAGAGCGGTTCTGTAAAAGCATTCTCTGGACGCATGAAACTAAGATTAATCTGTACCAGAATGACAGGAAGAAAAAAGTGTGGAGAAGGCTTGGAACAACTCATGATCCAAACCACACAGCGTCATCTGTAAGACATGGTGGAGGCAGTGTGATGGCACGGGCATGCATGGCTTCCAGTGGCACTGGGTCATTGGTGTTTATTGATGCTGTGACAGAAGCAGCCGGGTGAATTCAGCTGTGTTTAGAGATACTGTCAGCCCAGATTCAGCCAAATGCAGCAAAGTTGATTGTCCATCTGTCCTGTGAAGCGCCGTCCAATGATCCAAAACACACGACAAACGCAACCCAGGAGGAAGGAAAAGAAGTGGAATATTGTGCAATGACAGAGTCAATCACCTGATCTCAACCCAATCGAGCCGCATTTCACTTGCTGAAAACTAAAGCTAGAAAGAGCCACAAACAAAGAACAAGTGAAGACACTGCAGAGAGAGCCGGACAAAGCATCAGAAAGGAGGAGAGCGAGTCTCTGGTAATGTCTATGGGTTCCAGACTTCAGACATTAAAGCCAGTAAAGGATTCGACAAACTATTTAAAAGCAACATTATGATTATATTCATTTCTCCCAATTACAATTCAGCCCCTGAAAATGGGGGGGGGGCTGTGTATAAAAACGGGGGCACTATGTATAAGAATGGGGGTATAGGAAAAAAACAAGGGACTTCAGTGTTTGGAGAGATCGTCGTTGGGTCCAAGGATCAGACCCATAGGATACTGGAATCGCCAAAAAATGGAACGATGAGAAGATTAAAATGAATAAAAGTTTTTATTCCAAAATAAATATCAATAGATAAAAGCCCAACGCATTTCGTCTATAAAATAGACTTTTTCAAGGGCAGTAATAATACACAATGCAAAAAATAAAATAATATTAAAAATTTTTTTATTCATTGTAAACTTCTCATCATTCCATTTTTTGGCGATTCCAGTATCCTATGGGTCTGATCCTTGGACCCAACGACGATCTCTCCAAACACTGAAGCCCCTTGTTTTTTCCTATTTCTGTGTGGAGTAACGGACCCTCTCCTGGGAATTACCTCATTTTAAATTTAAGTTAAAAACGTTTCCCTTTTCACCAATTTCTTGTTTTCTTCCTATAAAAATGGGGGAGGGGGCTGTGTATATAAATGGGGGGCTGTGTATATAAATGGGGGGGCTGTGTATATAAATGGGGGGCTGTGTATATAAATGGGGGGGCTGTGTATATAAATGGGGGGGCTGTGTATATAAATGGGGGGGCTGTGTATATAAATGGGGGCTGTGTATATAAATGGGGGGGCTGTGTATATAATGGGGGGCTGTGTATATTAAATGGGGGCTGTGTATAAAATGGGGGGGCTGTGTATATAAATGGGGGGGCTGTGTATATAAATGGGGGGGCTGTGTATATAAATGGGGGGCTGTGTATATAAATGGGGGGCTGTGTATATAAATGGGGGGCTGTGTATATAAATGGGGGGGCTGTGTATATAAATGGGGGGGCTGTGTATATAAATGGGGGGGCTGTGTATATAAAGGGGGGGCTGTGTATATAAATGGGGGGCAGTGTATATAAATGGGGGGCAGTGTATATAAATGGGGGGCAGTGTATATAAATGGGGGGCTGTGTATATAAATGGGGGGCTGTGTATATAAGGGGGGGCTGTGTATATAAATGGGGGGCAGTGTATATAAATGGGGGGCAGTGTATATAAATGGGGGGCAGTGTATATAAATGGGGGCTGTGTATATAAATGGGGGGCTGTGTATATAAATGGGGGGCTGTGTATATAAAGGGGGGGCTGTGTATATAAATGGGGGGCTGTGTATATAAATGGGGGGCAGTGTATATAAATGGGGGGCTGTGTATATAAATGGGGGGGCTGTGTATATAAATGGGGGGGCTGTGTATATAAATGGGGGCTGTGTATATAAATGGGGGGGCTGTGTATATAAATGGGGGCTGTGTATATAAATGGGGGGCTGTGTATATAAATGGGGGCTGTGTATATAAATGGGGGGGGCTGTGTATATAAATGGGGGGGCTGTGTATATAAATGGGGGGGCTGTGTATATAAATGGGGGCTGTGTATATAAATGGGGGGCTGTGTATATAAATGGGGGGGCTGTGTATATAAATGGGGGGGGGCTGTGTATATAAATGGGGGGGCTGTGTATATAAATGGGGGGCAGTGTATATAAATGGGGGCTGTGTATATAAATGGGGGGTTGTGTATATAAATGGGGGGCTGTGTATAATAAATGGGGGGCTGTGTATATAAATGGGGGGCTGTGTATATAAATGGGGGGGCTGTGTATATAAATGGGGGGGGCTGTGTATATAAATGGGGGCTGTGTATATAAATGGGGGGCTGTGTATATAAATGGGGGCTGTGTATATAAATGGGGGGGCTGTGTATATAAATGGGGGCTGTGTATATAAATGGGGGGGCTGTGTATAAAATGGGGGGCTGTGTATATAAATGGGGGGCTGTGTATATAAATGGGGGGCTGTGTATATAAATGGGGGGCTGTGTATATAAATGGGGGGCTGTGTATATAAATGGGGGGCTGTGTATATAAATGGGGGGCTGTGTATATAAATGGGGGCTGTGTATATAAATGGGGGGGGCTGTGTATATAAAGGGGGGGCTGTGTATATAAATGGGGGCTGTGTATATAAATGGGGGGGCTGTGTATATAAATGGGGGGGCTGTGTATAAAATGGGGGGCTGTGTATATAAATGGGGGCTGTGTATATAAATGGGGGGCTGTGTATATAAATGGGGGGCTGTGTATATAAATGGGGGGGCTGTGTATATAAATGGGGGGGGCTGTGTATATAAATGGGGGGCTGTGTATATAAATGGGGGGCTGTGTATATAAATGGGGGCTGTGTATATAAATGGGGGGGCTGTGTATATAAATGGGGGGCTGTGTATATAAATGGGGGGCTCTTGATATTTCTGCTCACTCCCTCCAATTAAAGCTGCAGATTGATTCCTTTTAATTTGATTCTTGGGTCACTCAGAGGCAGAAGTCTGTGTCCAAATATACCCCCCCCCCATATATTCTCTCACCCGGCCCCGGTAAATACTCTCCCGGTGTAAATTCACGGTTACACCCGCTCCCTGCTCACCGCCATGTCTGTCACTCCCGAATCGATTCACTCGGCAATCGCAGAGAGCCTAGAAGAACCACTAAGCAGCCGCAAGGCAGCCCGAGGAGCGCCGATTCATGGATTCGCTGAGCCCGAGGAGCGCCGAGTCATGGATTCGCTGAGCCCGAGGAGCGCCGAGTCATGGATTCGCTGAGCCCGAGGAGCGCCGAGTCATGGATTCGCTGAGCCCGAGGAGCGCCGAGTCATGGATTCGCTGAGCCCGAGGATAAAGTGAAAACTACCCCCTGTATCCTACACCCCGTGCAATGTGTCTCCCCCTCTATGCAATGTGTTCCCCTCTATACAATGTGTCTCCCCCTCTATACAATGTGTCTCCCCCTCTATACAATGTGTCTCCCCCTCTATACAATGTGTCTCCCCTCTATACAATTGTCTCCCCCTCTATATGATCTGTCTATACAATGTGTCTCCCCCTCTATACAATGTGTCTCCCCTCTATACAATGTGTCTCCCCTCTATGCAATGTGTCTCCCCCTCTATACAATGTGTCTCCCCCTCTATACAATGTGTCTCCCCCTCTATACAATGTGTTCCCCTCTATACAATGTGTCTCCCTCTATACAATGTGTCTCCCCTCTATACAATGTGTCTCCCCCTCTATACAATGTGTCTCCCCTCTATAACAATGTGTCTCCCCTCTATACAATGTGTCTCCCCTCTATACAATGTGTCTCCCCTCTATGCAATGTGTCTCCCCTCTATGCAATGTGTCTCCCCCTCTATGCAATGTGTCTCCCCTCTATACAATGTGTCTCCCCCTCTATACAATGTGTCTCCCCCTCTATACAATGTGTCTCCCCCTCTATACAATGTGTCTCCCCCTCTATACAATGTGTCTCCCCCTCTATACAATGTGTCTCCCCCTCTATACAATGTGTCTCCCCTCTATACAATGTGTCTCCCCCTCTATACAATGTGTCTCCCCTCTATACAATGTGTCTCCCCCTCTATACAATGTGTCTCCCCCTCTATACAATGTGTCTCCCCTCTATACAATGTGTCTCCCCCTCTATACAATGTGTCTCCCCCTCTATACAATGTGTCTCCCCCTCTATACAATGTGTCTCTCCCTCTATACAATGTGTCTCCCCTCTATACAATGTGTCTCCCCCTCTATACAATGTGTCTCCCCTCTATACAATGTGTCTCCCCTCTATACAATGTGTCTCCCTCTATACAATGTGTCTCCCCCTCTATACAATGTGTCTCTCCCTCTATACAATGTGTCTCCCCTCTATACAATGTGTCTCTCCCTCTATACAATGTGTCTCCCCTCTATACAATGTGTCTCCCCCTCTATACAATGTGTCTCCCCTCTATACAATGTGTCTCCCTCTATACAATGTGTCTCCCCCTCTATACAATGTGTTCTCCCCTCTATACAATGTGTCTCCCCTCTATACAATGTGTCTCCCCCTCTATACAATGTGTCTCCCCCTCTATACAATGTGTCTCTCCCTCTATACAATGTGTCTCTCCCTCTATACAATGTGTCTCCCCTCTATACAATGTGTCTCCCCTCTATACAATGTGTCTCCCCTCTATACAATGTGTCTCCCCTCTATACAATGTGTCTCCCCTCTATACAATGTGTCTCCCCTCTATACAATGTGTCTCCCCTCTATACAATGTGTCTCCCCTCTATACAATGTGTCTCCCCTCTATGCAATGTGTCTCCCCCTCTATGCAATGTGTCTCCCCCTCTATGCAATGTGTCTCCCCCTCTATGCAATGTGTCTCCCCCTCTATGCAATGTGTCTCCCCCTCTATGCAATGTGTCTCCCCCTCTATGCAATGTGTCTCAGTGTCACGGAATGACCCAAGAGGCTCGGCGCAGCGAGCCCAGGACTCAAACCCAAGACATTTTTTAAAAGGACCTATGTCAGGGAGCTGATGTAACGCTCCATGCTTCAAACCTCAAAAGACTTTATGGTCATTTATATCGTGTGATTTTAAATATACTTTACATCGTTTGGTTAGAGTTTAATTTAGTTTAGTGAAATGACATAGCTTTGGTTTTAAAACATACTTATATTCCTGTAGGTAAATGTGTGTTTCTGTAGCCAGTAAACAAGTTTTGCTGCTGTGTAATTTATGTGTCAGGGAGTTTCCCCATTATCTAGCTACATGTTTAATTTAAGGGATCTCTGATAGTGTGTGTTTAATCTGATGTGCTGGAACAATGGATGTACAACCGTTGTGTGAGTTGAAGGCTAAGAGAATGTGAAGAATGTTGATTGTAAATAACTGACATAACTAATTAGTATGGGTATGCTAGTAATTAGTATGGGTATGCAAATTGTGACTGTTGTACTTCAGCATAAATAGTGGCGTTGTTCCTTAAAAGTCAGTTCATCTGAGTGTTTGATACATGCAGCTCCGTCTGGTGTTGTCATTTCACGCCTGCTATATATCACCACCGCCCAGGAACGGGTCACTCTAACTCCGCAGCAGAACATCGATCCGTTGCGCCACCTTGGATCGGTACCTCGGGATACCGCAACCACCCCGAATCGGGACCTCGACTCAGCGGCGTGCCCCGCATCTTCAAGGAGACTCTACCGAACCGCGGTTCGCCACGCAGACCGTCTCCAGCCTTCCAAAGGTCAGTAGATCCGCTGCTCGAGACGCCGAGTGCCGTGCCACTCGGTAGTCGGGCGGATTTCCACCGTGGGTGCCCCATATACTCTCCAGATCTCCACCGCCACGTGGTCTTCTACCCAAGCCGCTCGAGACGCCGGGTGCCGTGCCACTCGGTAGTCGGGCTTGGCAACACCAAAGAGGGGGTCAGATAGAGCAGGACCGCAGGCGGATACCCCATTCCGCCACAGATGGATTATATGGAGGTTTGGCATGAAGGGGATCCAGTAGACTGGCACGAAGGGATTATATGGAGGGTTGGCATGAAGGGGATCCAGTAGACTGGCATGAACGGATTAAATGGAGGGTTGGCATGAAGGGGATCCAGTAGACTGGCATGGATGGATTATATGGAGGTTTGGCATGAAGGGGATCCAGTAAAGTGGCATGGATGGATTATATGGAGGGTTGGCATGAAGGGGATCCAGTAGACTGGCATGGAGGGTTGGTATGAAGGGGATCCAGTAGACTGGCATGGAGGGTTGGCATGAAGGGGATCCAGTAGACTGGCATGGAGGGTTGGTATGAAGGGGATCCAGTAGACTGGCATGAAGGGATTATATGGAGGGTTGGCATGAAGGGGATCCAGTAGACTGGCATGAAGGGATTATATGGAGGGTTGGCATGAAGGGGATCCAGTAGACTGGCATGAAGGGATTATATGGAGGGTTGGCATGAAGGGGATCCAGTAGACTGGCATGAAGGGATTATATGGAGGGTTGGCATGAAGGGGATCCAGTAGACTGGCATGGAGGGTTGGCATGAAGGGGATCCAGTAGACTGGCATGGAGGGATTATATGGAGGGTTGGTATGAAGGGGATCCAGTAGACTGGCATGGAGGGTTGGTATGAAGGGGATCCAGTAGACTGGCATGGAGGGTTGGCATGAAGGGGATCCAGTAGACTGGCATGGAGGGTTGGTATGAAGGGGATCCAGTAGACTGGCATGGAGGGTTGGTATGAAGGGGATCCAGTAGACTGGCATGGAGGGTTGGCATGAAGGGGATCCAGTAGACTGGCATGGAGGGATCATATGGAGGGTTGTCAGCGGGATCTAGTAGACTGGCATGGAGGGATTTTATGGGGGGTTGGCATGAAGGGGATCCAGTAGACTGGCATGGAGGTATTATATGGAGGGTTGACATGGGGATCTAGTAGACTGGCATGGAGGGATTATATACAGGTTTGGTATAAAGGGGATCCAGTAGACTGGTATGGAGGGATTATATGGAGGGTTGGCATGAAGGGGATCCAGTAGACTGGCATGGATGGATTATATGGAGGTTTGGCATGAAGGGGATCCAGTAGACTGGCATGGAGGGATTGTATGGAGGGTTGGTATGAAGGGGATCCAGTAGACTGGCATGAAGGGATTATATGGAGGGTTGGCATGAAGGGGATCCAGTAGACTGGCATGGATGGATTATATGGAGGTTTGGCATGAAGGAGATCCAGTAGACTGGCATGAAGGGATTATATGGAGGGTTGGCATGAAGGGGATCCAGTAGACTGGCATGAACGGATTAAATGGAGGGTTGGCATGAAGGGGATCCAGTAGAGTGGCATGGATGGATTATATGAAGGCTTGGCATGAAGGGGATCCAGTAGACTGGCATGAAGGGATTGTATGGAGGGTTGGCATGAAGGGGATCCAGTAGACTGGCATGGAGGGATCATATGGAGGGTTGACAGGGGGATCTAGTAGACTGGCATGGAGGGATTTTATGGGGGGTTGGCATGAAGGGGATCCAGTAGACTGGCATGGAGGTATTATATGGAGGGTTGGCATGAAGGGGATCCAGTAGACTGGCATGAAGGGATTATATGGAGGGTTGGCATGAAGGGGATCCAGTAGACTGGCATGAAGGGATTATATGGAGGGTTGGCATGAAGGGGATCCAGTAGACTGGCATGAAGGGATTATATGGAGGGTTGGTATGAAGGGGATCCAGTAGACTGGCATGGAGGGTTGGCATGAAGGGGATCCAGTAGACTGGCATGGGGGATTATATGGAGGGTTGGTATGAAGGGGATCCAGTAGACTGGCATGGAGGGTTGGTATGAAGGGGATCCAGTAGACTGGCATGGAGGGTTGGCATGAAGGGGATCCAGTAGACTGGCATGGAGGGTTGGTATGAAGGGGATCCAGTAGACTGGCATGGAGGGTTGGCATGAAGGGGATCCAGTAGACTGGCATGGAGGGTTGGTATGAAGGGGATCCAGTAGACTGGCATGGAGGGTTGGTATGAAGGGGATCCAGTAGACTGGCATGGAGGGTTGGCATGAAGGGGATCCAGTAGACTGGCATGAAGGGATTATATGGAGGGTTGGCATGAAGGGGATCCAGTAGACTGGCATGAAGGGATTATATGGAGGGTTGGCATGAAGGGGATCCAGTAGACTGGCATGAAGGGATTATATGGAGGGTTGGTATGAAGGGGATCCAGTAGACTGGCATGGAGGGTTGGCATGAAGGGGATCCAGTAGACTGGCATGGAGGGATTATATGGAGGGTTGGTATGAAGGGGATCCAGTAGACTGGCATGGAGGGTTGGTATGAAGGGGATCCAGTAGACTGGCATGGAGGGTTGGCATGAAGGGGATCCAGTAGACTGGCATGGAGGGTTGGTATGAAGGGGATCCAGTAGACTGGCATGGAGGGTTGGCATGAAGGGGATCCAGTAGACTGGCATGGAGGGTTGGTATGAAGGGGATCCAGTAGACTGGCATGGAGGGTTGGCATGAAGGGGATCCAGTAGACTGGCATGGAGGGATTTTATGGGGGGTTGGCATGAAGGGGATCCAGTAGACTGGCATGGAGGTATTATATGGAGGGTTGACATGGGGATCTAGTAGACTGGCATGGAGGGATTATATACAGGTTTGGTATAAAGGGGATCCAGTAGACTGGTATGGAGGGATTATATGGAGGGTTGGCATGAAGGGGATCCAGTAGACTGGCATGGATGGATTATATGGAGGTTTGGCATGAAGGGGATCCAGTAGACTGGCATGGAGGGATTGTATGGAGGGTTGGCATGAAGGGGATCCAGTAGACTGGCATGGATGGATTATATGGAGGTTTGGCATGAAGGAGATCCAGTAGACTGGCATGAAGGGATTATATGGAGGGTTGGCATGAAGGGGATCCAGTAGACTGGCATGAACGGATTAAATGGAGGGTTGGCATGAAGGGGATCCAGTAGAGTGGCATGGATGGATTATTATGAAGGCTTGGCATGAAGGGGATCCAGTAGACTGGCATGAAGGGATTGTATGGAGGGTTGGCATGAAGGGGATCCAGTAGACTGGCATGGAGGGATCATATGGAGGGTTGACAGGGGGATCTAGTAGACTGGCATGGAGGGATTTTATGGGGGGTTGGCATGAAGGGGATCCAGTAGACTGGCATGGAGGTATTATATGGAGGGTTGGCATGAAGGGGATCCAGTAGACTGGCATGAAGGGATTATATGGAGGGTTGGCATGAAGGGGATCCAGTAGACTGGCATGAAGGGATTATATGGAGGGTTGGCATGAAGGGGATCCAGTAGACTGGCATGAAGGGATTATATGGAGGGTTGGTATGAAGGGGATCCAGTAGACTGGCATGGAGGGTTGGCATGAAGGGGATCCAGTAGACTGGCATGAACCGATTATATGGAGGGTTGGCATGAAGGGGATCCAGTAGACTGGCATGAAGGGATTATATGGAGGGTTGGCATGAAGGGGATCCAGTAGACTGGCATGAAGGGATTATATGGAGGGTTGGCATGAAGGGGATCCAGTAGACTGGCATGAAGGGATTATATGGAGGGTTGGTATGAAGGGGATCCAGTAGACTGGCATGGAGGGTTGGCATGAAGGGGATCCAGTAGACTGGCATGAACCGATTATATGGAGGGTTGGCATGAAGGGGATCCAGTAGACTAGCATGGAGGGATTTTATGGAGGGTCGGCATGAAGGGGATCCAGTAGACTGGCATGAAGGGATTATATGGAGGGTTGGCATGAAGGGGATCCAGTAGACTGGCATGAAGGGATTATATGGAGGGTTGGCATGAAGGGGATCCAGTAGACTGGCATGAAGGGATTATATGGAGGGTTGGCCTCATTTGACACCTGGTGTGTCTCACGTACTGCCGCGCACAGAGCCGGTATGTGCCGTTACCACGGAATAGAGTGTCACAGATTTATCCCTCACATCCTGGCTGGTAGCCGCGGCAAAGCGCCCCGAATCACCGAACCCGGCTCAGTGGAGAGAAATGACACATTCTGCTTTATTTTCTGTGGGATCTAGAAACGAGAATATGAGGGTCATGGACAGGCCGAGGCGGCGGTGGCGGCTTTACCAAGACTAGAGCCCTGAGCTGTCGTTTCATGCAAGGCAGCCCTCTTCATGCCGTCCCTCTGCATGTTTTTGCCGTGGAAGCCCTGGGCATTCCAATCCTGGTTTTCATTGTCCTCCATCTGTTGGAGGTGACAGGTGCACCCCTCTCCAGCCCCTAATGGACCAGCCCTTCGAAATGTAGCGCTTTGGTGTTGAGGTTTATGGTACCAGCCCATTTCCTGTCCTCCCCATCATTTCCCATTGTGATGCATATTCTGCCTCCTATCAGTTCTTTGTGCTGTTTTCTGTCTTGCCCAATATTCCTGCCGTGTGTCAGGGAAGCGGTGTTCTGCCGCCTTGTCTCCTGTACTATGTATAAATCAAACCCTGACCATAACCTACCCAGCATCCCTTCATCTGTTGCATTTTTGGCTCTTATCCCAGCCATGACCATGACGATGGAGAGCCACCGCTCTGCTGTGACTGTTCCTCACACTGACCTCCATGCCGGAGACCACGTGTGTTTCTTCACATCAAAAATACAGCAGATAAGAAGCGGAATCTCCACAATGTCATGATCACCCGGGCAGGAAGATGTTAATCATGTCCATCCTCACATGTTTAACTCGTTCCCTTCTGCGACTGAACAAGAGCTCTTAAAGTTATTTCGATCCCCTCATCCCACTCCCAGCCCCCTCAACCCCGTCCCCTCACATCTTCGTAGGGATGAGCTGTTCGGTTCGGACGTCTCGGAGTTCGGGCCGAACTTAGCCTGTTCGGTCTGCTCGTGAACTCCGAACATTTCCGGGTGTTCGCCTCATGTTCGACCACAATGGACCACGATGCATTTTCCACTGGCCTGAAGCTCGTAATTGGCTACAGCCTTGCACCTGACCACAGGTCTGGTGCAAGACAAGTTCAACACTATGCCAATCACCGCTCAGAGTCCTGATTGGGCAAATTTGGGCAAAAAATGGGCTCACAGAGCTAAGTCCCGCAGCACACTATATAAGGTTTCCACGCAGCGCTTCTGCATGTATTTGAAAGGAGATTTCATAGGAGATTGTTGTTGTGTGTTCTTACTGCCGGCCTGCCACGCTACTGGGGGGGGGGTCTCATTTATACCCTATATCTGGGAATTGAGGTGATCTGTGTCTTGTCACACAGCCAGTGCCACGCAGTATTTTGGGGGTCACTAATTTTTACTAAATATCTGGGAATTGAGGTGATCTGTCTCTTGTCACTGCCAGCAAGTATTTTGGGGGTCACTAATTTCTACAAAATATTTGGGAATTGTTATAATCCGTGTGTTCTCACTGGCTGCCACCCATCAGGGGGTCTCACTGATTTATAGG
The DNA here is from genome assembly GCA_009667805.1 of Leptobrachium leishanense. NCBI lineage: Eukaryota > Metazoa > Chordata > Amphibia > Anura > Megophryidae > Leptobrachium > Leptobrachium leishanense. Next base: position 166,788,448 of record CM019070.1, on the reverse strand, counting down.
AGGTTTCACTGCCACCCATCAAGGGGTCTCACTGATTTATAGGAGGTTTCTGAGATTTGTAATCTGTGGCTTCTCACTGCCACCCATCAGGGGGTCCCACATACTTCTAGCAGATTTATGCGAATTGTAATCTGTGTCTTCTCACTGCCACCCATCAGGGGGTCCCACATACTTCTAGCAGATTTATGCGAATTGTAATCTGTGGCTTCTCACTGCCACCCATCAGGGGGTCACACTGATTTATAGGAGGGAATTGTAATCTGTGTCTTGTCACTGGCTGCCAGCTATCAGGGTGTCTCACTGAGTTATACCAGAGTTCTGTAAATCTTTGATTCAACTCTGGTATAAAGGATTAGATTTCTGTATATATTTAATCTATATATCACTCACCATGTCTGAAAGAACAAAAAGGACAGGCAGACGCTCCCAGACACAGATAAGAGGGCAAGCAGCCCCTGTGTCGGGAGGCTGTGCCTCTGGTAGTGGTGGACGTGGTGCATCCTCTGCAGGGGCATGCTTGTCCTTTCTAACTGGTGCTGGCCGTCTTCTTAAGCAGCAGCAACATACAGAGGATTTGGTGGATTGGCTAACCAGGCCATCCTCATCCTCCGAGTCCTCTGCAAGCCAGGCTTGTAGTGCTTTACAGTCCACCTCAGCTGCCAAAGCATCTAATGCAGCCTCCATGTCCACAGCTACTCCTGCCGTAGCCTCGCTATCACACACAGAGGAGTCAGCTGAATTGTTTGACTACAATGACAGTGACATGCTGCTTGAGGATGCGCAGCAAGTACAGTGCTCTGATTCAATCTCTGAGGTTGAGGAAGGGAGTATAATCAACCTAGAGGAAGGGGGTGCCAGTGATGACACACAAATAACTGGCACTCCTGTTGCCCCAGCAGCTGCAGCATACTGCCAAGTTGGCTCCAGTGACGAGGAGATAGGGGGTGAAGATGACATTGATGATGAGGTCACTGACTCCACCTGGGTGCCAGATCGAACAGAGGAATCAAGGGAGGTGGAGGAGGAGGCACAGCAAACACGAGGCACAACATCCTCTATGACCAACCGTAGCACTAGCCAGTCCAAGGCATCAGATGCCAGAGCTGCTCCGGTGCAGAGCACTGTTGTCTCAAAACACACACGCAGGAACTCTGCGGTCTGCTGGGAGTTCTTTAGGAAATGTGCAGCAGACCCCACCGTTGCTATTTGTAATCTATGTCAGATGAGGCTTAAGCGTGGGAAAGACACCGGACACTTGGGTACCACGTGCTTTAGGCGACATATGACCTCCTGCCACACATCCCGTTTGCGCAAAACTTTGCGTAGGTCCTCCTCCTCCTCATCTGTCTCTACCCCCACTGTATGTCCTGCCATGTCATTGCCTACAACCTCCACTGACAGGGATGATGCTACAGTAATGGATGTACCAGGTCCTTCCTCACAATGTGGCAGCATCCCATCAGCTGAAGATTTACGCAGTCAGATTACGTTGCCGCAGCTGCTGCAGCGTAAGAAAAAATATAGTCCCAAGCACAGCGTCTAAATGCCAGCTTAGCAAAATTACTCGCATTGCAGCTGCTGCCTTTCCAGCTGGTGGACTCTGCTCCCTTCCGTGAATTTGCTGAATGTGCTGTACCACAGTGGCAGGTTCCAAAACGCCATTACTTTTCACGCAAGGCCATTCCAGCACTAAACATTGTCTTCCACGTGCTGGTAATCGACTCATTTGGAAAGGCAGTCAGCAGCAAGGTGCATGTGACTTTAGACACATGGTCCAGCAACCATGGACAGGGTCATTACATTTCCTTCACGGCACACTGGGTAACTCTGATTGCAGCTGGGAGGGATCCAAGACGGGGCTCTGTGCTGGAGCTTGTTCATCCACCACGCCTCCAGAAAGCTGCTTGTATGAGGTCTGTCTGCTCCACCACCTCTCCCTCTTCCTCCTCCTCCTCCTTCTCTGTCTCTGGCGAAGTGGCAGTTAAACCGACGCCTGACAGGGTCTAGCAATGGCTCAAGCAAAAAGAAGCCAGACTGTGCTTGAGCTGGTTTGTTTAGGGGACAGGAGCCACACCGGGCCAGAAATTCTGTCAGCTCTGCAGGGCCAGGTGTCTGTGATAATGGCAGCAACCTTCTCTACACCCTATGCAAGGGTAAATTAACGCATGTACCATGCCTAGCACACGTCCTAAATCTAGTGGTACAACGTTTCCTAACCAAGTACCCAGGGCTGCCAGAGCTTCTCAGCCAGGCCAGAAAAGTCTGCAACCACTTCAGACGGTCATTCCCAGCAAGCGTTCGCCTGGCAGAAATTCAAAGAGAATTCCACCTTCCCACAAACCGTCTGATCTGTGACATGCCCACCAGGTGGAACTCGACATTAGCGATGCTGCAGCGTCTGCACAAGCAGCAGAGGGCCATCAACGAGTACCTGTGTGAGTATGGCACAAGGACAGGTTCAGGTCAACTTGTTTTTCTTTTCCCCCGCAGTGGCTGATGATCAAGGATGCATGCACTGCACTGTCACCATTTGAGGAGGCAACGAGGATGGTGAGCAGGGACAGTGCATGCATCAGTGACACAATTCCTTTAGTGTTCCTCCTGGAGCACACTCTGCGGGGAATTCTAGATGTGGCTCTAGAGGCAGAGCAGCGGGAGGAAGAGGAGGCCTTCCCTAGCTCTGAAGGCCCCAGTCTTTCCGCAGACAGCATTCCAGCGGGTCCTACTCAGATCAGACAGGAGGAGGAGGAGGAGGAGGAGGAATATTTAAGTAGTGGGGGCATTGAAGGTGGGGATTCCTCAAGGGAGGGTTTTGTGTGCCCAGAAACACAAGGGCTAGTGCGTAGCTGGGAGGAGGAAGTGCACGATGGGGTCATCCTCATTGACCGTTGCCACCTCGAACCTACGCTGCATGGGCTCCCTTATAATGCAAAGCCTGCTAAAGGACCCCAGGATTTGTGCTATCAAGGAGAGGGATCATTACTGGTTGGCAACCCTTCTTGATCCACGATACAAGGGTAAAGTTGCAGAGCTCATCCTGCCCGCACAGAGGGAGCACAGGATGAAAAAACTTGAGGACGCTCTAAAGCGACACTTGTGTAACACTTTTCCAGGCACTGGTAGGTTATCAAGTGATGACACAGGTGCTTCTGAGGCTGCGGATGATCAGAGGAATAGTGGTGAAGGCCAGGCCCACTTGACTGATGCATTTTTAAATTGTTTTAGTCCACGACGCCCAGGGACGTCAAATGTAGGCACCCATTGCCAGTGTCTTCACCATATGGTGCAGGACTACCTAGGGGCAAGGGCAGACCTGGATACCTTTCCAGCAGATGATCCACTGGCTTACTGGGTGTTGAGATTGGATCACTGGCCAGAACTTAGCCAATATGCTATGCAGCTACTAGGTTGCCCTTCATCCAGCGTGCGTTCTGAAAGGACGTTCAGTTCCGCTGGGAGGTTTTGTCACAGACAAAAGAGTGCGTCTGTCCACCGACTCTGTAGACCGGCTGACATTTATAAAAATGAATCAGTCCTGGATCAGCAGCTATCAATCCCCTGATGCTGACATAACGGAATAGATCGGGGATGTCTTCTGCATTCACAAAACCTCCAGCACTGAACTCTTCCACAAAAGGGTTACGGTGTGAATGCACTTGCTGCCATGAAAGGCACAATATTTGGCTGCACTGACGCCTGTGCCACATCTATATCATTTTAATTTTTTGAACCGCAGGGTCCAATCCTGCACTCTTCCACAATACCACAGAGGGGTTACTGTATGAATGCACTTGCTGGCCTGGCACCAAAAGCACAATATCTGGGTGCACTGACGCCTTTACCAGATTCATATCTTTTTAATATAGGACCACATGGTCCACCCCTGCATTCTTCCACAATACCACAGAGGGGTTACTGTATGATAGTACTTGCAGGCCTGGCACCAAAAGCACAATATTTGGGTGCACTTCCACTGACGCCTGTATCAGATTCATATCCTCAGAGGGGTTACGGTGTGACGGCACTGTTGCCGACGCTTAAGGCCCAATTTTAAAGCACCTATTGTTACTTTCATCCAAAGCCTGCATAAGTTTCACCATAATTTAGCCAAAAAATCGCTAAACTTTTTCTACGTGTCCGAAAATGTCTCCTCTTTTCATACAGGCTGCCGCCCCAAGCAGTTGTTTATGGATAGATTAAAGGAAAAGCATTTACCGTCATTTGAAACGTAATTTTTTTGTTATTAAATGTTTCTATACATCCTAGAAATCCGCCACTTCATGGGCAGGTTATGGGGACCTCCTAGGCACGATATTTGAAGGAATTTTTCGTTTTTATTTTTAACCCTTAATTCATGGAAAACTCACTGTACCTTTTTAAAAAATTTTTTTTTAAACTTTTTGTCCTTGTTTCCTGTCCCCCAGGGCACTACCCGGACCCCCATACACCTTTTATGGCTAATATCTAGCATATATGCCCTCTTGGAGGACACTCTAAAAACCGAATTTTCTGCCCCATTGACTTGTATTGAGTTCGGGTTCGAGTTCGGATTCGAACATTTGGAAAGTTTGGGTTCGAATATGAACCGAACTCGGGGGTGTTCAGCTCATCCCTACATCTTAGCAGAACACTTTCCGTTTCTCTCATCTGTAAAGGACCGGCGTTAATACCCCTCATCTGTAAAGGACCGGCGTTAATACCCCTGTCCTGGTTTTTTCTATCCGCATCACTTGGCGGCTTTGGGACTCCGTTTCCCACGATGCTCAGCCTGTATTTGGAGTGGGAGATGTAGTGTTGCTGAAGTTTGGTGCCCGGAGCGAGAGGACGCGACCGATACAACTGATAATATCCCGACTCTTAATGCGTCACCAATAAATCGATAAGACCAGCAGCTCCGCGGCTCATTAAGCCCCTCATCCTGACGGCCGGACCCCTTCCTCACCGCCGGCGTGTCAATGCTGTGACGCGGATTATCGGGGCTTCATGATCCCAGAGACGCGTCTCATATTAAAGGGATTTCTGGTGATTTGACAAAGTGGAACGATTCATGTCAGACGAGACGCTCAAAGTCGCATCGATCACATGACTTAATCACCACAAACAGCTACAGACACACAGACAATACCCAGAAATCCGAGCCAGTGATTATACTAAGAAATCAGCGTCTCCGAGGATTTAATGCCCCGGGCGCAGCTTCTCCGAGAAACACAGGAAGGGGTCGCGCTCTGACGTCAGCATCGTGTACGCGCATATGCTTTGAATTCCAGGTGACGGCTGAGGATACTGGGATTTGTGGGTCTCCATAGACAGCGATTCCCTTTGTTGCATCAGATTAATGGGGCTGCTGACGCCCCCTTTGTGTCCATCTGTCCGTCGTCCACACGTGTGTTTGTCTGTGTCATGGTTAGATCATTCTTCCCGCGGCAGCTCTTCACCATTTCTTTCTCCCTGTTTGCGGCTCTCGTGCGTCAGCAATCACGGGACTCGCTGCTTCTAGGACTAACGAGGGAAGGAAATTAATTAACCCACGAGGGGGCACCTAGCTGTGGAAGCGCCAGGACCCTCTGGCTTTGATCTGCCACCAGAAATTAAGTACCTGCTCTTCTGGGGCCGGGGGTTTAACTTGCCGCGTTTGAAGATTTCCATGTAAGCTGCTAATTGCCGACCCTCTCCTATTAATTGATTGGGCGCCTAATTAGGACCAGAGACCTAACGAGGAAGACATTAATGAGGAACGGTCCCAGGTGATGGAAATCCAGTCACGTGGCCAACGGTTCAGAAAGTCAACCATGTTATAGACTTAAAAAGTGGGTAAAGAGCAGAGAACAGGAACCCACAGCCTGCGCTGTACCCCAAAATGTACCCCCATATCCATGTCCTGCGCTGTACCCCAAAATGTACCCTCCTATCCATGTCCTGCGCTGTACCCCAAAATGTACCCCATATCCATGTCCTGTGCTGTACCCCAAAATGTACCCCCATATCCATGTCCTGCGCTGTACCCCAAAATGTACCCCCATATCCATGTCCTGCGCTGTACCCCAAAATGTACCCCCATATCCATGTCCTGCGCTGTACCCCAAAATGTACCCCCATATCCATGTCCTGCGCTGTACCCCAAAATGTACCCCCATATCCATGTCCTGCGCTGTACCCTGTATGTGTACCCCATATCCATACCCTGCACTGTACCTCACAATGTATCTTATATGCAGCGCTCAAAATTTCAAGTCCCAAGAAACTAACCAGGCCATAAGAGTTACTCGCCATCAGTTGCTCCACCTAACCCCTACCCAAGCCTTATCTCTGCCCCTAAAACACACCCGCTTAAATTATCTTATGAAATTACACTGTTAAAGGTTTTATTTAGAATAAAGTTACAAAAATAACATTAATCCCCAGACATCAGACCCCCAGATACATGTATACCCAGTCATCAGACCCTAGATACATGTATACCCAGTCATCAGACCCCAGATACATGTATACCCAGTCATCAGACCCCAGATATATGTATACCCAGTCATCAGACCCAAGATACATGTATACCCAGACGTCAGACCCAAGATACATGTACACCCAGTCATCAGACCCCAGATACATGTATACCCAGACGTCAGACCCAAGATACATGTATACCCAGTCGTCAGACCTCAGATACATGTATACCCAGACGTCAGACCCAAGATACATGTATACCCAGTCATCAGACCCCAGATACATGTATACCCAGTCATCAGACCCAAGATACATGTATACCCAGACGTCAGACCCAAGATACATGTACACCCAGTCATCAGACCCCAGATACATGTATACCCAGACGTCAGACCCAAGATACATGTATACCCAGTCGTCAGACCTCAGATACATGTATACCCAGTCGTCAGACCTCAGATACATGTATACCCAGACGTCAGACCCAAGATACATGTATACCCAGTCATCAGACCCCAGATACATGTATACCCAGTCATCAGACCCCAGATACATGTATACCCAGTCATCAGACCCCAGATACATGTATACCCAGTCATCAGACCCCAGATACATGTATACCCAGTCATCAGACCCCAGATACATGTATACCCAGACGTCAGACCTCAGATACATGTATACCCAGACGTCAGACCTCAGATACATGTATACCCAGACGTCAGACCCCAGATACATGTATACCCAGACGTCAGACCCCAGATACATGTATACCCAGACGTCAGACCCCAGATACATGTATACCCAGACGTCAGACCCCAGATACATGTATACCCAGTCATCAAACCCCAGATACATGTAACCCAGACGTCAGACTCCAGATACATGTATACCCAGTCATCAGACCCCAGTGTGAGCAGAGCAAGGAGGCAGGGACGTCCTCTCCACCCCCCCCCGCCAGTGACAGAGACGTGCAGGGTCAGGTTAGACCGCTGTTTCCTGCCACCGTGCAGCCTGGGGAAAGGGGGGTACACAGTGGCACCGCTGAAATACGCAGCACAGAATAATGTATTGTGCTGCCTGTGAGCATTTCCACATTTTGAGCCCTGCTATTTGTGTACCCGATGCCATACCCTGCACTGTACCCCACAATGTATCCTATATGTGTAATTCCTATCCATACCCTGCTTTGTACCCCTCAATGTACCCTATATGTGTACCTCCTATCCATACCCTGCTTTGTACCCCTCAATGTACCCTATGGGTTATATTACAAAGTTGGTGCTAACTTAACCAGAGCTGGTGTAAACTTCCCAGAGCCATTATAGCCTATGGAGGTTTTAAGTTTACAACAGCTCTGGTTAAATTAGCACCAACATTGTAATACTGCCCTATATGTGTATCCCATATCCATACCTCACGCTGTACCCTTCAATGTACCCTGTATGTGTACCCATAACCTGCTCTGTATCTCTAAATGTACCCTAAATGTGTGAACCATATTCATACCCTTCACTGTACCCCTATGTGACGTGTGTCAATTTGGACTTGTGGTACATGGGCCTAGAAATGCAGGTTACAGAGCTGGTGTCCGGCGCTAGCACTCACAATCTTCAGCTTCAATAAAAGATATTCAGCCAGGGATCGAGTCCTCAATGAAACAGTTGATGGAGGTAGAAGGAAAAAAGGGAAAAAAATGGAAGGGAGGAATTAAGTGCAGACTGTATCGTCCCAGACACCCACTGATGAAGCTACTTCTAGCGAAACGCATTTGCGGTGTATTTTATTTATTGTTTTAATAAAACCGATTGTGAATTTCCACCCTGTATGTGTCACGGAATGGCCCAACACCCTCAGCCAGGGGCGGTTCACGGTGACGGTTATATGGCCATAGACACTTAGGTGCTGTGGCACCCACGGAGTTTTGTGTATTTTATTTAGATGTGGATTTGTGTATGGTGAAATAAAGGTGTCCCCGTTTGTGTATCGTGAAATGTAATTCCCTTTGTCTGCCTTGCCCGCCGCCATTTCCCTGGTGCCTCGTGGATCCGGTCAGAATGATCGGATCGGGAAATGGCCGATTCGGACCGGCATCCGGTCGAATCGCAAAATGGTCGATTCACACCATCCGGTCCGAATCGGCAACTCCCCGATTCGTAACTACCAATACGGATCGGGGCCCGGGTGCCTCCTGCCAGCGAGGGCCAATGGGTCTTGTGTGGGCGGGCAGGGATTCCCATTGTTCCCATATTTGTGTAAAGTTTATAAGTATATGTGTTGTGCAAAAATAAAGTAGATTTTTCCAGTGCATCCAGCCTCGCCTGATGACTGTTATTTTCGGCCGTATTTGCTGAGGATCCCGCGCGGTCTCAGAGTACGGTTCCGAACCGAACTACCTTAGGGTCCGAACCGAATACTGTGCCTGTATCTCGCATCGGGGCAGAGGTGCATGGTTCGGGCCTCTGCCGTCAGCGTAATCGACCGAGGTGAGATCCGAACCGAAGGCGCGGACCGCGTACCGCGCTTCGGTGTATCGAGCGATCAGTCATAAGATCCGAAGATTCCCCGATCCCTTAAGATCCGAAGATTCATCCGGAGATCCGAATATTCCTCCGCGGGAGATCCGATCCCCGTAACCGCACGGCCGCTCCGCAGACGTCCCCACACCCACAAGGTCAGTGAACCAGCTGCTCGAGACGCTGAGTACCGTGTTGCTCAGTGGTCGGGCTGGTTCTACACAGGGGTCCCCTCCACCGCCCGCTAACCCTTCCCCAGGGTCACTCCAGGTCGCATGAGACGCCGAGTGCCGTGTCACTCGGTAGTCGGGCCAGCGGCAAGCGCCGGGGGCACGCAGATAGAGCACACCCGCTGGCGGACAACATCCCATTCCGTCATACTGGTGGCAGCGGTGGGATAAGCTCTCTGCAGACCCCTAGGAGACACTCACTATGGCCGGGTACGGGGCCTACAAGCGGGACGTCTTGCGTGGGATGCTGGAGAATCGGGGAGGCACCCCGGGCTCCAAGAGTCGGAGAGCCATGATGGAGGAGCTACGGAGACTGGATCAGGAGGCGGCGTCTGCAGCGTTACCCGCTGACATCGCGCCGGCACCCGTCCCCGCCGAGCCCGAAGAAAGCGATTTCCACCGGAAGGTGCGGGAGTGGGCCGTTATGTATGGAACGGCCCCATCGGAGGCTGTCATGCAGAGCCTGATCCGGGAGGTCAGTCAAGAAGAGGAGCGAGAAAAGGAGCGGGTGCACGAGCTGCGGCTGGAGGAGGTGCGGGGCCGACGGAACAGCAGCCCCCATTCGGACCGTTCCGCCGGGCGCAAAGTGCCTTTTCAGGCGTTCAAGGAATTCCGAGAAGCAGAGGAGGAGATAGAGAGCTATCTCCAGGACTTTGAGCGCCTGTGCCAAGTGCACGAAGTGCACCGTGCCGACTGGGTGAGAATCCTGGCATGTAAGCTGACCGGTCGGGCCGCCGAGCCTACCGCACGGTGCCGGACGAGGAGGCCACCAGTTATAAGCACGTAAAGCAGGCGTTGCTGAGCAGGTTCGCCGTGACCCCGGAAGCCAGCCGGGTGAAGTTCAGGAACTCTCGCCGGCCCAATGGCGCTACCCACGTTGAGTGGGCCCATCGATTGCAGCGGGACTTACGCACCTGGTTCTCGGGTAGCAGAGCAGAGACGGTGACTGAGATTGTCCAGCTGCTACTGCTCGAGCAGTTCTTCGAGCACACCCCCTCCGCTATCCGGGAGTGGGTGCGTGATAAGAAGCCCCAAACAGTGCAGCAAGCGGCTATTTGGGCAGACGAGTATACGGACACTTGGAAGGTTTCCGGGGGGGAGCGATCCCTGCCCTTCCGCCCCGCTCTACCTGCTCCACCACCCCCATCACCGGCGGTCCGGACGCCGGCAGCACGGCCCCCCAGTCGGCCCAACAACCTGGCCAACGTCCGATGCTATGGGTGCAACCAAGATGGGCACTACAAGCAGTATTGCCCCAACCGACCGGAGTTGACCCGACCGCCCGCCAGACCGGCGTCGTCCGCCCATTGTTGCGACACCGAGACCCCGTGGCCAGAGGCCCCGGAGGAATGGGAGCGGCTTCATGAGGCAGACCCCGTGCAAGCCGCCGCGGACGACAACCGTCATCATCACCGTCAGGCGGTGTGGATAAACGGGCGGGCCGCTGAGGGACTGCGGGACTCCGGGGCTACCATTACCCTGGTACGGCCCCACTTGGTTCAGCCGAACGACCGCCTGCACAACACCATTGCAGTACGGGTGGCCGGAGGAAAGGTTCTCCGGCTTGAGACGGCCCGGGTTCATCTGGACTGGGGGTCCGGGGAGAAAGTGGTGAGGGTGGGGTTGTTGAAGCAACTGCCGGCCGAGGTGCTCCTTGGCAACGATCTGGGACGGCTGGTCACTTCTTACTCCACAGATGCGGCCACCCCAGTAACCACTAGGCAGCAGAGCCAACGCCACGACAGGGGCACTCCGATCGGGACCCAGGTGAGATCCCAACCACGACCGCCCCGACCTCCCCGACCGGACATACCCCGACGAGTCCCGGCTCTTCCCTTCCCACCTGACCCCCCGTCCCCGTGGAGCTCCCCGGAGACGCTTCGTCACCAGACCCAGACCGATCCCACGTTACAGTGCTACCGGGATCGGGTAGAGGCCTCGACGATAAGAGGGAGGACAGGATAGAGTGGGAGGACGGGCTTCTCTACCGGTACACCGCGAGGGAGGGGTCCAAGAAGAAGCAGGTTCCGCAGAAGCAGATGGTGGTGCCCCAGGGCCCAAGACAGGAACTGTTGCGCTTGGCTCACGACATTCCCCTTGCAGGTCACCTAGGGCAGAAGAAAACCCGGCACCGGTTGGCGCGCGCGTTTTTCTGGCCCCGCCTCAGCGAAGACACTCGCGAGTATTGCTGCACCTGCCCAGTTTGCCAAAAAACTGGGAAGGCCGGGGATCACCCGAAGGCGCCCCTGCGCCCCATGCCCATCATCCAGGAGCCCTTTAGCCGGGTGGCGGTCGACATCATTGGGCCGTTGCCACGGCCCAGTGCCACCGGTAAGAGGTACATACTTACCGTAGTGGATTATGCCACCCGGTACCCCGAGGCTGTGGCCTTGGCCAACATCCAGGCGGACACCGTAGCGGACGCGCTCCTACGGGTGTTCACGAGGGTGGGGTTTCCCCGGGAAATCCTATCCGATCAGGGTACCCAGTTCACCGCTGAGCTCACCCAGCAGCTCTGGCGTCTCTGTGGTGTTAGGGCGCTGCACAGCGCCCCGTATCACCCCCAGACAAATGGGCTGTGCGAGCGGTTTAACGGGACCCTGAAGCAGCTCATCCGGGCCTTTGTGCATGAAAGCAAGGATTGGGAGAAGTATCTTCCCCACCTCTTGTTCGCCTACCGGGAGGTTCCTCAGGAATCCACTGGTTACTCCCCCTTTGAGCTGCTATATGGGCGCCAGGTGAGAGGACCCTTGGACCTGGTTAGGGCTCAGTGGGAGGGGGTACAGGAGGAAGATGGGGTTCCTGTGTTGGGTTATGTCTTGAAGCTCCGGGAGCGCTTGGCAGAACTCGCGGGGTTCGTACAGGAGAACATGGAGACGGCCCAGGCTCAGCAGAAGGCGTGGTACGACCGCGCTGCTTGCAGTCGCTCGTTCCTTGTGGGGCAGAAGGTTCTGGTGCTGAAGCCACAGCGGCAGAACAAGCTGCAGGCGGCCTGGCAAGGTCCCTACAAGGTGGTAACCCAATTGGGGGATACCACCTATGTGGTTGTTAGCTGCGCAGACACCAGAATCCAGCGGACGTTCCACGTCAATATGCTGAAGGCCTACCATGAGCGGCCGGAGACGGTGGACGCCATATGCGCGCCGGCTGTTGAGGAGACGGAACTATTCCCGTTGGTAGAACTTCCGGGGGTAGCCAAGCAGCCTTCCGGGGTGGATCAGGTGCAGCTGGGGGAGGAGTTAGGGCCCGAAAAGCAGGCGCGGCAGCTGCTTCACGACTACCCGGGGGTTTTCTCGGCTCTGCCGGGATACACTGACCAGGCCATCCATCAAGTGGACACCGGCTCCCGGAAGCGGTCCGCGAGTCCATGTGGGCCGAGATCCGGGAGATGTTGGAGCTGGGGGTCATTGAACCGTCGGCCAGCCCATGGGCGTCGCCCGTGGTCCTGGTGCCCAAGAAGGACGGTACCACCAGGTTCTGCGTCGACTATCGGCGGATAAACGACTGTACCATTACAGACGCTTATCCCATGCCCCGAGTCGACGAGCTGCTAGACCAGATCTCCCGGGGTCACTTTCTGACCACGGTCGATCTGTGCAAGGGGTACTGGCAGATTCCCCTTGCCGAGGAGGCGACCCCGAAGTCGGCCTTCATCACCCCATTCGGCTTGTACCAATTTCGAGTCATGCCGTTCGGGATGAAGAACGCCCCTGCTACCTTCCAGCGGTTGATCGATCGCCTCCTCGATGGCCTCCAGGGATTCGCTTGCGCATACCTGGATGACATAGCCATCTACAGCCAGACCTGGGAGGAACACCTTGACCACGTAGGGACAGTCCTGGGCCGGATTAGGGACGCCAACCTGACCCTTAAGCCGGAGAAATGTAAAGTGGGGATGGCCGAAGTGCAGTACCTGGGCCACCGGGTGGGGTGCGGGATACAACGGCCAGAATCCGCCAAGATAGAAGCCATCCTAGACTGGCCCACCCCTGTGACCAAGACCCAGGTCCTCGCCTTCCTGGGCACCGCGGGGTACTACAGGAAGTTCGTACCCCATTACAGTGACCTGGCCAAACACCTGACTGACTTGACGAAGAAATCCCTGCCCCGCCAAGTCCTGTGGTCCCCGGAGTGCGAGCAGGCCTTCCGGCAACTGAAGGCCGCCCTGACCCAAGCTCCCCTGCTAGCAGCTCCCAACTATAACAAACGTTTTGTTGTCCATACAGACGCGTCCATGTTCGGACTGGGAGCTGTCCTAAGTCAAGTGGGGGACGACGGGGGGGATCATCCGGTGGCGTTCATCAGCCGGAAGCTGTTACCCCGGGAGGTGGGGTATGCTGCGGTGGAGAAGGAGTGCCTAGCCTTGGTCTGGGCCCTACGGAAGCTCCAACCCTATGTCTACGGTCGGTCCTTCACCGTGATGACCGACCATAACCCCCTGGTGTGGCTCAACCGAGTGGCGGGGGAAAATGGCCGCCTATTGCGGTGGAGCCTGGCTCTCCAACCCTTCAACTTTACCATTCAATACCGGCCCGGGTCGCAAAACGGTAACGCAGATGGGTTATCGCGGCAGTCGGCCCGGGAACCAGGGGATTGGGGAGCCCCGACTACCCCGGTACGACCCGTTGGGGTCCAACCGGGTGCGTCGGACCTTGGGGAGGGGGAGGAGTGTCACGGAATGGCCCAACACCCTCAGCCAGGGGCGGTTCACGGTGACGGTTATATGGCCATAGACACTTAGGTGCTGTGGCACCCACGGAGTTTTGTGTATTTTATTTAGATGTGGATTTGTGTATGGTGAAATAAAGGTGTCCCTGTTTGTGTATCGTGAAATGTAATTCCCTTTGTCTGCCTTGCCCGCCGCCATTTCCCTGGTGCCTCGTGGATCCGGTCAGAATGATCGGATCGGGAAATGGCCGATTCGGACCATCCGGTCGAATCGCAAAATGGTCGATTCACACCATCCGGTCCGAATCGGCAACTCCCCGATTCGTAACTACCAATACGGATCGGGGCCCGGGTGCCTCCTGCCAGCGAGGGCCAATGGGTCTTGTGTGGGCGGGCAGGGATTCCCATTGTTCCCATATTTGTGTAAAGTTTATAAGTATATGTGTTGTGCAAAAATAAAGTAGATTTTTCCAGTGCATCCAGCCTCGCCTGATGACTGTTATTTTCGGCCGTATTTGCTGAGGATCCCGCGCGGTCTCAGAGTACGGTTCCGAACCGAACTACCTTAGGGTCCGAACCGAATACTGTGCCTGTATCTCGCATCGGGGCAGAGGTGCATGGTTCGGGCATCGGCCGTCAGAATAATCGACCGAGGTGAGATCCGATCCGAAGGCGCGGACCGCGTACCGCGCTTCGGTGTATCGAGCGATCAGTCATAAGATCCGAAGATTCCCCGATCCCGTAAGATCCGAAGATTCATCCGGAGATCCGAATATTCCTCCGCGGGAGATCCGATCCCCGTAACCGCACGGCCGCTCCGCAGACGTCCCCACACCCACAAGGTCAGTGAACCAGCTGCTCGAGACGCTGAGTACCGTGTTGCTCAGTGGTCGGGCTGGTTCTACACAGGGGTCCCCTCCACCGCCCGCTAACCCTTCCCCAGGGTCACTCCAGGCCGCACGAGACGCCGAGTGCCGTGTCACTCGGTAGTCGGGCCAGCGGTAAGCGCCGGGGGCACGCAGATAGAGCACACCCGCAGGCGGACAACATCCCATTCCGTCATAGTATGATCCTGGGTGATTTATTCCTTCGGCATCCTGAATAGATATTCCTAAGGATCTGGTTTCCTGCCTTGTGGACCTGAGGTTGGGGAATCGGTGCCCCTTGATTTAAATCCACCGATCTGCCTTCTGTTTGGTGCCCATTTATTTAAATCGGCTCCAGAATATGTGAGTATATCTCCTATTTTTTCACTCCTATCTGGGACGATACAGTCTGCACTTAATTCCTCCCTTCCATTTTTTTTCCCTTTTTTCTTCCACCTCCATCAACTGTTTCATTGAGGACTCGATCCCTGGCTGAATATCTTTTATTGAAGCTGAAGATTGTGAGTGCTAGCGCCGGACACCAGCTCTGTAACCTGCAGCTTTATACCTAAACGGTTTTGGGGATTTGCCGTTTGTTTGGACAGCCCGGCCGCTGCATCTCCAATCTGGCCAGTATAAACAGCTTTTTTTTCTTTTTATGTATGGACTATTTTTATACACACTATCTTTTATTCCATTTTTAATTTTGTTCACTTCATTTTTTCACCTTTTAATTGTTTTATTTGTTTTTATGGACTTAAAGGATTAATCACTTTTTTTTTTTTTTTTTGCACTTATTTAATGTATTTTGCTTAGTACTTTAACTGCAGCACAAGGATCAAGCACTGAGCCTTATTTCCAGCATCTGGACAAATTACCGCACCCTTTATAGAGCACCTTGCTCACTGATTGTCTTCAGCCCATATCTATGGTGTTTTATCCTTAGAGCTACCTACAAATCATCTATTTTTGCAGAGTTCATTACATTTAACACTGTTTGAAGTTATTGTTTTTTTTCTTTTCTTTCAGCACACATTTTACTATTTAGTCACGTCCTATGTAATTTCACGGATGTCACATTTTTTTGTGGTTCCATATGTATTTTTTTGCTTAATAATAATTTTTATCCTTTTTTATTCTATTTCTGGTCAATTCAGTCCTCTCACGCAGTGAGTCTCCTACTTATTTTTAGTTTTTATATATAGTCCATTTCCTTTTATTTTCCTGCCTATGCCAATAGAGCCATCTAGTGGCGCCATACAGACACTACACCCATTTCAATTCGGGCCTAGAAATGTATTTGAGTGGGTGCAGGTTGTTTGTGTAATCTGTGTTATGTAAGAATGATGTCATTATCTATCTGCTGATAGTATTAAATTTCTAGTCTCAGGAATGTGTCAATCTGCTTTGTCAGGCAAACACTGCCCCATTATCTGCTCTTTTAGGCTTAATCTGTTTACTGTGAACGATTGCCATTGTGCTGTCTGGTTTAGGAATGTTACGCAATGTTTATTCCATTATTCGTCTTACTTAATTATGTGTCCCAACATTTTCTAGGGGAGGTTTTTGTGTATGTAAAAGACCCATGTTTGACCGTATAAATATCTGTGCCTGTCCCCAATTAAAAGAGTTCCATTCTGACCCTGAAAACCCCCAGATCTACAGCCTCGTCTTATTTCTGGGGGATGCTGGCAGGCTCTTTATGAGTCCCGGTCCTTCAGATTCATCTGAGAGCTGGAGAAAGACACGAGTGTCTGTTTGGGGAGAACACAGGGGGGGGGGGTGTCCAGCAACGAAGCGGCATTGACTGATGTGACCTTGTCAGGGGGGCTGAGATCTGTCACACCCTCAACGTACCCTATATATATATATATATACATATATATATATGTACCCCATATCCATACCATGTGCTGTACCCCGCAATGTACCCCATATTCGTACCCTCTGTGTACCCCATAATGTACCCTATATGTGTACCCCATATCGTATCCCACAATGTAACCTATATGTGTACCCCATATCTGTACCCCACAATGTACTCTCTGTGTACCCCATGTACCCCACAACGTACTCTAGATGTGTATCCCATATCCGTATCCCACAATGTACCCTATGTGTACCCCATATCCACATCCCACACTGTACCCCACAATGTACCCCATATCCGTACCCCACAATGTACCCTCTATGTGTACCCCACAATGTACCTATATATGTATCCCATATCCATACCCTGTGCTGTACCCCTCAATGTACCCCATATCCATACCCCACACTGTACCCCATATCTGTAGCCCACAATGTACCCCATATCCGTAGCCCACAATGTACCCCATATCCGTAGCCCACAATGTACCCCATATCCGTACCCAACAATGTACCCCATATCCATACCCAACAATGTACCCTATATGTGTACCTCATATCCATACCCCACAATGTACCCTATATGTGTACCCCATATCTGTACCCCACAATGTGCCCCATATCCGTATCCTACAATGTACCCCACACTGTACCCTATATGTGTACCCCATATCCATACCCCACACTGTACCCTATGTGTGCCCAATATCCATAACCTGCACTCTATACAATACCCCACAATGTACCCCTCCCTGTACCTTAAACTGTGCCCTGCATTGTACCCCACACTTTACCCTGTATTTGCAGCCCATGCTGTACCCAACACTGTATGCAGTATCTGCAATCTGCGCTGCCTGACGTGTTTCACATTCTGTGATGGAGCTCATGCTTTATTCTATACACACTCAGGTCCGAGCGCAGAAACGGCTCCAATGCTGTTTGTGATGACATTACTTTGACGCGCCCGTCCGGACCCTGAATATCCAGTCACCCACCCCACAATAAACCCGGGCTGCAATTGCCATGGAAAACAACGGAATGGTGTGGTGACACTTTTGTATCTGGGATCATTTGGTTCTGTCTGCAGACTATTTATTTTCTCATGTGATGATTTGTAAATTACCCAGGCTGCTGTGCGGGTGCCACGGGGCGCTAACAACTGACCTTTACCCATGTTTGCAAACTACATTTCCCAGGATGCCCAGTGCCAGGTACATTGGGGGTGCCACTGAAGTGATATCACTGGAATTCCATCCTGAAACGAAGGCGATAACAAGGGGTGTTAATCCCGGACGAGCCACCACATTGTTACCTACCTCAGAGCAGGGAGGCTGGAGAGGGCCGGTAACAAATGTAGTGAAGTAGGCACAGGACGTGTTACCGGCCACTGGCGCCATCTTTATTTTACCGAGGCCAGAGCAGCCCAGCTCCTCCTGGACTGGCAGAGCCCAGGTGTGTGTCTTTACCCTGTGATCTGTGAAGGAGGTTGGATTTAACCTTTCATATTGTTTCTTTTCACTCTCCGGATTGGGGGCTGCGGTAACAGGGGCAGTGGCTGCTGTAGTGGGAGCAGTGGCTGCGGTAGCGGGAGCAGTGGCTGCGGTAGCGGGAGCAGTGGCTGCGGTAGCTGGGGCAGTGGCTGCGGTAGCGGGAGCAGTGGCTTCGGCAGCTGGGGCAGTGGCTGCAGTAGCGGGAGCAGTAGCTGCGGTAGCGGGAGCAGTGGCTGCGGCAGAGTTGAATACAGAGGATGCTGCCTTTGTTCAGATGCGATCTTTATTGTATCATACACAGGAAGTGAGGACCATGCGTTCACTATATACAGCCTCTCCATATTAAAATAGTTCTATACAGACATTTACCCACGACACGGCGCACAGCGGCCCTAGAAAAATAATTTCTTCACATTCAGCGGTTATTGGAGTATGGGGGGCGAACATTTTAGGGGATTTTTTTATTTGCACGTTAGAGGCGTGAATTGACATGACTATCATAAAACACCTGTGGTGGGGGATGGGTAAGTCTGGAGGGATATGGGGTGTCACATTCACATATTGGGAGAATCAGAAGAACGGGTGACATGATGCAGCACATGGGAGGGGGCGTGTAAGCACCCAGGGGTTTATTCACTAAACCAGGAACTGGGCTGAACTGCTGTGAGTCTCCTGCCGAGGTACAGGTACACCATTCATTAGGGGGTTATTCACTAAGCGCTGGCGTTTAACTGAAGTTCATCCTATTCTCTGTTATTGTGAACACGGGCAGGCGAGCGCTCCCGGCAAACAGCGGCACCCTAACCCTGAAGTAACACTGACCCTAATACAACCCCTAACCCTAAAGTAACGCTGACCCTAATGGTACCCCTAACCCTAAAGTAACGCTGACCCTAATGGTACCCCTAACCCTAAAGTAACGCTGACCCTAATACTACCCCTAGCCCTAAAGTAACGCTGACCTTAATACTACCCCTAACCCTAAAGTAACCCCGACCCTATTAATACCCTTAACCCTGAAGTAACACTGACCCTACTACTACCTGTGACGTGCGTCACTTTGGACTCAAAGTGCATGGGCCTAGAAATGTATTTGGGAGGTGCGAGCCTGATGTTTTTTGTTTTCCTGCTCTTTCTTTTGTTAAAGTCACCCTGTATCTACAATTCTAGATGCTGAGTGTGTTTTCTGTGTACCTTCTCTCTGTATAGTGTGACCTCTGTATTACTAGCCTGTCTTGTGTAGCATACACCCCCCCCTGTAAGTAATGGGTTCCTTTGTCTTCACATGCTTCCATTAACCCCCCTCCCCCGCAACTAATGTCACTCAGATAGTTATCTGACTCCTAAGCCATTGTTCCACTGCTGGGCATGTTTCCATGGTTTCTATACCTTCCCTGTATGTGTGTTTTTTTCCTGAAAGTAAAATCAGTCTCCATTTGGATTTTGAATCTGCAAGGTCTCCTCGCACAGTTTGTGTCGTCTACTCTGTGTGGGTACGAATACCTCCTGGGTTCAGCGAAAAGGGGCGCCCAGACGGAGGTTCCCTTGCTTGGGGGCTACCAGGATCCGTAATACTACCCCTAACCCTAAAGTAAGGCTGAGCCTAATACTACCCCTAACCCTAAAGTAACGCTGAGCCTAATACTACCCCTAACCCTAAAGTAATGCTGAGCCTAATACTACAATTAAAACTGCAATGAATGCAACTACAATGAATACTACCCGCTGACCCTAATACTACCCCTAACCCTAAAGTAACGCTGAGCCTAATACCACCCCTAACCCTAAAGTAACGCTGAGCCTAATACTACCCCTAACCCTAAAGTAACGCTGAGCCTAATACCACCCCTAACCCTAAAGTAACGCTGAGCCTAATACCACCCCTAACCCTAAAGTAACGCTGAGCCTAATACTACCCCTAACCCTAAAGTAACGCAGACCCTGATACTACCCCTAACCCTAAAGTAACGCTGAGCCTAATACTACCCCTAACCCTAAAGTAACGCTGAGCCTAATACTACCCCTAACCCTAAAGTAACGCTGAGCCTAATACTACCCATAACTCTAAAGTAACGCTGACCCTAATACTACTCCTAACCCTAAAACAATGGTAGCCATAACCCAGACCCTAAACCTAATAATAAAGCTTATACTAGTGATATTTCTGTACCCATTCAACTGTACCCGAATCCATCTGACTGGCCAACTGTACCCAAATCCATCTAACTGGCCAACTGCACCCGAATCCATCTAACTGGCCAACTGCACCCGAATCCATCTAACTGGCCAACTGCACCCGAATCCATCTAACTGGCCAACTGCACCCGAATCCATCTAACTGGCCAACTGCACCCGAATCCATCTAACTGGCCAACTGCACCCGAATCCATCTAATTGGCCAACTGCACCCGAATCCATCTAACTGGCCAACTGCACCCGAATCCATCTGACTGGCCAACTGCACCCGAATCCATCTGACTGGCCAACTGCACCCGAATCCATCTGACTGGCCAACTGCACCCGAATCCATCTGACTGGCCAACTGCACCCGAATCCATCTGACTGGCCAACTGCACCCGAATCCAACTGACTGGCCAACTGCACCCGAATCCATCTGACTGGCCAACTGCACCCGAATCCATCTGACTGGCCAACTGCACCCGAATCCATCTAATTGACCAACCGTACCCATATCCCCTCCTGTACCCCTGTACCTGTATCCCCTCCTGTACCCCTGTAACTGACAAACTGTACCCTTATCCCCTCCTTTACCCTGTTACTGGCAAACTGTACCCCTGTAACTGGCAAACTGTACCCGTATCCCCCTCCTGTACCCCTGTTACTGACAAACTGTACCCGTATCCCCTCCTGTACCCCTGTTACTGGCAAACTGTCCCCCTGTAACTGACAAACTGTACCCTTATCCCCTCCTGTACCCCTGTTACTGGCAAACTGTACCCCTGTTACTGGCAAACTGTACCCGTATCCCCTCCTGTACCCCTGTTCTGGCAAACTGTACCCAAGTCCTCTCCTGAATAACTTGGGATGAATCTATAACAGGACAAGCTATAGAGAGGGTGCGTCACAAGACAAACTGAAAGCAGGAGTGGCCTGAGGATACTGAGCACGTCACGTTGGGGTGCAGGGGTGACCTGGTAGTGGCAGGTCTAATGGGGGGTGCTGTCATTATAAAAGTTTCTGAACATGCAGACATTTCTGGTTTTCCTCCCTAAATCACAGGGAATGATAAATCGCCCGAGGACGGATACTGGGCGGCACGGCTTCTGGGCGACATTGATCTGAATTCAGCCGTTTGTTGTTGGTTCGTAATTCCGTGAATAAACCCGGTGCAGTGACGTCCCGGTGCATAACAGTGAAGGCAGACTTTGCCTGCTGGGGTGTTTGGTTTAATGTACAGATTAAGGACGTGTTGCCCTGTGACTCCCACGCACAGCACTGAGCCGCAGGATAAACTCGTGCCTTATGGTCAATGTGCCCCCCAGAAGGGACATGGCTGTGGGTCACAGAGCATGGCTTTCTGGGGTGGGGGATTTCATGGAGGAGTTACTGTTTGCTAAATGGGATGTGGCAGGTGGCATTACCAGTGGAAAACTGGTCAAATGGTCACTCTTGCGCTAGAGGAACCTCTCCCTCCCACAGGGCTCGTCTCCCAGGATGTTGCCGCTTCTCTTCCACTCGCGCCCTGTTGACATTGTCCAAGAGGTCCAGGAGAAAGCCTCCTTTGCTGCAGTTGAATGGGTCTGGACCATCACATGGAGGAACATAATCAGCGTCGTCAGTTTCCAGGTAGCGTTTGCCTGGGTGCTGGCGCTTCTCCACCTCGTGGGGGTCCACAAGTTCTATAACTTCTTCTTCCTCATAGCCCCTCTTGCCTGGATGCTGGCGTTTTGTGTACGATGGGATCCTTTTGCCAGGATGCTGCCTTTTGGAGACATCAGTCAGGAGCCCCAAAGCAGAACTGGGGCTATCCTGGGGATACTGATCGGCCAGGGAGGACCTCCTTCCAGGGTGTTGCCTTTTAGGAAGGTCCAGGTACCAGTCCCCCTCCTCTCGTTTTCCTGGATGTTGCCTCTTTTCCATCTCGTCCAGAAGTCTTTTTCCTGGGTGCTGGCGCTTGGAGATCCATTCTACAGCAGGAGGTTCTGCAGAAATGATAAAACACAAGTCAACGTCACCATGAATTGACTTTGCAAAAACCCTCTTAGAGATCAGCGGCATCGGATCTGAACCTCCCAAAATACAAAGTGAACCCGGGTAATCTGGTCGTGGGAAGATGCTGGTGCATCAATGTGTCACGTGCAAATTATCAGAGCCAATCACATTGCAGGGATACTGCAGCGTCGTGAGGACTCGCTTCGTTTTGACTTTCGTTCTGCTTTAATCTGCGACATTTCACTTTCATTAACGTTGCTTCAGTGAGAAGGAAAACACGGTAAGACCCCCACCACAAGCGCACTCACCCCCATGCGTTTGATGACCGTTTATCCAGATACTCTTTTTAGGGCGGTGTAAGAGGGGCGCGCACGTCTGCCATCGGACCAGCGATCAGTCCACCTGAACATCACTCAACCCTGTGTGAAATCGTTATGGCCACAAATATCACATTACGTCTCGGCCGATTTACTCACACTCTGAGCGGCCGGACTGACAACTTTTTCTCCAAAACGACAGAACATTCCCTGTATCAGATGATGGAAGGGGGTCTCCTTTCACAGAGGCTGTAAGGGGGTCTCCTATCTCAGAGGTTAAAAGGGGATCTCCTGTCACTGAGGGTGTAAGGGGGTCTCCTGTCACCAAGGGTCATCATATTGCAGGGTTATTCATTTGCAGAGTCATTGAAGCTCAGGGTCATAATATCGCAGGGTCATTGGATCGCAGGCTCATTGGATCGCAGGCTCATTGGATCGCAGGGTCAATGGATCGCAGGCTCATTAGTTCGCAGAGTCATTGGATCGCAGAGTCATTGGATCGCAGAGTCATTGGATCGCAGAGTCATTGGATCGCAGAGTCATTGGATCGCAGAGTCATTGGATCGCAGAGTCATTGGATCGCAGAGTCATTGGATCGCAGAGTCATTGGATCGCAGAGTCATTGGATCGCAGAGTCATTGGATCGCAGAGTCATTGGATCGCAGAGTCATTGGATCGCAGAGTCATTGGATCGCAGAGTCATTGGATCGCAGAGTCATTGGATCGCAGGGTCATTGGTTCGCAGGCTCATTAGTTCGCAGGCTCATTGGATCGCAGGGTCATTAGTTCGCAGAGTCATTGGATCGCAAGCTCATTGGATCGCGGGCTCATTGGATCGCGGGCTCATTGGATCGCGGGCTCATTGGATCGCGGGGTCATTGGATCGCAGGCTCATTGGATCGCAGGCTCATTGGATCGCAGGTCATTGGATCGCAGGCTCATTAGTTCGCAGGGTCATTGGATCGCAAGCTCATTGGATCGCAGGGTCATTGGATCGCAAGCTCATTGGATCGCAGGGTCATTGGATCGCAGGGTCATTGGATCGCAGGGTCATTGGATCGCGGGCTCATTGGATCGCGGGGTCATTGGATCGCGGGCTCATTGGATCGCAGGCTCATTGGATCGCAGTGTCATTGGATCGCAGGGTCATTGGATCGCAGGCTCATTAGTTCGCAGAGTCATTGGATCGCAGGCTCATTGGATCGCAGGCTCATTGGATCGCAGGGTCATTTGTTCGCAGAGTCATTGGATCGCAGGGTCATTAGTTCACAGGGTCATTGGATCGCAGAGTCGATCGCAGGCTCATTAGTTCGCAGAGTCATTGGATCACAGAGTCATTGGATTGCAGGCTCATTAGTTCGCAGAGTCATTGGATCGCAGGCTCATTAGTTCGCAGAGTCATTGGATCGCAGAGTCATTGGATCACAGGCTCATTAGTTCGCAGAGTCATTGGATCGCAGAGTCATTGGATCGCAGGGTCATTAGTTCGCAGAGTCATTGGATCGCAGGGTCATTTGTTCGCAGAGTCATTGGATCGCAGGGTCATTGGTTCGCAGGCTCATTAGTTCGCAGAGTCATTGGATCGCAGGGTCATTAGTTCGCAGAGTCATTGGATCGCAGGCTCATTGGATCGCAGGGTCATTAGTTCGCAGAGTCATTGGATCGCAGGGTCATTAGTTCGCAGAGTCATTGGATCGCGGGCTCATTGGATCGCGGGCTCATTGGATCGCGGGGTCATTGGATCGCGGGGTCATTGGATCGCAGGCTCATTGGATCGCAGGGTCATTGGATCGCAGGCTCATTAGTTCGCAGGGTCATTGGATCGCAAGCTCATTGGATCGCAGGGTCATTAGTTCGCAGAGTCATTGGATCGCAGGGTCATTGGATCGCAGGGTCATTGGATCGCAGGGTCATTGGATCGCAAGCTCATTGGATCGCGGGCTCATTGGATCGCGGGGTCATTGGATCGCGGGGTCATTGGATCGCAGGCTCATTGGATCGCAGGGTCATTGGATCGCAGGCTCATTAGTTCGCAGGGTCATTGGATCGCAAGCTCATTGGATCGCAGGGTCATTAGTTCGCAGAGTCATTGGGTGAGAAGGAAAACACGGTAAGACCCCCACCACAAGCGCACTCACCCCCATGCGTTTGACCGTTTATCCAGATACTCTTTTTAGGGCGGTGTAAGAGGGGCGCGCACGTCTGCCATCGGACCAGCGATCAGTCCACCTGAACATCACTCAACCCTGTGTGAAATCGTTATGGCCACAAATATCACATTACGTCTCGGCCGATTTACTCACACTCTGAGCGGCCGGACTGACAACTTTTTCTCCAAAACGACAGAACATTCCCTGTATCAGATGATGGAAGGGGGTCTCCTTTCACAGAGGCTGTAAGGGGGTCTCCTATCTCAGAGGTTAAAAGGGGATCTCCTGTCACTGAGGGTGTAAGGGGGTCTCCTGTCACCAAGGGTCATCATATTGCAGGGTTATTCATTTGCAGAGTCATTGAAGCTCAGGGTCATAATATCGCAGGGTCATTGGATGGCAGGGTCATTGGATCGCAGGGTCATTGGATCGCAGGCTCATTGGATCGCAGGCTCATTGGATCGCAGGGTCAATGGATCGCAGAGTCATTGGATCGCAGAGTCATTGGATCGCAGAGTCATTGGATCGCAGAGTCATTGGATCGCAGAGTCATTGGATCGCAGAGTCATTGGATCGCAGAGTCATTGGATCGCAGAGTCATTGGATCGCAGAGTCATTGGATCGCAGAGTCATTGGATCGCAGGGTCATTGGATCGCAGGGTCATTGGATCGCAGGGTCATTGGTTCGCAGGCTCATTAGTTCGCAGGCTCATTGGATCGCAGGGTCATTAGTTCGCAGAGTCATTGGATCGCAAGCTCATTGGATCGCGGGCTCATTGGATCGCGGGCTCATTGGATCGCGGGGTCATTGGATCGCGGGGTCATTGGATCGCAGGCTCATTGGATCGCAGGCTCATTGGATCGCAGGGTCATTGGATCGCAGGCTCATTAGTTCGCAGGGTCATTGGATCGCAAGCTCATTGGATCGCAGGGTCATTAGTTCGCAGAGTCATTGGATCGCAGGGTCATTGGATCGCAGGGTCATTGGATCGCGGGCTCATTGGATCGCGGGGTCATTGGATCGCGGGGTCATTGGATCGCAGGGTCATTGGATCGCAGGCTCATTGGATCGCAGGGTCATTGGATCGCAGGGTCATTGGATCGCAGGCTCATTAGTTCGCAGGGTCATTGGATCGCAAGCTCATTGGATCGCAGGGTCATTAGTTCGCAGAGTCATTGGATCGCAGGGTCATTGGATCGCAGGGTCATTGGATCGCAGGGTCATTGGATCGCGGCCTCATTGGATCGTGGGGTCATTGGATCGCGGGCTCATTGGATTGCAGGCTCATTGGATCGCAGGGTCATTGGATCGCAGGGTCATTGGATCGCAGGGTCATTAGTTCGCAGGGTCATTGGATCGCAGAGTCATTGGATCGCAGGCTCATTAGTTCGCAGAGTCATTGGATCACAGAGTCATTGGATTGCAGGCTCATTAGTTCGCAGAGTCATTGGATCGCAGGCTCATTGGATCGCAGGCTCATTGGATCGCAGGGTCATTTGTTCGCAGAGTCATTGGATCGCAGGGTCATTAGTTCGCAGGGTCATTGGATCGCAGAGTCATTGGATCGCAGGCTCATTAGTTCGCAGAGTCATTGGATCACAGAGTCATTGGATTGCAGGCTCATTAGTTCGCAGAGTCATTGGATCGCAGGCTCATTAGTTCGCAGAGTCATTGGATCGCAGAGTCATTGGATCGCAGGGTCATTAGTTCGCAGAGTCATTGGATCGCAGGGTCATTTGTTCGCAGAGTCATTGGATCGCAGGGTCATTGGTTCGCAGGCTCATTAGTTCGCAGAGTCATTGGATCGCAGGGTCATTAGTTCGCAGAGTCACTGGATCGCAGGCTCATTGGATCGCAGGGTCATTAGTTCGCAGAGTCATTGGATCGCAGGCTCATTATATCGCGGGCTCATTGGATCGCGGGCTCATTGGATCGCGGGCTCATTGGATCGCGGGGTCATTGGATCGCGGGGTCATTGGATCGTAGGCTCATTGGATCGCAGGGTCATTGGATCGCAGGCTCATTAGTTCGCAGGGTCATTGGATCGCAAGCTCATTGGATCGCAGGGTCATTAGTTCGCAGAGTCATTGGATCGCAGGGTCATTGGATCGCAGGGTCATTGGATCGCAGGGTCATTGGATCGCAGGCTCATTGGATCGCGGGCTCATTGGATCGCGGGCTCATTGGATCGCAGGGTCATTGGATCGCAGGGTCATTGGATCGCAGGCTCATTAGTTCGTAGGGTCATTAGTTCGCAGGGTCATTGGATCGCAGGGTCATTGGATCGCAGGCTCATTAGTTCGCAGGGTCATTGGATCGCAGGGTCATTGGATCGCAGGGTCATTGGATCGCAGGGTCATTGGTTCGCAGAGTCATTGGATCGCGGGGTCATTGGATCGCAGGCTCATTAGTTCGCAGAGTCATTGGATCGCAGGGTCATTGGAGCTCAGGGTCATTAGTTCGCAGGGTCATTATATCGCAGTGTCATTGGTAACCAGTTGGGTACACAGTGACGGTTAGGGTTCGCTGGCAGGTCAGTGTCACTGCGGGTCATTAGATTAGGGTATGTGACAGACCGCCTGGCACCCCGACTTGGTGCCTCCATCAGTCACTGCTTTCTCCATGTTGGAACCTGAAATCCAGGATTCTGAGCCCAAACCTCCCTAAAATCACCAGGCAGCACCAGTGTTTTAGAGTAACAGCAGAAACACTCGCGCTTTACTTAGACAGACCTAAAGATATATACAGTTAAGGGACATTCCCGCTTCATGATCCGATCACAGGGGAAGGAAGACACATTCAAAAAGGTTAAACAGGCCCCAGCGTTTCCCTGGCAAAGCCTCCCTCCACCCCCACACACACACGCCCGGGTCCAGTACACAAAGGAACATGAATTGGGTAAGGGATCTGGTTAAAGCCAGTTCCTGGGGGGAAGTGGTTGATGGAAGCATGTGAAAACAAAGGAATCAATTGCTTATAGAGGGAATGTACACTATACAGAGAGGATAGAAATACAGAGGGAATGTACACTATACAGAGAGAGGATAATAATACAGAGGGAATGTACACTATACAGAGAGAGGATAGTAATACAGAGGGAATGTACACTATACAGAGAAGATAGTAATACAGAGGGAATGTACACTATACAGAGAGAGGATAGTAATTCAGAGGGAATGTACACTATACAGAGAGAGGATAGTAATACAGAGGGAATGTACACTATACAGAGAGAGGATAGTAATACAGAGGGAATGTACACTATACAGAGAGGATAGTAATACAGAGGGAATGTACACTATACAGAGAGAGGATAGTAATACAGAGGGAATATACACTATACAGAGAGGATAGAAATACAGAGGGAATGTACACTATACAGAGAGGATAGTAATACAGAGGGAATGTACACTATACAGAGAGAGGATAGTAATACAGAGGGAATGTACACTATACAGAGAAGATAGTAATACAGAGGGAATGTACACTATACAGAGAGGATAGTAATACAGAGGGAATGTACACTATACAGAGAGAGGATAGTAATACAGAGGGAATATACACTATACAGAGAGGATAGTAATACAGAGGGAATGTACACTATACAGAGAGGATAGTAATACAGAGGGAATGTACACTATACAGAGAGGATAGTAATACAGAGGGAATGTACACTATACAGAGAAGATAGTAATACAGAGGGAATATACACTATACAGAGAGGATAGTAATACAGAGGGAATGTACACTATACAGAGAGAGGATAGTAATACAGAGGGAATGTACACTATACAGAGAAGATAGTAATACAGAGGGAATGTACACTATACAGAGAGGATAGTAATACAAAGAGGGAATGTTTAACACTAATACAGAGAGAGGATAGTAATACAGAGGGAATGTACACTATACAGAGAGAGGATAGTAATACAGAGGGAATGTACACTATACAGAGAGGATAGTAATACAGAGGGAATATACACTATACAGAGAGGATAGTAATACAGAGGGAATGTACACTATACAGAGAGGATAGTAATACAGAGGGAATGTACACTATACAGAGAGGATAGTAATACAGAGGGAAGGTACACTATACAGAGAGGATAGTAATACAGAGGGAATGTACACTATACAGAGAGGATAGTAATACAGAGGGAATGTACACTATACAGAGAGAGGATAGTAATACAGAGGGAATGTACACTATAGAGAGGATAGTAATACAGAGGGAATGTACACTATACAGAGAGAGGATAGTAATACCGAGGGAATGTACACTATACAGAGAGAGGATAGTAATACAGAGGGAATGTACACTATACAGAGAGAGGATAGTAATACAGAGGGAATGTACACTATACAGAGAGGATTGTAATACAGAGGGAATGTACACTATACAGAGAGGATAGTAATACAGCGGGAATGTACGCTATACAGAGAGAGGATAGTAAT
Organism: Leptobrachium leishanense; assembly: GCA_009667805.1. Lineage (NCBI taxonomy): Eukaryota > Metazoa > Chordata > Amphibia > Anura > Megophryidae > Leptobrachium > Leptobrachium leishanense. Next base: position 166,759,278 of record CM019070.1, on the reverse strand, counting down.
ACAGAGGGAATGTACACTATACAGAGAGGATTGTAATACAGAGGGAATGTACACTATACAGAGAGGATTGTAATACAGAGGGAATGTACACTATACAGAGAGGATAGTAATACAGAGGGAATGTACGCTATACAGAGAGAGGATAGTAATACAGAGGGAATGTACACTATACAGAGAGGATAGTAATACAGAGGGAATGTACACTATACAGAGAGGATAGTAATACAGAGGGAATGTACACTATACAGGGAGGATAGTAATACAGAGGGAATGTACACTATACAGAGAGGATAGTAATACAGAGGGAATGTACACTATACAGAGAGGATAGTAATACAGAGGGAATGTACACTATACAGAGAGGATTGTAATACAGAGGGAATGTACACTATACAGAGAGGATAGTAATACAGCGGGAATGTACGCTATACAGAGAGAGGATAGTAATACAGAGGGAATGTACACTATACAGAGAGGATTGTAATACAGAGGGAATGTACACTATACAGAGAGGATTGTAATACAGAGGGAATGTACACTATACAGAGAGGATAGTAATACAGCGGGAATGTACGCTATACAGAGAGGATAGTAATACAGAGGGAATGTACACTATACAGAGAGGATAGTAATACAGAGGGAATGTACACTATACAGAGAGGATAGTAATACAGAGGGAATGTACACTATACAGAGAGGATTGTAATACAGAGGGAATGTACACTATACAGAGAGAGGATAGTAATACAGAGGGAATGTACGCTATACAGAGAGAGGATTGTAATACAGAGGGAATGTACACTATACAGAGAGAGGATAGTAATACAGAGGGAATGTACACTATACAGAGAGGATAGTAATACAGAGGGAATGTACACTATACAGAGAGGATAGTAATACAGCGGGAATGTACGCTATACAGAGAGAGGATAGTAATACAGAGGGAATGTACACTATACAGAGAGGATTGTAATACAGAGGGAATGTACACTATACAGAGAGGATTGTAATACAGAGGGAATGTACACTATACAGAGAGGATAGTAATACAGCGGGAATGTACGCTATACAGAGAGAGGATAGTAATACAGAGGGAATGTACACTATACAGAGAGGATTGTAATACAGAGGGAATGTACACTATACAGAGAGAGGATAGTAATACAGAGGGAATGTACACTATACAGAGAGGATTGTAATACAGAGGGAATGTACACTATACAGAGAGAGGATAGTAATACAGAGGGAATGTACGCTATACAGAGAGAGGATAGTAATACAGAGGGAATGTACACTATACAGATGGAGGATAGTAATACAGAGGGAATGTACACTATACAGAGAGGATAGTAATACAGAGGGAATGCATACTATACAGAGGGGATAGTAATACAGAGAGAATGTACACTATACAGAGAGAGGATAGTAATACAGAGGGAATGTACACTATACAGAGAGAGGATTGTAATACAGAGGGAATGTACACTATACAGAGAGGATAGTAATACAGAGGGAATGTACACTATACAGAGAGAGGATAGTAATACAGAGGATAGTAATACAGAGGGAATGTACACTATACAGAGAGAGGATAGTAATACAGAGGGAATGTACACTATACAGAGAGGATTGTAATACAGAGGGAATGTACACTATACAGAGAGGATAGTAATACAGAGGGAATGTACACTATACAGAGAGAGGATAGTAATACAGAGGGAATGTACACTATACAGAGAGGATAGTAATACAGAGGGAATGTACACTATACAGAGAGGATAGTAATACAGAGGGAATGTACACTATACAGAGAGAGGATAGTAATACAGAGGGAATGTACGCTATACAGAGAGAGGATTGTAATACAGAGGGAATGTACACTATACAGAGAGAGGATAGTAATACAGAGGGAATGTACACTATACAGAGAGAGGATAGTAATACAGAGGGAATGTACACTATACAGAGAGGATAGTAATACAGAGGGAATGTACACTATACAGAGAGAGGATAGTAATACAGAGGGAATGTACACTATACAGAGAGGATTGTAATACAGAGGGAATGTACACTATACAGAGAGGATAGTAATACAGAGGGAATGTACACTATACAGAGAGGATTGTAATACAGAGGGAATGTACACTATACAGAGAGGATAGTATACAGAAGTCAAAATTGGAGAGAGATAGTAATACACACGAGGGAATGTACACTATACAGAGAGAGGATAGTAATACAGAGGGAATGTACACTATACAGAGAGAGGATAGTAATACAGAGGGAATATACACTATACAGAGAGGATAGTAATACAGAGGGAATGTACACTATACAGAGGGGATAGTAATACAGAGAGAATGTACACTATACAGAGAGAGGATAGTAATACAGAGGGAATGTACACTATACAGAGAGAGGATAGTAATACAGAGGGAATATACACTATACAGAGAGGATAGTAATACAGAGGGAATGTATACTATACAGAGGGGATAGTAATACAGAGAGAATGTACACTATACAGAGAGAGGATAGTAATACAGAGGGAATGTACACTATACAGAGAGGATAGTAATACAGAGGGAATGTACACTATACAGAGAGGATAGTAATACAGAGGGAATGTACACTATAATAAATACATAAGAAATAATACACAAACACATCACCATAAATCCTGGATTCTCTGGACAATCCATTGGGTAAACCCCCGATAACACCTTGGCCCATTGTCCATAGGAAGGAGTTTGCCCCAGAGACAGCCAAGTCTGTCGCGCTCCATATCACCTTCCTGATGATAAACCCGTAAGAAATCCGTTCGTGCATCAGTGATTGCACAAGCTTATTGTACTATGCGCATCCTATACTTAACAGGGGGAGCCAATCAGTAATTAGCGTTAGGATATGTAAAGGTATTACACAGTGCGAGCACTAATTACCGCAGGGACGCGCAAGACCAAATTTTCAACAACACCCTAAAAGCTGGTGTTACAGGATTGCGCTTTTACAATATCATGTAGCACCCCCTAAACCCCCCCAATAAATCCCACCTTCCTGCGGCTCCCAATCCGCTACTTATTTGGCCGCCAGCAGAGTGAGACTGAGAGCAAATAGTCCCCAGTCTCACTCCGCAGTCCTGCGCGATCTCATGTCCTGGAAGCACAACCCTCCATAGTCCTATGGACTCCAGGAAGAGATACCCATGGAAGTGCTACCAGGATTATCACTGCGATTAGCGCTGCGTCCCAGGATGATGAGGTGCTGAGGTAGCGCCTGCACCGGAATATTACACAACAGGGTGACGCTACGGGAAACCTGCAGGTGCAGATATTAGTGTAATATACGGAATAGGGCCCTGAGAGGGGCAATACCCCCCCCCCGTTTCATGTTAAACCTACAGCCAGTCCCGGATTCCATGGAACAAAAGACACAGAGATAATACTACAGACTGCACGTCCCATGATTCTCAGGGAGCAAACGATGTCAGGTTTTTTTTTTTTTAGAAAGGATTTTACCAGGAAGGATACATTGAGATTTCTCTGGTTTTCAGGAAGGATACATTGAGATTTCTCTGGTTTTCCAGGAAGGATACATTGAGATTTCTCTGGTTTTCAGGAAGGATATGTAGCGCTGGTTTAAACCCTGCTGCTGTATTACTCGTTTCTGGCCACCAGGGGGAGACGAGCGCAATGTAAACCAATACTGGACACTTTTGGACTACGTTTTCCAGCATGCTTTGGGGCAGGGACAGGAAGTGGGTGGGGAGAACCGAGACACATCCTCAACCTCGTGCGGAGGAGAGCCAGTGAGCGCCAAGGGGTGAATAGAGCAAGACGCACGTGAGACAAGGAGCGATTGTCACCAGGCCGGAGCGCAGGTGCTGCCTTGCGGAGCTGGAGATCGGTTTCAATTACTTGCCAGAGACCTAGTAATCCACCGCTGAGAAGTTTACACAGATACAGAGCAGCAAATGGACCCCGAGTTAGGAGACCGCGATGATCTAATGGGAGTGCAGGCGGTGAGCTGAGCATCTTGTGGCAGAGACGGACAAGCAAGACAAGCGGATCTGGTGTCACAGAGTCCCAGCCAAATCGAGCGGAGAGACGTCCTGGGTCGAGCAGAGCGCAGAGTATCTGGGGGATGGGTGAGAGGCCTTCCCGGCCACAGTAAAATAATAAAGCACGCTGCAGTTTGATAAACTTACAGGGCCCCAATGTGACTAGTCGAAGACACATTGAAATCATTCACTGGCCAGTTGAATCTAGTACCCGGGTACCAACACACGCATACACGCACACCTTCTTGGGACACAACCTGTACAGGACTCACATTCCAGCAACGAAGGGGTTAAAATTCCTTTTTTTGTTTCCGCTGCGCGTTTCTCGCATTACGAACTCCTGTAAATATATATGTATACCGTGCTTCTCTATATATGCCAGTTTATTTGAGATCAGTAAACTATATAACTTATACACCAGCACTGTTGTGGATTTTATATTTATTCCCTAGTGCGGGGAGACTGACCCGAGGTTTAAATTCAGCGGCTCCTCCGGGAGTGAGCGCTACACGTGGGGGCTCATTTCCGGGATCCAGTCTCTGGAGAAACCGCATTTAAAGGGTTAAATATGGATCCAGACACTGCTGCCAAATGGTGTGAGGAGCAACCAAAGTAGCCAGATAGAATTATGTATAGTCATGGATATTCCTGCAGACACTTGGGCCGAAGATCAGATTCGCCGGGCCGTGGCCGAGCTGACACCAGATCATCGGGGGTTAATCCTGGACATTAAAGCGAACCCAGATACCTCTCACACGTATGTTCTTTTTGAATGGAGAAAGGGTGTTCCAGTGTGTTTTCAGGGCGCGAGCGTGAAGCTGACCGATGAGGTGGAAGTTCAACTGATTCAGCCAAGTGCGCCATGTGGCGAATCCGCGAGTGTTCCCGCACCCAGTCCGCTGGCTATGATCGGGCCTGAATTCATAGTGGCTATTGGAGATTTGCTGGCTAAATGTCAAAGAACAAGCCCACCGCACACTAACTTTGGTTATCGACGGTTGAGAAATTTTACAGGAAACGTGCCAACTCCGGCGGGAGAAGAAACCTTCGAAGAATGGGTGGAACAGGCGATGCAGGCTCTGGATGAGTGGGATGTCCCTGAAGCAAAGAATTACTGAGAGCTTAAACGGACCTGCGTCAGAGGCTGTAAGAAACCTAAAATTCAGTAAACAAGACTGCACCACTTTAGATTACCTAAACGTACTACAGGAAGTTTTTGGGCGAACGGAAAAGGCTGCGGAGCTCGTGTACCAGTATGAACATTCTTACCAGCGGAAAGGTGAGAAGATGACTGAATACATGAGGCGCCTAGATAAGTTTCTGCACCAGATACTTCTTAAGAAAGGGGCCGAACCAGCCACAATAGATAAGATCCGAATACAGCAGATCCTGAGGGGCGCTCAACCTCTAGATCCTGTGATGCTACAGCTGAGAACCAGAGAAGGTAACCGAGAATTGAAATACCTGGAACTGATTCGAGCTGTTAGAGAGGAAGAGGCTCTACTCGAAGAGAAATCCCTTAGGAGAGGAGAAAGAGTTTACGCACAACCCGTGAGGCATAACGAGTGTTTGCGAGCGGAAGATGATTCGTTAGACACCTATGGATCCGAAGCGGACGAACAGGAGCATCTGGTTGTCCCAAAGTCCACAGAGAATGCTGCAAGAGAGCAAGTTATTCCTACATACAGTGAGATCCACAAAACTGTTAAAGTGCAAGAAGCTCAAGCTGAATTGCAACAGGCACACACGGACCTGTGCCGAGTGCTTTTGGAGGTGGCAGAGACACAGACCGATATGCAGAAGTTCCTTGCTGATATGCGGACAACTGGAGTTGCTGTGGCGTCTGGCCAGGGTCCTTCAACTGAATCACCACAAGCAAGTGCGTCTCTGTCTTCAAATAAGAGATGTTTCAGTTGTGGGGAAATGGGTCATTTCCGAGCGCAATGCAAAAGCCGAAAGCCTGAAAGAAACAGGGTAGAAGAGTTTTTAAAAGACTTGGAAGGGCTGCTATCTACCTCACTGGCGGGAAACGCCAGAGGGCCCAAGTGAAGGAGCAAACTGGGTGCCCAATGGTTAAATACCGCTCCAGAAATCAAGCCAGGACTGAAAGGCCGAGAAGGCCCAGAGTTTCGCCCACTGCTGAGCCTACCAGGACTGAAAGAGTTACTCCCTTGGCATCCGGTCCTACGTCATGGGGAAGCAATGCACACCCAAAACCTACACGGGTCAAGAAGAAGAAGGCCAGGGTACAGCAAACGGGGTCTAAACTTCCTGCTACTACGACAAAGTTTCCTGACCAGCTGATGGGTCCTTCTCCCATCGTTCCAATCCAAGTAGAGGGAGTCTACACCAAAGCTCTGTTGGACTCAGGGGCTCAAGTGACACTGATCTACCGAGACTTCTATGAGAAGCACTTGAAACACATACATCTACAGGAGCTAAAGGAACTTGAAATCTGGGGTATCGGGACTGAGAAACTTCCCTATGACGGATATCTACAGGTGAAGCTAGAGATCGGATCCGAAGTCATCGGACAGTCTGGGGGTTGTGATGCATTGGCCATTGTGTGTCCTCGACCTTCAGGGGCCAACAGAAGCTCTATGATAGTGGGGACAAATACTGATCTGGTGCGACGTCTCCTGACTCCTATAGTACTGGAAGAAGGTTCTACCAAGGGAGTACACCCGATGTTACGTCCAGTCTATCAGCGAATGGTCGAAGAACAGAAGGCACCTGCTGAAGTGGGGCGCCTGTGGAGATTGGGAGGAACAGAAAAGGTTCTGCAATCAGGAGAAGTGGCGAGTTTCCGGGCTTCAGTCAAGATGAATGGATCGCAACCAGGTCCCTAATGTGGTACTGGAAACTGATTTTAATCATGGGAGTGGAACCGGAGTCAAAGTAATCCCTGAAATAATCTCCACCAAAGCTTTGAAACGAACACGAGGAAGAGTCTCAGTCAGTGTATGTAATGTATCTGATTCTCCAGTGATCCTGAAAGCACGAATGCCTATCGGGCAAGTGGTGTCCGCTACGCCTCTCTCTCCTACCGATTTTAGGAGGGGGAGTGGATAAAGAGATTCCAGTTGACAGGTTCTATCCCAAGGACGCTCCCATCTCACCTGAATGGAAGAAACGTCTTCAGTCCCAGGTCCTAAAATGGAGGGACTTGTTCTCAAAGGATGAGTTCGACGTGGGCCTAGCTAAGAGTACTGAGCATCGCATTCGACTGCAGGAAGATAAGCCGTTTCGAGAAAGGTCAAGACGAGTTCCGCTGGGAGACTTGGATGATCTAAGAGAACAGCTGAATGAACTGCGAAGAACCAAGGTGATTCAAGAGTCCAGGAGTCCGTACGCTTCTCCCATAGTGATGGTTCGGAAGAAGAATGGTTCTGTCCGTCTATGCATAGACTATCGCACGCTAAATCGGAGAACCATCCCCGATCAATATGCCACTCCCCGGATAGAAGATGCCTTGCAGTGTTTGTCTGGAGCAAAATGGTTTAGTGTACTAGACCTGCGAAGTGGGTATCACCAGATACCAATGCATCCTGAAGACAAAGAGAAGACTGCGTTCATCTGCCCACTGGGGTTCTTTGAGTTCAACAGAATGCCTCAAGGCCTTACGGGGGCTCCAGCCACGTTCCAACGGTTAATGGAGAAGACAGTCGGAGACATGAATCTGATCAAAGTGCTAGTGTATCTGGATGACATAATCGTGTTTGGAAAGACTATGGAAGAACATGAGCAATGGTTGGAGAAGGTCTTGAAGCGGCTCCATGAAGAGGGGTTGAAACGGTCTCTGGAGAAGTGTCAATTCTGTTTGCCTTCCGTTACGTATCTGGGACACGTTGTTTCAGCAGAAGGCGTTTCGACGGATCCTCGGAAGTTGGAAGCCATAGCTTCCTGGCCTAGACCCCGAAATGTTACTGAACTTAGATCTTTCCTGGGATTCTGCTCCTATTACCGAAGGTTTGTAGGAGGGTTTGCCAAGATAGCTCAACCACTGAATAAGCTCCTGCAGAAGGAAGATGCAGAAGAAGGCCACAAGGCCTCTGACCGAAATCCGTCGGCTTCAGGGCCAAGGAAGGCTCGAGAATCTATCCAAGGAGAATGGACTAGTCAATGCGAAGGTGCTTTCATGAAGCTGAAAGAGAGTCTAACTCGAGCTCCTGTCTTGGCCTACGCTGATCCTCATAAGCCGTACGAATTGCATGTAGATGCCAGCAGAGAGGGTCTAAGGGGAGTCTTATACCAAGAATATGGTGGATTGTTGAGGCCTGTAGCCTATGTGAGCCGGAGTCTTACACCTTCGGAAAAGAATTATCCTACCCACAAGTTGGAGTTCCTCGCTTTGAAGTGGGCGGTAGTAGACAAGCTGAAAGACTATCTGTATGGAGCCGAATTTGTGATAAAAACTGCTAACAATCCTCTTGCCTACTTCCTTACTACTGCGAAGCTGGATGCAACGGGACATCGGTGGTTGGCCGCTCTGTCAGGGTTTAGGTTCAGCCTGAAGTATCACCCTGGAGTGAACAATCGAGATGCTGATGCTTTGTCGAGAAGACCCTACACTACAGAATGGACTCAGTTAACTCCAGATGGGGTGCAAGCTTTATGTCAAGGAGCAGAGCGCCGGTCAAGGGAGGGATTGAAGCAGAAGCCATAGGAGTTATGGCTGTGGCTGTTCCAGAGTTCTACTGTAATCCTACGCAGCTAAGAGATGAAAGTTTGCCTACTTTTTCGAAACAAGACCTGAGAGCTGACCAGGCTGGAGATCCTCTGATTGCATTAACCATGAAGGCCCTAAACGCGAACCAACGGGAAATTCTTCTGACAAATTCCCCAGAAGGGGCCAGATTGGTATACAAGGAGTGGGAACGGTTGAAGATGTTGGATGGGGTGGTCTACCGAAGGGGCCCCTCAAACAATGCTGGAGAGACCCAACAGTTGTTCCTTCCCACCAAACACAGAGAGGATGTGCTACGGTCATTACACGATGACCATGGACATTTAGGAGCAGAGAGAACTTTTAAGCTGGTGCGGGACAGATTCTATTGGCCCTGCATGAGGCCTGAAGTTGAAAGTTACTGCCACTCATGTCTGAGGTGTATCCAAAGGAAGACTCTGCCAACCCGAACTGCTCCAATGAGCCACCTACAAAGTCAAGGACCCATGGACTTGGTGTGCATTGACTTCCTGTGCTTAGAGCTGGATGCTAGTGGGCAGGGAAATATCTTAGTGGTGACTGATCATTTCACGCGTTATGCCCAAGCTTTTTCTACGAGAGATCAACGTGCTCCTACGGTGGCGAAGGTTTTAATGGAAAAGGTTTTTGTTCACTATGGACTGCCAAGGAGAATACACTCGGATCAGGGTAGAGACTTTGAGAGCCGGCTTGTTGGGAAATTACTGGAACTGCTGGGAATTCAGAAGACCCGAACTACATCATATCTAACTCAAGGTGATGCTCAACCAGAAAGGTTCAATCGCACTCTGCTAAATATGTTGGGGACATTATCAAACACAGAGAAGCAGAGCTGGAGTCGTCACATAGCCACGCTAGTACAGCATACAACAGTACAGCGAGTGACGCTACTGGATACTCACTGTACCGTCTTATGTTCGGAAAGGAAGCTCGACTGCCGGTTGATTTGGCGTTCGGGTTATCTCTGCATCAGATGTCTGTAGCCTCTCATAGAAATTATGTGGATAGTCTTCGGAAGAATTTGGCCTCTGCGTTTGAACAAGCCCGTTTGACCTCTGGAACAGAGGAATAAGCGAAACTACGATTTGAAAGTTCGGATACAGAATCTACAACCCGGTGATAGGGTTTTGTTGAAGAACTTGGGTGCTTCTGCCAGGCATAAGTTGGCGGACAGATGGAGTTCTCAGGTCTACATTGTCTGCAAGCAACTGCCGGGTCTGCCGGTTTACCAAATTCGACCTGATGGGAAGGCTGGGCCTCTTAAAAACTGGCACTGAAATCATTTGCTACCTCTGAAGGAAGCTGTAAGGATACCAGTTGGAGACAAACTTTCTCTGCCGAACCCGCCTCCGCCTGCTCCATGTTTGACTCCCGTTACTCGGTCTCAGCAGACACGAGTTGTTGAGGAAAGTGAAGGGGAAAGTGAAGAAGAAAGTTTTTGTCTGGATTGGGTGCGCTCACCAGAGCCTGAAGAAGTCATCCCAGTTGCTGAACGGTGGGAAAGTAACCTGAGGCCTGAGGCTCCAGAATTCCAGCTGGACATTCCTGAAATTCCTATAGTTCCTGAAAACGCATCCTATGACTATAGTTCTATGCCTTCATTGGAAGGATCATAATCCGAGGAGATGTCTGTTCCAGTTGTGGATGAAAGACCCAAACCTGTATCTGTAGGACTTCCGCCTGAAGAAGAGCTGATTGAGCCAGAACCAAAGCGTTCTGTCCGACCCCCTCAAAGACTCACCTACGACTCACCAGGACATAGCACTGAAGAAGCTGTTACCACGGTGCGAAGGTTGCCCGAAGTGTCTGCTATGTGAGCTGAGGTAGCTAGAAGTATGAGTAAACTTGAGGATATATGCCTAACCCATTGTATGTTTGCTGCTGAACCTATATATATCGACTGATGTATTGTTGAAATGTAATGTAACTGTTACACCTCCTTGGAGAGACCCAAGAGTTCTAGGAGGGGGAAGAGTGTAGCGCTGGTTTAAACCCTGCTGCTGTATTACTCGTTTCTGGCCACCAGGGGAATACGAGCGCAATGTAAACCAATACTGGACACTTTTGGACTACGTTTCCAGCATGCTTTGGGGCAGGGACAGGAAGTGGGTGGGGAGAACCGAGACACATCCGCAACCTCGTGCGGAGGAGAGCCAGTGCGCGCCAAGGGGTGAAGAGAGCAAGATGCACGTGAGACAAGGAGCGATTGTGACCAGGCTGGAGCGCAGGTGCTGCCTTGTGGAGCTGGAGATCGGTTTCAATTACTTGCCAGAGACCTAGTAATCCACCGCTGAGAAGTTTACACAGATACAGAGCTGCAGATGGACCCCGAGTTAGGAGACCGCGATGATCTAATGGGAGTGCAGGCGGTGAGCTGAGCATCTTGTGGCAGAGACAGACAAGCGGATCCGGTGTCACAGAGTCCCAGCCAAATCGAGCGGAGAGACGTCCTGGGTCGAGCAGAGTATCTGGCGGATGGGTGAGAGGCCTTCCCGGCCGCAGTAAAATAATAAAGCACGCTGCAGTTTGTCTAAACCTACAGGGCCCCAACGTGACTAGTCGAAGACACATTGAAATCATTCACTGGCCAGTTGAATCTAGTACCCGGGTACCAATACACGCACACCTTCTTGGGACACAACCTGTACGGGACTCACATTCCAGCAACGAAGGGGTTAAAATTCCTTTTTTCTTTTCCGCTGCGTGTTTTTCGCATTACGAACTCCTGTAAATATATATGTATACCGTGCTGCTCTATATATGCCAGTTTATTTGAGATCAGTAAACTATATAACTTATAAAATCCACAACAGTGCTGGTGTATATTTATTCCCTAGTGCGGGGAGACTGACCCGAGGTTTAAATTCAGCGGCTCCTCCGAGAGTGAGCGCTACAGATACATTGAGATTTCTCTGGTTTTCAGGAAGGATACATTGAGATTTCTCTGGTTTTCAGGAAGGATACATTGCGATTTCTCTGGTTTTCCAGGAAGGATACATTGCGATTTCTCTGGTTTTCAGGAAGGATATATTGAGATTTCTCTGGTTTTCAGGATGGATACATTGAGATTTCTCTGGTTTTCAGGAAAGACTATGAAGGGATTGGGGCAGGGGGTATATATGAAGGGGTCAGTGCGGGGGTATATATGAAGGGATCGGGGCAGGGGGAATATATGAAGGGGTTGGGGATTAGATATATAAAGGGAATGGGGTAGGGAGTATACATGAAGTGTTTTTGGTTGGAGAGAAGTGTGGTATGGGGTATATATGAAGGGATTGGGGCAGGGGATATATATGAAGGGATTGGCTCAGAGGTATATATATGAAGGGATCGGGGCAGGGGGTATATATGAAGGGATGGGCAGGGGGTAGATATGAAGGGATGGGCAGGGGCTAGATATGATGGGATTGAGGCAGGGGGTGTATGTGAAGGGTTTGCAGCAGGGGATATACATGAAGTGATTGGGGCAGGCGGTATAAACGAAGGGATCGAGGCAGATGGGTATATAGGACGGGTTTGCAGCAGGGGGTATATATGAAGGGTTTAGTGCAGGGGGTATATATGAAGGGAATGGGGCAGGGGGTATATATGAAGGGTTTGGGGCAGGGGGTATATATGAAGGGTTTAGTGCAAGGGGTATATACTTGAAAACGAGAGAAATCTCAATGTATCCTTCCTGGTAAAATGCTTTATAAATAAATAAATAAATAAATAATTATATAAAATAAATATATAAAGGGTTTTGGGTTTGAAAGAAGTTTGTTCGGGAGGTATATATAAAGGGTGTAGTGCAGGGGGTTTATATGAAGGGTCTAGTGCAGGGGGTTTATATGAAGGGTCTAGTGCAGGGGGTTTATATGAAGGGTTTAGTGCAGGGGTATATATGAAGGGATTAGTGCAGGGGGTATATATGAAGGGTTTAGTGCAGGGGGTATATATGAAGGGTTTAGTGCAGGGGGCATATATGAATAGGGATGAGCCGAACACCCCCGTGTTCGGTTCGCATTCGAACTCGAACAATTTCGAAAGTTCGAGTTCGAACTCGAACACGATTCGAACTCAATGCAAGTCTGTGGGACTCAAAGGTTCGGATTTTAGAGTGCCCTCCAAGAGGGCATATATGCAAGATATTTGCCATAAAAGGTGTATGGGGGTCCGGGTAGTGCCCTGGGGGACAGGAAACAAGGACAAAAAGTTTTAAAAAAAAAAGTTTTTAAAGGGACAGTGAGTTTTCCATGAAATAAGGGTTAAAAATAAAAATGAAAAATTCCTTCAAATATCGTGCCTAGGAGGTCCCCATAACCTGCCCATGAAGTGGCGGATTTCTAGGATGTATAGAAACATTTAAAAACAAAAAAAATGACGTTTCAAATGACGGTAAATGGTTTTCCTTTAATCTATTCATAAACAACCGCTTTGGGCGGCAGCATGTATGAAAAAAAGAGACATTTTAGGACACAAAGAACAAGTTTAGTGATTTTTTTTGGCTAAATTATGGTGAAACTTATGCTGGCTTTGGATGAAAGTAACACTAGGTGCTTTAAAATTTGGCCTTTAGTTTCGGCAACGGTGCTGACACACCGTAACCCCTCTGTGGTATTGTGGAAGAGTGGAGGGTTGGACTCTGCGGTTCAAAAAATTAAAATGATATAAATCTGGTAATGGCGTCAGTGCACCCAAATAATGTGCCTTTCGTGGCAGCAAGTGCCTTCACACCGTAACCCTTTTGTGGTATTGTGGAAGAGTTCAGTGGTGGAGGTTTTGTGAATGCAGAAGAGATCCCCGATCTATTCCGTTACGTCAGCATCAGGGGATTGATAGCTGCTGATCCAGGACTGATTAATTTTTATAAATGTCAGCCAGTCTACAGAGATGGTGGACAGACGCACTCTTTTGTCTGTGACAAAACCTCCAGCGGCACTAAACGTCCTTTCAGAAAGCACGCTGGATGAAGGGCAACCGCAGGACTCACCACAATGAGGCATCTTGCTTAGAAACTTCATTCACTGAAGCACACGCCCAAAACTCAGTCTCTCTACCTGGCCCTAGCAGAGAGAAGCTAAATCATCCTCATCCAGCAGGACTCCCCACAATGAGGCATCTTGCTTAGAAACTTCATTCACTGAAGGTGATCTGACATAGCCTAATGCCTTTTCTCTTGATGTATATTATGTTTACATTGTAATATCACTGTATATGTGTGTTTGTATGTGTGTGATATAGATGTATGTTCTATTATATATATAGCACACAAGTGTATCTTTTATATATTTGAATTGTTGTAATGCTATCTGATTTCTGCATTCCACTCCCTTTTTCTAGATTTTCTCGAGGCCTGCTATTCTGCCCCATGTCCCTGTTCAATGAACCTTAACTTTTATTGCCCCCTACAAACTCCCCCCTAGTTCCTGGACAACTTCAACCCAATGTGATGCTATTTGCAATCTTAATTTCTCTTTCAGCACACGCCCAAAACTCAGTCTCTCTACCTGGCCCTAGCAGAGAGAAGCTAAATCATCCTCATCCAGCAGGACTTTGCTCCCGCCCACCCTCCCCTCCCCTCACCCACCCACCCCATGGTTTTCATTTAATATATAACCAACTAATTGATCATGTGATATCGCAGCAACCTACACCATTTACTCTGGTACCTCTCTATTTCCTGTTTACTCACCTCCAACACCTTTCTCTATAATGTTTATGCCACTATTGCTTCTCTTTTCTTTCTCATCCCTTCTCTCTAAAACTACTCTCTCCTTCTATACACCTTTCCAATTGCCCCAGGATGGAAAAGCAGTTCCAATAAACCACAGCCTGCTCAGTTCTTTTAACCTATCAGCTGAGTGCTGGTGGAGAGTGTTAAAATCCAGCCCTCCCACCCCCAGACAAAGATTTAAAACTCTGCAACCACATTATTACCAAAAGAAAACTCTGTCCAAATTCCTATTTATCCTGCTACTTTCCCTGGCAAACGATGTGGACACTAACCCTGGTCCTATAGGTGACACAACCTTTAGTCTCCCCACTAAAAAAGGCCTCTCTTTTGTGCACTGTAACATCCGCAGTTTACTCCCTAAATTGGATGAGCTTCAGGCATGGTGTTGCTATTACAAACCCAAAATCCTTGTGCTCACAGAGTCATGGTTAACCCCAAAAGTACCAGACTCTGCCACATCAATACAGGGGTATTCATGTTATAGAAAGGACAGAGCAAAGAGAGGAGGGGGAATTGTTATTTATGTTGAGGAGTCCATAAAGTTCACCCCCTTACAGACTTCTAGCTCCCCTGTCACCTTTGATTTCCTCTCTGGTTTAATTGAGATTCCATTCAGTAAATCCATCATTGTTGCTGGATTCTATCGCCCACCGATCTCTCCAGTGCACTCCCTCTCTGATATATCTCAAATCCTTAATAACCTACTTGCCCAAAACCAAAAAAGTGAAATGCTGGTCCTCGGCGATTTTAATACAGATTGGCTAAATCCTAAAAACAATAAACACTGCTCACTGTTTAAAATTTTGCAGCTAACTCAGTTAATCTCCTCTCCCACTCGCATTAATATGAAAAGCCCTAACCATACCTTGCTGGACTGGATTCTCTCCTCATCTCCTGATCGAATACAGGAGGCAGGTGTTCTCGCTAATAGCTTTAGTGACCATTGTCTAGTGTACTGCGTGCGCAAAATAAAGGCAATGAAATCTTCCCCAAAGGTAATAACCACCAGGTCTTTCAAGAAATTTATTCTTGAATCCTTCCTAAGTGATCTCAAACAGCTCCTCTGGTACAGACTAAACCTAATCCCAGACCTAGACTGTGGAATTGAATACTTTCAGTCTGAGCTCCTGAAAGTCTGGAATTCCCATGCCCCGCTGCGTAAAGTGCGAGTTAAAGGGACCCATCTCCCCTGGGTTACAGCTGATCTTACATTAATGTACCATCTTAGAGATTCACTGTGGTCAAATGTCAAGAGTACTGGTTCCATGAACGATCACTGCGAATACCGAAAATGCCGGAATGAATGCACAAAACAAACAAAAATGGCTAAAGCCCATTACTTCAATGAAAATCTAAACCATAACATATCAAACCCTAGAAACTTTTGGAGAACCATAAGTAACATACAAGCACCCCCAGTCCACTCCCAGCCAGCTGCTGTCAAAGTAAACAACAAAACCCTGGAACACCCCCTAGATGTAGCAAATGCCTTTAATGGTTATTTTGTTGGATGCGCCACCACTTTGATTGCCAAGCTAGGAAATGACATGCAATCAGAAAGGCCTCATGCAGATCAGGCCCCTCCAACTGTGCAAAGTCCCTGTATCAGACAGGAATTCAGTTTTAGACCAGTGCCTGTCAGTGTTGTTACTAAACTTCTCCGTAAGCAAAAAATGAAATACCAGTCTGGACCTGATCATATACCAGCAATGCTGCTGAAAATCAGTGCGCCAGCAATTGCAAATCCTGTCGCAACCCTAATAAATGAATCACTGGCGACTGGATACATACCCAAACTCTGGAAGACTGCAAGAGTGGTACCTATCCATAAAAGTGGTGACAGTACTTTGGTATCCAACTACCGTCCGATATCGTTGCTCCCTGTAATGTCAAAAATTTTGGAAAAATGCGTCTACACACAATTACGTGATTATTATCAATATTGGAACTACTTAATCAGGCTTTCGTCCAAATCACTCAACTACAACCGCCCTTTTAAAAGTCTGTAATGATATCCAGGCTGGGATGGAACAAGGAAACATAACTGGAGCCATCTTCCTTGATTTTGCCAAGGCCTTTGACACAGTAGACCATGGCATCTTGTTAGAAAAACTAAAAAACTCTGGCATGGGTGATCGCACGTTAACCTGGTTTCAATCATATGTATCTGACCGATCACAATATGTGTCAATTTCTGGCAGCTCCTCCCTCCCCCTCCCTGTCACTTGCGGTGTACCCCAAGGCTCAATACTCGGCCCCCTGCTATTCACAATATTCATAAATGATCTGCCCAACGTCTGCAAAGCCTCAACTGTACACATGTACGCAGACGACACCGTAATCTATACCAGCAAACCAACTCTCCGGCAACTGGAAGCCGTGCTGCAAGAACAATTCACAGAGGTAGAAAAGTGGATCAAACACAACAAACTTTTTTTAAATAATGACAAAACTGTTACGATGCTCTTTGGAACAAAACCTAAACTACACAAATTGCAAAATCCCCATCTATGTGTGGGGACAAAATCAAATGGCACGCTGACCACAGTCACTTCTCTCAAATATCTAGGTATGTGGTTGGACCCTAATCTATCCTTTGGCCCTCACATCGAAAAACTCTCATCTAAACTTTACCCCAAACTAGGCGCCCTGTACAGAAACAAATCCTGCCTGAGTCCCGCGGTAAGAAAGCAGATTGTACAACAAATGCTTATGCCGGCTATTGATTACGGAGATGTAGTGTATGCAGCCGCCCCGCAAACACATCTTCAGAAACTTACTACATTGTATAACTCATTCTGCCGCTTTGCATTACAATGTAACTACATGACCCACCATTGTGACATGTTAAAAGAGCTAAACTGGCCATCGCTGGAATCTAGACGCACCCTTCACCTTTCCAGCCTGGTGTTTAAGAGCTTTTCTGGGAAGCTGCCACCCTACCTGAATAGACTGCTTCCCCCAGCAGCTCCCTCATCCTATAACCTCTGATCCAGGACCAGCACCTTACTTGCAATACCACAATACAAAAAGACAGTGGCTGGATCCTCATTTTCCTACAGAGCACCGCAATTATGGAATAACCTCCCAGACACCATCAAATCTTCCACCAGTCTTAAGTCACTCGAGCTCCCTATTAACATACCTCAATACAGAATGCACCTGTAAACATGTAACACAGTGACTATATACAGAATGCACCTGTAAACATGTAACATAATGACTATTTTTCTACATATTTATTTTCTGTTAATCTGTATATTTGTGTTGTTTTTTTAATATCTTGCATTGTATTACTTTGTATTTCTGTAACTGTAACACTTCAATGTTCTTGAACCCAGGACATACTTGAAAACAAGAGAAATCCCAATGTATCCTTCCTGGTAAAATCCTTTATAAATAAATAAATAAACAAACCTAGTAGCTGCATAGCATATTGGCTAAATTCTGGCCAGTGATCCAATCTCAACACCCAGTAAGCCAGTGGATCATCTGCTGGAAAGGTATCCAGCAGGGTTATCCAAAGAGATTCGAAAAGTCTCTGCACGTTCGGTGACTTTTCGTTCTCTTCAATTCGGTTCCTTTTGCCGATTGCATTTCGGTGACCCTGCGGCGTATTCAGCAAACACCACAGGGTCCCCGAATTGCAGGGAAAAGCTGCCGAAAACCTGACGAACACTAACCGAATGCACGCTGAAAACAAGCAAAAACATCTGGATTAACCTTTGAACAGGAGCCGAACAGGAGCCGAACAGGAGCCGAATCACACAGAGCCGAAGCAGCTGTGACGTAGAGGAGGCAGTGAATAAATTAGAAAAACCATTTGTATGAATCTGGGAAAATGAAACGCTGTTTGCAAAGAAACTACTGAGCGAAAATGTCTGAAATTTTCACAGGAGGTCCAGGGAATGATAATAAAGAGGCTGTTACAGAAAAAATAAGTAAACTGAAAAAAAAAAAAAAAATCGGACTTTTAATTTTTTTTTTAAAAATTCAGAAAAATGCTTAAAGTATCCTAAAAAATCTATAAATAAAGAGACTTTTTGCTACAGAATTTTATAATGAACGGTTTATTAGATATTGAATTAAAACGGGAATATTTTTAACATTGAAGCCTATGGGATTCTCCTGAATAAATTTGCCGAATGAAACCACCGAATGGCAGGGCATTTCGGGAACCTTTCACTGCTGGTTTGTGTTCTCTGAATAGCCGAAGCAGTGCTTTTTCATGGGGATTCACTGCCCTCGAACAGGGACCGAACAGGCACCGTATGTGCAGGCAATTCGCCAGGATTTGGCGAATTGCCCGCTCTCTGGATAGCCGAATGGCCAGGAAAGGTAACCGAACCCTGATTTTCAGCGTTCGGTTACCTTTCTCAAGCAATTCGAATCTCTTTGGATAACCCTGCAGGTCTGCCCTTGCCCCTAGGTAGTCCTGCACCATACGGTGAAGACGCTGGCAATGGGTGCCTACATTTGACGTCCCTGGGCGTCGTGGACTAAAAAAATGTAAAAACGCATCAGTCAAGCGGCCCCGGCCTTCACCAGGGCCGGATTAACATAGGGGCAGATGGGGCAGCAGCTCCAGGCCCATGCCCCAGAATAGGCCCAGCGATAAAATAACAATGTCTGCATTTATGAACATGTGGACCCCATTATCTCCAACACCATAGCAGCTACAGGGTCATATGAGGTATCACTGGAAAGGCCTGAGTATGCCCTTTCCAATGATAAACATGACCAGGTTTTATGTAACAATAAAAATAAAATAATAAATATTACTTTATTTTTTCTTTCTAACACAGCAATACTTTCCACTTTTCAATTATAAAGTGAACAATGATGCTGCACTAACTCACCATCTCAAGTGTGGAGGTGATGGCACAATCCGTTATTACGTATTGTTACACCAAAAACCTAAACCACCCCACTGCAGAAAAGTGCACTGGGGGGGATCCCATTTAAAAAAAATTAACAAGAATTCCCTATAGAATATATAACCACAAATGTTTGGATGATAAAATGTGAAAAAATTATTTTACATGCTTTAAATGATAGAAATCTGAATGTAAATTTACTCACACAGTATATGCCTGGTTAGATATATCTGTATCTGCACTATAACCTAAAATATGCTTTCATTTCACTAAATTCCAAAAAAAGCCACCAAAATCTTCAGCTCCAGGCCCATAGAGATCTTAATCCGGCCCTGGCCTTCACCACTATTAAGAAGGGTTGCCAACCAGTAATGTTCCCAAACTTTGATAGCACGAATCCTGGGGTCCTTTACCAGGCGTTGCAGGATAAGGGAGCCCATGCAGCAGAGGTTAAAGGTGGCATTAGCTTCCGAGTCTTCCCGGTCAATTTTATAAAGGATTTTACCAGGAAGGATACATTGAGATTTCTCTCGTTTTCAAGTATGAAGAGGAGGATGACCCCATCGTGCACTTCCTCCTCCCAGCCACGTACTAGTCCTTGGGTTTCTGGGCACACAAAACCCTCCCTTGAGGAATCCCCACCTTCAATGCCCCCACTACTTAAATATTCCTCCTCCTCCTCCTCCTGTCTTATCTGAGGAGGACCCGCTGGAATGCTGTCTGCGGAAAGACTGGGGCCTTCAGAGCTAGGGAAGGCCTCCTTTTCCTCCCGCTGCTCTGCCTCTAGAGCCACATCTATAATTCACCGCAGAGTGTGCTCCAGCAGGGACACTAAAGGAATTGTGTCACTGATGCATGTACAGTCCCTGCTCACCATCCTCGTTGCCTCCTCAGATGGTGACAGTACAGTGCATGCATCCTTGATCATCAGCCACTGCGGGGGGGAAAAAAAAAACAAGTTGACCTGAACCTGTCCTTGTGCCATACTCACACAGGTACTCGTTGATGGCCCTCTGCTGCTTGTGCAGACACTGCAGCATTGCTAATGTCGAGTTCCACCTGGTGGGCATGTCATAGATCAAACGGTTTGTGGGAAGGTGGAATTCTCTTTGAATTTCTGCCAGGCGAACACTTGCTGGGAATGACCGTCTGAAGTGGCTGCAGACTTTTCTGGCCTGGCTGAGAAGCTCTTCCAGCCCTGGGTACCTGGTTAGGAAACGCTGTACCACCAGATTTAGGACGTGTGCTAGGCATGGTACATGCGTAAACTTACCCAGGCGTAGGGCGGAGAGAAGGTTGCTACCATTATCACAGACGACCATTCCCAGCTCAAGCTGGCATGGTGTTAACCATCTCTGCACCTGGCCCTGCAGAGCTGACAGAATTTCTGGCCCGGTGTGGCTCCTGTCCCCTAAACAAACCAGCTCAAGCACAGTATGGCATCTTTTTGCTTGAGCCATTGCGTAGCCCCTGCCACTTAAACTCAGTTTAACTGCCACTTCGCTAGAGACAGAGAAGGAGGAGGAGGGAGAGGTGGTGGTGGAGCAGACAGACCTCACACAAGCAGCTTTCTGGAGGCATGGTGGATGAACAAGCTCCAGCACAGAGCCCAGTCTTGGATCCCTCCCAGCTGCAATCAGAGTTACCCAGTGTGCAGTGAAGGAAATGTAATGGCCCTGTCCATGCTTGCTGGACCACGTGTCTAAAGTCACATGCACCTTGCTGCTGACTGCCTTTCCCAATGTCTTGATAACATTGTCTTCCACATGCTGGTATAGTGCTGGAATGGCCTTCCATGAAAGTAATGGCATTTTGGAACATACCACTGTGGTACAGCACATTCAGCAAATTCACGGAAGGGAGCCACCAGCTGGAAAGGCAGCAGCTGCAATGCGAGCAAATTTGCTAAGCTGGCATTTAGACGCTGTGCTTGGGGATGGTTGGGACTATATTTTTTCTTACGCTGCAGCAGCTGCGGCAACGTAATCTGACAGTGTAAATCTTCAGCTGATGGGATGCTGTCACTTTGTGAGGAAGGACCCGGTACATCCATTACTGTAGCATCATCCCTGTCAGTGGAGGTTGGAGTTAATGACATGGCAGGACATATAGTGGGGGTAGAGACAGGTGAGGAGGACGTACGCAAAGTTTTGCGCCAACGGAATGCGTGGCAGGTGGTCATATGTCACCTCAAGCACGTGGTACCCAAGCGTCCGGTGTCTTTCCCACGCTTGAGCCTCATCTGACATAGATTACGAATAGCAACGGTGGGGTCTGCTGCACATTTCTTAAAGATCTCCCAGACAGCAGAGTTCCTGGATGTGTGCTTTGAGACAACAGCGCTCTGCACCTGAGCAGCTCTGACATATGATGCCTTGGACTGGCTAGTGCTACGGTTGGTCATATAGGACGTTGTGCCTCGTATTTGTTGTGCCTCCTCCTCACTTGACTCCTCTGTTCGATCAGGCACCCAGGTGGAGTCAGTGACCTCATCATCATTGTCATCACCCCCTATCTCCTCATCACTGGAGACAACTTGGCAGTATGCTGCAGCTGCTGGGGCAACATGAGTGCCAGTTATTTGTGTGTCACTGGCACCCCCTTCCTCTAGGTTCATTATATTCCCTTCCTCAACCTCAGAGATTGAATCAGAGCACTGGAGTTGCTGCGCATCCTCAAGCAGCATGTCAATGTCATTGTAGTCAAACAATTCAGCTGACTCCTCCGTGTGTGATAGTGAGGCTACGGCAGGAGTGGCTGTGGACATGGAGGCTGCATTAGATGCTTTGGCAGCTGAGGTGGAATGTAAAGCACTACAAGCCTGGCTGGCAGAGGACTCGGAGGACTCGGATGGCCTGGTTAGCTAATCCACCAAATCCTCTGTATGTTGCTGCTGCTTAAGACGGCCAGCAGCCCAGCACCAGTTAGAAAGGACAAGCGTGCCCCTGCAGAGGATGCACCACGTCCACGACGACCAGAGGCACAGCCTCCCGACACAGAGGCTGCTTGCCCTCTTATCTGTGCCTGGGAGCGTCTGCCTGTCCTTTTTGGTCTTTCTGACCTGGTGAGTGATATATAGATTAAATATATACAAAACTCTGATTCAACTCTGTTATACCAGAGTTCTGCATATCTCCAATTTTTATAACTCAGTGAGACACCCTGATGGTGATGGCTGGCAGCCAGTGACAAGACACAGATTACAATTCCCAGAAACCTCCTATAAATCAGTGAGACCCCTTGATGGGTGGCATTGAGTACACACAGATTACCACAATTCCCAGATATTTTGTAGAAATTACTGACCCCCCAAAATACTGGGTGGCAGTGAGAACACACGGATTAGAACAATTCCCAAATATTTTGTAGAAATTACTGACCCCCCAAAATACTTGGCGGCAGTGAGAACACACGGATTAGAACAATTCCCAAATATTTTGTAGAAATTACTGACCCCCCAAAATACTTGGCGGCAGTGAGAACACACGGATTATAACAATTCCCAGATATTTTGTAGAAATGAGACCCCCCAGTAGCTGGTGGCAGACTGGCAGTGAGAACACACACTAACACAACAACAATCTCCTCTCAAACAGGTGCTGAAGCGCTGTGTGAAGCCTTATATAGTGTGTTGCGGGACTTAGCTCTGTGAGCCCATGATTGGGCAAATTTTGTCCATAGTCCTGAACCTGTCTTGCACCTGACCTGTGGTCAGGTGCAAGGCTGTAGCCAATTACAAGCTTCAGGCCAGTGGAAAAGTGCATTGTGGTGCATTGTGGGCGAACATGCGGCGAACATGTGGAAATGTTCGTAGTTCGCGAACAGGCGATGTTCGAATCGAACTCCGAACCGATCGGATCGAACAGCTCATCCCTATATATGAAGGGTTTAGTGCAGGGGGTATATATGAAGGGATCGGGGCAAGGAGGTATATGTGATGGGATTCGGGCAGTGGGTGTATATGAAGGGTTTCGGGCAGGGGGTATATATATGAAGGGTTAAGTGCAGGGGTTATATATGAAGGGTTTGGGTTTGAAATAATTTTGTTCAGGAGGTATATGTGAAGGGATTAGGGGAATATATATGGAGGGTTTAGTGCAGGGGTATATATGAAGGGATTAGTGCATGGGTTATATATGAAGGGTTTGGGGCAGGGGTATTTATAAAGGGTTTAGGGAGGGGGTATATATGAAGGGTTTAGTGCAAGGGGTATATATGAAGGGGTTTTTTTGGTTTGAAAGAAGTTTGTTCCGGAGGTATATATGAAGGGTTTAGTGCAGGCGGTTTATATGAAGGGTTTAGTGCAGGGGTATATATGAAGGGATTAGTGCAGGGGGTATATATGAAGGGATTAGTGCAGGGGGTATATATGAAGGGTTTAGTGCAGGGGGTATATATGAAGGGATTGGGGCAAAGGGTTATATGTGATGGGATTCGAGCTGTGGGTGTATATGAAGGGTTTAGTGCAGGGGGTATATATGAAGGGATTAGTGCAGGGGTATATATGAAGGGTTTAGTGCAGGGGGTATATATGAAGGGTTTAGTGCATGGGGTATAAAGGGATTAGTGCATGGGTTATATAAAGGGTTTGGGGCAGGGGGTATATATGAAGGGATTGGGGCAGTGGGTATTTATGAAGGGTTTGGGGCAGGGGGTATATATGAAGGGATTGGGGCAGGGGGTATTTATGAAGGGTTTGGGGTGGGGGTATATATGAAGGGTTTAGTGCAAGGGGTATATATGAAGGGTTTCGGGTTTGAAAGAAGTTTGTGCATGAGGTATATATGAAGGGATTTGTGCAGGTGGTTTATATGAAAGGTTTAGTGCAGGGGTATATATGAAGGGATTAGTGCAGGGGGTATATAAAGGGTTTAGTGCAGGAGGTATATATGAAGGGTTTAGTGCAGGGGTATATATGAATGGATTAGTGCAGGGGGTATATATGAAGGGTTTAGTGCAGGGGGTATATATATGAAGGGATCGGGGCAAGGGGGTATATGTGATGGGATTCGAGCAGTGGGTGTATATGAAGGGTTTGGGGCAGGGGGTATATATGAGGGGATCGGGGCAAGGGGGTATATGTGATGGGATTCGGGCAGTGGGTGTATATGAAGGGTTTGGGGCAGGGGTATATATGAAGGGTTTAGATCAGGGGGTATATATGAAGGGATCGGGGCAAGGGGGTATATGTGATGGGATTCGGGCAGTAGGTATAATATGAAGGGATTGGGGCAGGCGGTATATATGAAGGGTTTAGTGCAGGGGGTATATATAAAGGGTTTAGTGCAGGGGTATATATGAAGGGTTTAGTGCAGGGGTATATATGAAGGGTTTAGTGCAGGGGGTATATTGAAGGGATTAGTGCAGGGGTATATATGATGGGTTTAGTGCAGGGGTATATATGAAGGGTTTAGTGCAGGGGTATATATGAGGGGATCGGGGCAAGGGGGTATATGTGATGGGATTCGGGCAGTGGGTGTATATGAAGGGTTGGGGCAGGGGGTATATATGAAGGGATTGGGGCAAGGGGGTATATATGAAGGGTTTAGTGCAGGGGGTATATATGAAGGGATTGGGGCAGGGGTATATATGAAGGGATTGGGGCAGGGGTATTTATGAAGGGTTGGGTGGGGTATATATGAAGGGTTTAGTGCAAGGGGTATATATGAAGGTTTCGGGTTTGAAAGAAGTTTGTGCATGAGGTATATATGAAGGGATTTGTGCAGGTGGTTTATATGAAAGGTTTAGTGCAGGGGTATATATGAAGGGATTAGTGCAGGGGTATATAAAGGTTTAGTGCAGGAGGTATATATGAAGGGTTTAGTGCAGGGGTATATATGAATGGATTAGTGCAGGGGTATATATGAAGGGTTTAGTGCAGGGGTATATATATGAAGGGATCGGGGCAAGGGGGTATATGTGATGGGATTCGAGCAGTGGGTGTATATGAAGGGTTTGGGGCAGGGGTATATATGAGGGGATCGGGGCAAGGGGGTATATGTGATGGGATTCGGGCAGTGGGTGTATATGAAGGTTTGGGGCAGGGGTATATATGAAGGGTTTAGATCAGGGGGTATATATGAAGGGATCGGGGCAAGGGGGTATATGTGATGGGATTCGGGCAGTAGGTATAATATGAAGGGATTGGGGCAGGCGGTATATATGAAGGGTTTAGTGCAGGGGGTATATATAAAGGGTTTAGTGCAGGGGTATATATGAAGGGTTTAGTGCAGGGGTATATATGAAGGGTTTAGTGCAGGGGTATATATGAAGGGATTAGTGCAGGGGTATATATGATGGGTTTAGTGCAGGGGGTATATATGAAGGGTTTAGTGCAGGGGGTATATATGAGGGGATCGGGGCAAGGGGGTATATGTGATGGGATTCGGGCAGTGGGTGTATATGAAGGGTTTGGGGCAGGGGGTATATATGAAGGGATTGGGGCAAGGGGTATATATGAAGGGTTTAGTGCAGGGGGTATATATGAAGGGATTGGGGCAGGGGTATATATGAAGGGTTTATTGCAGGGGGTATATATGAAGGGATTGGGGCAGGGGTATATATGAAGGGTTTAGTGCAGGGGGTATATATGAAGGGATTGGGCCAGGGGGTATATATGAAGGGTTTAGTGCAGGGGGTATAAATGAAGGGTTTAGTGCAGGGGTTATATATGAAGGGTTTTAGGTTTGAAAGAAGTTTGTTCGGGAGGTATATGTGAAGGGCTTAGGGGAATATATGGAGGGTTTAGGGCGGACTGGTAGCCCTAACACTGCCGAGAAAGTCCCCGGCAGAGCGTGTGACGAGTCGCGGCGCTGCTGTCTGTCCGCAAAAATTCCCAAATTCCAGTCAGCAGAAGGTGACGCGGCGCGTGGAGGATCTGGGGTTAATAAGGAACATGTGTCTGAAATGATATTTACCCCGAGCTGTGATGAAATGTATTTATCGCTCGGCTCGTCACCTCCCCAGCGATGTAATTAGCTGCTGCTGCGGCGGCGGCGGTGAGACGCGGATGAGCGCAGCCGGGGATTAGTCACGCTGCTTGCTTCAGTTTACGTTTATTACCGCTCTCTATCCGTATCGAGCGCCCCGGGAGGATTCTCTCTGTCACGTGTCCTGCTCATCTTCCTAAATAAGGGATGTGGAGCGCACGTTCCGGGCCGTGACCTACACACCGCTCCGCACGTCACGCGGCTCAGAAAACAGATCAGACAGGTAAAAGTGGGCGCGCCGGGCACTCTGTGCCATGTGATGCAGCAGCAGTAAAGAGAAGGTTCTAATAGTGTTTTTTTGGGGGATTAAAAGAAATGGAGGGCGCAATCACTCGCCCAAGCTGCACTCTGCAGGTACAAGCTGGTACAGGGAACCATATCGCGGGGAGCCGGGCACTGGGCTGGCAGCTTGGGGCGCCCACCCCAACAGTTCCCATTGCTTAATACCAAGTCCAGTGGTCTCATTTAGGTCCACCGCAGGCTTCACCTTGGTCTGCTGGTTCCAGGCGGGGGAGGGCTTTTGGGTAGGATCGATTCAAATTGGTCCAATATTTCAATGGCCATATCGGATTAGATGGCCGGTTTGAATCGGCTTGAGTGCGTCGCCATCAACAAGCGCGACAAGAAAACAAGTACATAACAAGCGCGACAAGAAAACACATACAGAGCAAGAGCGACGACAAAACACGTACAGAGCAAGAGCGACGACAAAACACGTACATAACAAGCGCAACGACAAAACACGTACATAAGAAGCGCAACGACAAAACACGTACATAAGCGCAACGACAAAACACGTACAGAGCAAGAGCGACGACACAACACGTACAGAGCAAGAGCGATGACAAAACACGTACATAACAAGCACGACAAGAAAACACGTACATAACAAGCGCGACGACAAAACACGTACAGAGCAAGAGCGACGACACAACACGTACAGAGCAAGAGCAACGACAAAACACCTACAGAGCAAGAGCGACGACACAACACGTACAGAGCCAGAGCGAGAACAAAACACGTACAGAGCAAGAGCGACGACAAAACACATACAGAGCAAGAGTGACGACACAACACGTACAGAGCAAGAGCGACGACAAAACACGTACAGAGCAGGAGCAACGACAAAACACATACAGAGCAAGAGTGACGACACAACACGTACAGAGCAAGAGCGACGACAAAACACGTACATAACAAGCGTGACAAGAAAACACGCACATAACAAGCGCAACGACAAAACACGTGCAGAGCAAGAGCAACGACAAAACACATACAGAGCAAGAGTGACGACACAACACGTACAGAGCAAGAGCGACGACAAAACACGTACAGAGCAGGAGCGACGACAAAACACGTACAGAGCAAGAGCGACGACAAAACACGTACTGAACAAGAGCGACGACAAAACACGTACAGAGCCAGAGCGACAACAAAACACGTACATAACAAGCGCAACGACAAAACACGTACATAAGAAGCGCAACGACAAAACACGTACAGAGCAAGAGCGACGACAAAACACGTACTGAACAAGAGCGACGACAAAACACGTACAGAGCCAGAGCGACAACAAAACACGTACATAACAAGCGCAACGACAAAACACGTACATAAGAAGCGCAACGACAAAACACGTACAGAGCAAGAGCGACGACAAAACACGTACTGAACAAGAGCGACGACAAAACACGTACAGAGCCAGAGCGACAACAAAACACGTACATAACGAGCGCAACGACAAAACACGTACATAAGAAGCGCAACGACAAAACACGTACAGAGCAAGAGCGACGACAAAACAAGTACAGAGCAAGAGCGACGACCAAACACGTACAGAGCAGGAGCGACGACAAAACACGTACAGAGCCAGAGCAACGACACAACACGTACATAACAAGCGCAACGAATAAACACGTATATAAGAACAACGACAAAACACGTACAGAGCAAGAGTGACGACAAAACACGTACTTAACAAGCGCGACAAGAAAACACGTACATAACAAGCGCGACGACAAAACACGTACAGAGCAAGAGCGACGACAAAACACATACAGAAAAAGAGCGACGACAAAACACGTACAGAGCCAGAGCGACAACAAAACACGCACATAACAAGCGCAACGACAAAACACGTACATAAGAAGCGCAACGACAAAACACGTACAGAGCAAGAGCGATGACACAACACGTACAGAGCCAGAGCGACAACAAAACACGTACATAACAAGCGCAACGACAAAACACGTACAGAGCAAGAGCGACGACAAAACACGTACAGAGCAAGAGCGACGACACAACACGTACAGAGCCAGAGCAACGACAAAACACGTACATAACAAGCGCAACGACAAAACACGTACAGAGCAAGAGCGACGACACAACACGTACAGAGCAAGAGCGACGACAAAACACGTACAGAGCAAGAGCGACGACACAACACGTACAGAGCCAGAGCAACGACAAAACACGTACATAACAAGCGCAACGACAAAACACGTACAGAGCAAGAGCGACGACACAACACGTACAGAGCAAGAGCGACGACAAAACACGTACAGAGCAAGAGCGACGACACAACACGTACAGAGCCAGAGCAACGACAAAACACGTACAGAGCAAGAGCGACGACACAACACGTACAGAGCAAGAGCAACGACAAAACACGTACAGAGCAAGAGCGACGACACAACACGTACAGAGCCAGAGCAACGACAAAACACGTACAGAGCAAGAGCAACGACAAAACACGTACAGAGCAAGAGCGACGACACAACACGTACAGAGCATGGAGATAAAAGCCGCTTGCGGAGAATCGGTGCTAACACCGGGAAAGGGCTGGGGGGGGGGGAGGGGGGGAATGGCTTCCAATATACAGAGCTAAACCCCGGGAATAAAGTCTGTTTAGGCTGGAATCAGGGGGAGCCTCGGATCAGCTCCGTGACACACAGTGATCCTGAAAACCTCCAGATCTACAGCCTGGTCTCATTTCTGGGGGTTCTAGCAGGTTCTATGTGACCCGTCCTTAAGCTTCATCCGAGGACTGGAGAAAGGCGTTAGAGTCTGCTGGGGAGAACATGGGGGGGTCCAGTGAGGAAGCGGCATTAACAGATGTGACCCTATCAGGGGGGCTGAGATCTGTTACAATCTATGTAGAATCATTTCTGTATTCCTGGCCACGTTTCCGTGCGGCTCCTCCAGCAGCGCCGCGCGCAGAGATACGGCGTTAATAGGCAGTGATCAGCCCCAGGTCTCGCCTGTCACAGCCGGAGATCCAGGAGCGTCTGACGCGCTTATTAAAGCGATATTCTGTGACTTCGTCTCCTGCGTGCGGATAAAGCTCTGCACAACAATATATCACTGCGCGCGACCAAGAGTAACACAGCGCCACGCGCGACCAAGAGTAACACAGCGCCACGCGCGACCAAGAGTTACACAGCACCACGCGCGACCAAGAGTTACACAGCGCCACGCGCGACCAAGAGTTACACAGCGCCACGCGCGACCAAGAGTTACACAGCGCCACGCGCGACCAAGAGTTACACAGCGCCACGCGCGACCAAGAGTTACACAGCGCCACGCGCGACCAAGAGTTACACAGCGCCACGCGCGACCAAGAGTTACACAGCGCCACGCGCGACCAAGAGTTACACAGCGCCACACGCGACCAAGAGTTACACAGCGCCACACGCGACCAAGAGTTACACAGCGCCACACGCGACCAAGAGTTACACAGCGCCACGCGCGACCAAGAGTTACACAGCGCCACGCGCGACCAAGAGTTACACAGCGCCACACGCGACCAAGAGTTACACAGCGCCACGCGCGACCAAGAGTTACACAGCGCCGAGCGCGGCTAAGGGTTACACAGCGCCGAGCGCGACCAAGAGTTACACAGCGCCGAGCGCGGCCAAGGGTTACACAGCGCCGAGCGCGGCCAAGGGTTACACAGCGCCGAGCGCGGCCAAGAGTTACACAGCGCCGAGCGTGGCCAAGAGTTATTCAGCGTTGCACGTGACCAAGAGTTACACAGCTCTGCGTGCTGCCAAGAGTTGCACAGCGCCACGCGCGACCAAGAGTTACACAGCGCCGAGCGCGACCAAGAGTTACACAGCGCCGAGCGCGACCAAGAGTTACACAGCGCCGAGCGCTGCCAAGGGTTACACAGCGCCGAGCGCGGCCAAGAGTTATTCAGCGCTGCACGCGACCAAGAGTTACACAGCACCGAGCGCGACCAAGAGTTACACAGCGCCGAGCGTGGCCAAGAGTTATTCAGCGCTGCACGTGACCAAGAGTTACACAGCTCTGCGTGCTGCCAAGAGTTGCACAGCGCCACGCGCGACCAAGAGTTACACAGCGCCGAGCGCGACCAAGAGTTATTCAGCGCTGCACGTGACCAAGAGTTACACAGCGCCGAGCGCGACCAAGAGTTACACAGCGCCGAGCGCGACCAAGAGTTACACAGCGCCGAGCGCGACCAAGAGTTACACAGCGCCGAGCGCGACCAAGAGTTACACAGCGCCGAGCGCTGCCAAGGGTTACACAGCGCCGAGCGCGACCAAGAGTTATTCAGCGCTGCACGTGACCAAGAGTTACACAGCGCCGAGCGCGACCAAGAGTTACACAGCGCCGAGCGCGACCAAGAGTTACACAGCGTTGCGTGCAGCCAAGAGTTACACAGCGCCACGCGCGACCAAGAGTTACACAGCGCCACGCGCGACCAAGAGTTACACAGCGCCACGCGCGACCAAGAGTTACACAGCGCCGAGCGCGGCCAAGGGTTACACAGCGCCGAGCGCGGCCAAGGGTTACACAGCGCCGAACGCGACCAAGAGTTATTCAGCGCTGCACGCGACCAAGAGTTACACAGCGCCGAGCGCGACCAAGAGTTACACAGCGCCGAGCGCGGCCAAGAGTTACACAGCGCCGAGCGCGACCAAGAGTTACACAGCGCCACGCGACCAAGAGTTACACAGCGCCGAGCGCGGCCAAGGGTTACACAGCACCGAGCGCGACCAAGGGTTACACAGCGCCGAGCGCGGCCAAGGGTTACACAGCGCCGAACGCGACCAAGAGTTATACAGCGCCGAGCGCGACCAAGAGTTACACAGCGCCGAGCGCGACCAAGAGTTACACAGCGCCGAGCGCGACCAAGAGTTACACAGCGCCACGCAACCAAGAGTTACACAGCGCCGAGCGCGGCCAAGGGTTACACAGCACCGAGCGCGACCAAGAGTTACACAGCGCCGAGCGCGGCCAAGGGTTACACAGCGTTGCGTGCAGCCAAGAGTTACACAGCGCCGAGCGTGGCCAAGAGTTATTCAGCGCTGCACGTGACCAAGAGTTACACAGCTCTGCGTGCTGCCAAGAGTTACACAGCGCCACGCGCGGCCAAGAGTTACACAGCGCCGAGCGCGACCAAGGGTTACACAGCGCAGAGCGCGGCCAAGGGTTACACAGCGCCGAGAGCGGCCAAGAGTTACACAGCTCTGCGCGCGGCCAAGAGTTACACAGCTCTGCGCGCTGCCAAGAGTTACACAGCTCTGCGCGCTGCCAAGAGTTACACAGCTCTGCACGCGGTGGAATCACGGGACCTGCCACACATTGGAGACATACAATGTGTGTATATATGTATTTTTATTCTTTGCACACGTGGTTAAAAGGTACAGGCGCCATTGATGGATTAACTTGATTTGTCAAACAGGAGTGTCATAGAACTGACATAGCGCTCCCCGCTTCAAACCCCAAGACTTTTATTTTCCTGGTTAAAACCCCAAAAGACACAGACATTTGATTTGGGAAAAACGTTATGTTCATTTATATTGTGTGATTTTAAATGTATTGGACACATTGCTCGGCTGAAATTCAAAGAGGCTCCAAGGCAGAGGATCAGACCAAGCAGGCTGC
This sequence comes from Leptobrachium leishanense, assembly GCA_009667805.1. Taxonomy (NCBI): domain Eukaryota; kingdom Metazoa; phylum Chordata; class Amphibia; order Anura; family Megophryidae; genus Leptobrachium; species Leptobrachium leishanense. The sequence goes on along the minus strand of CM019070.1, from coordinate 166,727,021 downwards.
TCGAGGCACTGAGTTCTGAGCTGCGACAGGATGGTAGTCCTTCGGCTGTCCTGCTCTCCAGATGTCCCTGCTGTGGATCAGCCCGACTACCAAGTGGCTCGGCGTCCCGAGCAGCCTGATCCGCTGGTCCTGGGTGCTGGGAATGGCTTTGGCGTTGTTAGGGCCCACTGTATGGAAGTGATGCCGTCTGGGGTAGTGGATTTGAGGGTCCAATGGTTCAGGTGCCCCGGGGTCGATTTGAGGTCCCTCTTCTGGGTTAGGTAGCGTTTCGGAAGACCGCTGAGTGTCTTCGTGGTGAATGTGATTTGCCCTGAAATTAAACACCAGACGAGCTGTATGTCTTAAACCAGTGAATTGCTTTATTTATGGGTTTCAACAGGGTCATTTATACAACTTCACACACACAGATTACCAACTCCTCCGCCCACACAACCAGCACCGATTGGCTCCTTTCCCAGCCTCCTGGTCCATATCAGGTCCCTTTCAGGCTCCCCCATTGTCCAGGGGATTAGGCAGATGAGGTCTTGGAAAAGCCTCCAATCAGCTGGCTTGCTGTATCCTCCATCTTGGGGCCATGAGGTCCTTTGTCCTTGTGACCCATGGAAAGCTGGACAAACTGGAGACTGGAGCAAATCACATACATACAGTTTTCTACATCTGAATCTATAAGCATTTTACCCTTATTTCTCTTCCACCATTACCTTTCTCTTAAGTTACCTTTACTTCCCTTCAACCCCCCAAACCATCCCCCCCACCCCCGCTCTCCCCATAAATAAAAATACATGACAAAAGTATTGGTGGTTTGAAAAGGTCACGTCTTTTATTTATAATCAAGGCCAAAAACCATTGCCTTTGTGGCAGAATTATCAGCGATCCTCGCTTTCTTGGACTAGGTAACACCAGATAACACTGGCAACCGCAATGAACCACCAGCATTGCCCAGAAATAGCGGCCGGCCCCACGTGGCTAAGCTAGCGCGACCACACGCTGCTCTCTTTTATAGCAGATAGCAGGCCCGGGAGGATCTTCAAACCAGGAGGCACCTGTGTTTGGCCGCACAAACCACCACACAGACCCCCAGATCCTCCCCCTCTATAGCCTCTCCACGTGCCAGGGCCGCATATTTCACCGTCCGAGGTAACTGTCCATGTAATCCCCTCAGCTTTGGCCGCACAAACCACCAGCTGGCTTCATGTAACATGGTGAAATTACCTGACTGCACCTCGACTAACCATGCCCATATCTAAAGCAATCCACCGGCTTTGGCCGCACAAACCACCAACCGGCTTCCTGCAACATGGTATGACTCCATATGGGAACCCACGGGCGGTCTTGAAATGACTGGCGGAATCACCACTTCATTTGCCCCTATCCATGTTCAAGCTGCTCTCTGACGACGTGACCTTTTCGACTCGGTGAACAGGCAGTAACCTAAAAACAGGGTGGGTAGGGTGGGAAAAAGACAAAGGTTAGACTGATTTCATCTGTCCTTTGCTTACCCTTTTCTATTACCCCTGCCCTCCCCTTTCTGTTATCTGCCCCCGAGACCCAATCCCAGCGATACCCTGAAACAAAAGGGTGAACCATTGTAACTCCTCCGAACTTGCAACTCTTTTCTTTAAACAGGGAAATTGCTTAAGCTTTTTTCGTTCATATCCAGTCTCTCATCAGTACTAAGCATTTTACCCTTATTTCTCTTCCACCATTACCTTTCTCTTAAGTTACCTTTACTTCCCTTCAACCCCCCAAACCATCCCCCCCACCCCCCGCTCTCCCCATAAATAAAAACACATGACAAAAGTATTGGCGGTTTGAAAAGGTCACGTCTTTTATTTATAATCAAAGGCCAAAAACCATTGCCTTTGTGGCAGAATTATCAGCGATCCTCGCTTTCTTGGAATAGGTAACACCAGATAACACTGGCAACCGCAATGAACCACCAGCATTGCCCAGAAATAGCGGCCGGCCCCACGTGGCTAAGCTAGCGCGACCACACGCTGCTCTCTTTATAGCAGATAGCAGGCCGGGAGGATCTTCAAATCAGGAGGCACCTGTGTTTGGCTGCACAAACCACCACACAGACCCCCAGGTCCTCCCCCTCTATCGCCTCTCCACGTGCCAGGGCCGCATATTTCACCGCCACCAAAAATGAGGACCCTCTTTTTCGCCACCAATAAAAGACCGTGACCTTTTCAACTTACCTACACAAGGGTCTTTATCAGCCCTTCGATGTTGCCCCGAAAAAGGTTGTTCCCCCGCGCCTTGGACAAATGGACCCCGTAATTCCACAACAATTCCTCCTGCAATTGTCACTATGTTCTGATGCTCCAAACCTTTCCTCCCATCTCCAGCATAATCTTTTTCTGCTGCTGGTTTGCTCTTTTCTCCCGATGTAATCCTGCACCCTGCAGTTCCTCCACACTAATATAGCAATTACGTTAGACCACACTATCTGAACATCCGGCTGTGACGGAACGGGGTGTCACCGTCCGCCTGCGGGTGTGCTCCAATCTGCGTAACCCCCTTTTTATGCTGCCGGCCCGACTACCGAGTTGCGACACTCGGCGTCTCGAGCGGCCGTATGGGACCTTGTGATGGTGTGAAGGTAACCCCCGTGTGAGCCCAGCCCGACCACCGAGTGACGGCACTCAGCGTCCCGAGCAGCTGGTCACTGACCTGGTTTGGAGGGTTTATTCCGTTTATAGATCGGTTCGGATCTTCCGGCGGTAGACGGGTGAATATTCGACCAGCCAGGAATATTCGGATCGTCCGGCGGCTGGTGCGGGCACACACTTCGCGGCACGGATTATTCGGATCTTCCGGCAATAGTACAGGGACGGGCAGTCAACTGATCCGGATCGCGAAGCGGTCGATGCGCTCACTTACTGAACCGACTCCTCAGCAGCTGGATGAGGGGTTGTGTAGCCGATCAGAATTCAACCGCGCGGCGGTCGATGCGCCCGCGCCGAGCAGAGCCCTCGAACCTCACCGCGGCTCAGTAGTAAGAACTGTACAGGCGGCCAAGAATATTCATTCGCGCGGCGGGCGTTGCACTCACTCTGCACCCCGACTTGAACCAGCTCTGCGCCCCGAATATCGCGCGGGATCTCGGATGCGTGAGAAATGAGTAGGAAATCAGAGACATGAGGCGCTGCTGCATGAACTCAGGAACAACCACACTTTATTAACACAGACACATGCCTTTGTAACCTCTACCATGAGCTCCACATCTGGGAACCACCCCTGCCCGCCCCCACAGGCCTCATTGGCCACAACACTTGGGGGAGTTGCCGATGTGGGACAGGAAGAACTGAATCGGCCATTTTACCTTCCTGATTCACCCGATCAGCCACGAGGCGATGGGAAATGGCGGCAACACAACAGACAGATACGTTTCACACATGAACACTGTGTTTTATAAACTGCTGGTATTTTGACTGTTCTTAAGGTGATAATCGTCTGTGCAAACAGTCTCTGGCTGAGGGTGATAAGCCATTCCCTCACATTCCTCCCCCTCCCCAAAGTCCGACGCACCCGGTGGGACTCGCACGGGTCGTACCGGGGTAGTCGGTGTTACACTCTCCACCGGATCCAGAGCTGATTGTCGTGACAGTCCGTCGGCATTACCGTTTTGTGCTCCTGGACGGTACTGAATCGTGAAGTTGAAAGGCTGGAGGGCTAGGCTCCACCGCAACAGCCGGCCATTCTCCCCCGCCACCCTGTTGAGCCACACCAGAGGATTGTGATCAGTCAATACAGTAAACGACCGCCCATAAACGTAGGGCTGAAACTTTCTGAGGGCCCAGACCAGAGCCAGACACTCCTTCTCCACCGCAGCATATCCCACTTCCCGGGGTAGCAGTTTCCTGCTAATGAAGGCCACTGGATGATCTCTCCCCGTCGTCCCCCACTTGGCTCAGGACAGCTCCCAGTCCAAACATGGAGGCGTCTGTATGAATGATAAAACGACGGTTATAATCGGGAGCTGCCAGTAAGGGTGCTTGAGTCAGGGCGGCCTTTAATTGCTGAAAGGCCTGCTCGCACTCCGGGGACCACAGGATCTGTCGGGGTAGGGACTTTTTCGTCAGGTCTGTCAGAGGTTTGGCTAGATCACTATATCGGGGTACGAATTTTCTGTAGTAACCTGCTGTACCTAGAAAGGCGAGGACTTGAGTTTTTGTCACGGGGGTGGGCCAGTTTAAGATGGCTTCTATTTTAGCGGGCTCCGGTCGCTGCACCCCGCACCCTACCCGGTGGCCCAGATACTGAACCTCCGCCATCCCCACCTTACATTTTTCGGGCTTAAGTGTTAAATTGGCGTCCCTAATACGCCCCAGGACCGCCCCCACGTGAACCAAGTGCTCCTCCCAGGTCTGACTGTAAATGGCGATGTCGTCCAGGTACGCACACGCGAATCCCTGGAGGCCATCGAGGAGGCGGTCGATCAACCGCTGGAATGTAGCGGGGGCGTTCTTCATCCCGAACGGCATGACTCTAAACTGGTACAGGCCGAACGGGGTGATGAAGGCCGACTTCGGAATCGCCTCCTCAACAAGGGGAATCTGCCAGTATCCCCTGCACAGATCCACCGTGGTCAAAAAATGACCCCTGGCGATCTGATCCAGCAACTCGTCTACCCGGGGCATGGGGTAGGCGTCCGACGTGGTGCAATCGTTCACCCGACGGTAGTCCACACAAAACCGTGTGGTCCCATCCTTTTTAGGTACTAGGACCACGGGTGATGCCCATGGGCTGGCAGACGGCTCAATGACCCCCAGCTCTAACATTTCCCGGATCTCGGCCTGCATGGTCTCACGGACCGCCTCCGGAAGACGGTACGCCGGCTGCCGAAGGGGTCGCTGACCGGGAGTATCCACAGAATGCGCGGCCTGATCGGTGTAACCCGGGAGGGCCGAAAAGACTTCGGAGTAATCCTGAAGCAGCTGCCGTACCTGTGTCTGCTTCTCAGTCCCTAACTCCTCCCCCAATTCTACCTGATCTACACCGGAGGGTTGTTTGGCCACCCCGGTAACTCTACCAGGGGGAAGGGCTCCGTGTCTTCGACAGCCGGCGCGCATATGGCATCGACTGTCTCGGGGCGCTCGTGGAAGGCTTTCAACATATTGACGTGGAACGTCCGTTGGATTCTGGTGTCCGCGCAACTCGCAACCACATAGGTGGTATCCCCCAGTCGGGTTACCACCTTGTAGGGACCTTGCCAGGCCGCCTGCAGCTTGTTCTGCCGCTGTGGTTTCAACACCAGCACCTTCTGTCCCACCAGAAACGAGCGGCTGCAAGCAGCCCGGTCGTACCACGCCTTCTGTTGAGCCTGAGCTGTTTCCACGTTACCCCGGACCAACCCTGTGAGTTCTGCCAAGCGCTCCCGGAGCTTCAAGACATAATCCAAGACGGGAACCCCATCTTCTTCCTTCTCCCCCTCCCACTGAGCCCTAACCAGATCCAGAGGCCCCCTCACCTGACGCCCATATAACAGTTCAAACGGGGAGTAGCCAGTAGATTCTTGCGGGACCTCCCGGTAGGCGAACAGCAGGTGGGGTAAATATTGCTCCCAATCTTTTCGCTCGTGAGCAAAGGCCCGAATGAGCTGCTTCAAGGTCCCATTGAACCTCTCACACAGCCCATTTGTCTGAGGGTGATACGGGGCGCTGTGTAGCGCCCGAACCCCACACAGACGCCAGAGCTGCTGGGTGAGCTCAGCGGTAAATTGAGTACCTTGATCCGATAGGATTTCCCGGGGAAACCCCACCCTGGTAAACACCCGCAGCAGCGCATCTGCTACGGTGTCCGCTCTAATGTTGGCTAAGGCCACAGCCTCAGGGTACCGGGTGGCATAATCCACGATGGTGAGTATATACCTCTTCCCGGTAGCACTGGGCCGAGGCAACGGCCCAATAAGGTCGACCGCCACCCGGCTAAACGGCTCTTGGATAATGGGCATGGGGTGTAGAGGGGCTCTCGGGTGGTCCCCGGCCTTCCCAGCCTTCTGACAGACGGGGCAGGTGCGACAAAACTCGCGGGTGTCCTCACTAAGGCGTGGCCAAAAGAATGCGCGCGCTAGGCGGTGGCGGGTTTTCTTCTGCCCTAAATGACCGGCCAACGGAATGTCGTGAGCTAAGCGCAAGAGTTCTTGTCTAGGGCCCTGGGGTACCACCATCTGCTTCTGCGGGACCTGTTTCTTCTTGGATCCCTCCCTCTCGGTGTATCGGTATAGCAGCCCATCCTCCCACTCTATCCGGTCAGTCCGGTTCTCATCTAGTCCCTGGCCAGCCCGGTCACGATAACCCTGCAACGTGGGGTCTGTCTGTGTCTGATGGCGAAGCGTCTCCGGGGAGCTCCAGGGACAGGGGTTGTCAGGAAGCGGGGGAAACGTCGGAAACTGTCGGGGCGTAGGGATCGGGCGGGGTGTCGGGGAAGGTCTCACCTGGGTCCCTCTCGGAGTGCTCATGCTGTGTTGTTGGCTCTGCAGTCTAGTGGTGACCGGCGTGGCTGCATCGGAGGAATAGGCAGAGACCAGACGTCCCAGATCATTACCGAGGAGAACCTCGGCCGGCAACTGGTTCAGCAACCCCACTCTCACCATTTTCTCTCCGGATCCCCAGTCCAGATGAACCCGGGCCGTCTCCAGCCGGAGGACCTTACCGCCAGCCACTCGTACTGCAACGGTATTGCGCAAACGGTCATTCTGCTGGACTAAGTATGGCCGAACTAAGGTAATCGTAGCCCCAGAGTCTCGAAGTCCCTCCGCAGCTCTCCCGTTTACCCACACCGCCTGACGGTGGTGATGTCGATTATCGGCAGCGGCAGCTTGTACTGGGTCCGCCTCATGGAGTCGCTCCCATTCCTCCGGAGCTTCAGGCCACGGAAGATCGACGTCATAACAATGTGTAGACTGTGATGGTCGCGTCGAGGGTCGTGCCATATCCGGTCGGTTGGGGCAGTTCTGCCTATAATGCCCCTCCTTGTTGCAACCATAGCACCGTATGTTGGCCAGGTTGTTAGGTCGGCTGGGGGGTCGGGTAACCGGTGGGCGGGTTGCCGGTCCTGGGGTTGGCAAGGCAGGTAACACCGGACGAAGGGGTAACGGTCGCTCCCCTTCCGTGACTTTCCGCGTATCCGTATATTCGTCAGCCCACCTGGCTGCTTGTTGAACGGTCTGGGGCTTCTTGTCCCGTACCCACTCCCGAATGGCGGCGGGAGTGTGTTCGAAAAACTGTTCCAGTAGTAACAGTTGGGTAATCTCAGGTACTGTCTCCGCCTTGCTCCCCATGAACCACGTGCGTAAGTCCCGCTGTAACCGGTGAGCCCACTCCACATGAGTAGCGCCGACGGGCCGGCGAGAATTCCGAAACTTAGCCCGGCTGGCTTCCGGGGTCACGGCAAACCGACTCAGCAGCGCCTGCTTCACCTGCCCGTAGTTGGTGGCTTCCTCGTCAGGTACTGTACGATAAGCCTCTGCGGCCCGCCCGGTCAGCTTACATGCCAGGATTCTTACCCAATCGGTGGGGTGTACCTCATGTACCTGACACAGTCTCTCAAAATCCTGCAAATAACTTTCGATTTCCTCGTCCGCTTCGCGAAAGTCCTTGAACGCCTGGAATGGCACCTTTCCCCCGGGGATTGCTCCACCCGAGGGTTGCGGTCTCGCTGGCTCCGCACCTCCGCCAACCGGAGCTCGTGCTCGCGTTCTTTCCTCCGCTCTTCTTCCTGACAGATCTCTCGAACCAGGTGCCGCATCTCTGCCTCCGTCGGGGCTGCTCCGTACATGGCAGCCCGTTCTCGTACCTTTCGCTGCAAGTCACTCTCATCAGCTTCCGCGGAAATGGTCACAGTTGGGGTGTCGGCGGGTAGCGCGGTAACCGCTGCATTTTGATCCAATTTCTTCAGCTCCTCTATCATCGTGTCCCGACTCTTCGAGCCCGGGGTACCTCCCCGGTTCTCTAGCATACTCCGCAAAGTGTCCCTTTTATAGTCCGCATATACGGTCATGATGACTGCTTCGGGGTGATGGTATGAGTTGCAGAGAGCAATCCCACCGCTGCCACCAGTGTGACGGAACGGGGTGTCACCGTCCGCCTGCGGGTGTGCTCCAATCTGCGTAACCCCCTTTTTATGCTGCCGGCCCGACTACCGAGTTGCGACACTCGGCGTCTCGAGCGGCCGTATGGGACCTTGTGATGGTGTGAAGGTAACCCCCGTGTGAGCCCAGCCCGACCACCGAGTGACGGCACTCAGCGTCCCGAGCAGCTGGTCACTGACCTGGTTTGGAGGGTTTATTCCGTTTATAGATCGGTTCGGATCTTCCGGCGGTAGACGGGTGAATATTCGACCAGCCAGGAATATTCGGATCGTCCGGCGGCTGGTGCGGGCACACACTTCGCGGCACGGATTATTCGGATCTTCCGGCAATAGTACAGGGACGGGCAGTCAACTGATCCGGATCGCGAAGCGGTCGATGCGCTCACTTACTGAACCGACTCCTCAGCAGCTGGATGAGGGGTTGTGTAGCCGAGGAATTCAACCGCGCGGCGGTCGATGCGCCCGCGCGCGAGCAGAGCCCTCGAACCTCACCGCGGCTCAGTAGTAAGAACTGTACAGGCGGCCAAGAATATTCATTCGCGCGGCGGGCGTTGCACTCACTCTGCACCCCGACTTGAACCAGCTCTGCGCCCCGAATATCGCGCGGGATCTCGGATGCGTGAGAAATGAGTAGGAAATCAGAGACATGAGGCGCTGCTGCATGAACTCAGGAACAACCACACTTTATTAACACAGACACATGCCTTTGTAACCTCTACCATGAGCTCCACATCTGGGAACCACCCCTGCCCGCCCCCACAGGCCTCATTGGCCACAACACTTGGGGGTTTGCCGATGTGGGACAGGAAGAACTGAATCGGCCATTTTACCTTCCTGATTCACCCGATCAGCCACGAGGCGATGGGAAATGGCGGCAACACAACAGACAGATACGTTTCACACATGAACACTGTGTTTATAAAAACTGCTGGTATTTTGACTGTTCTTAAGGTGATAATCGTCTGTGCAAACAGTCTCTGGCTGAGGGTGATAAGCCATTCCCTCACACCGGCCATTCCTTCCTGAACCACCTAAGTGTTTCCCGGACCCTATTCTGCAAATCTATCGTTGTCATAGCCCCTATGTCGTTACCCCCGAAATGCACTATCATTATATCTGGCTTCCCCCACCTTCTCCTAGATTCCTGTGCTACCCCTAAAAACTGCGCCCACCCCATACCCCTCCTTCCTATCCACCTAATGCCCGCTTTAGGGAGGCTGAACCCTAGGTTCACTCCCATCGTTGTGCCCGCAGCGTAAACAGATGCCCAGTGCACATAGGAGTGTCCCAGGATCCATACTCTCTTCGCCCGCTCTGAAAGAAAAAACCCAAAAAACAGAATATTAACGTTCAAACACATACCAACTTTTTATTCCGACTGTAAATTGAATCAGGGTTATATACCTACCCCCGCTTATTCACAACCCTCTCCTCTCTAACTTAGTAAATTATGAAATACCAGCTAGCCTGCTAAGACCGGTGCCCTTTAAACAAATTCCCTTTCCCCATCGCTGTTTAATCCTAACTGCTCGCGATCTGCCAGAGAAATGAAGGTTTATTAATTTTTTATTTTTTTTATTTTTTCCCCAAAAACTGAATATCCCCTATGTCGGTACCCCCTAAATGCACTATCATTATATCTGGCTTCCCCCACCTTCTCCTAGATTGAATATAGAATATTTGATACAGTCCTAACCTCAACATCTGAAGGTTGGGATTTAGGGGTTATTATTGCAGAGGATCTAAGGGTAAGTAGTCAATGTAATAGAGCAGCAGGAAATGCTGGCAGAATGCTTGGTTGTGTAGGGAGAGGTATTAGCAGTAGGAAAAGGGAAGAGCTCATGCCACTGTACAGAGCACTGGTGAGACCTCGCTTGGAGTACTGTGTGCAGTACTGGAGACGATATCTCCATAAGGATATAGACATCTTAGAGAGAGTTCAGAGAAGGGCTACTAAAATGGTGTATGGCTTGAAGGAGAAAAGTTACCAGGAAAGGCTTAATGATCTTAACATGTACAGCTTGGAAAAAAGACGAGACAGAGGAGAGATGATAGAAACATTTAAATACGTAAAGGGAATCCACAAGGTAGAGGAAGGGAGTATATTTAAAAGGAAACAAAGTAGCAAAACAAGAGGACATAGTCTTAGATTAGGAGGGGCAAAGGTTTAAAAGTAACATCAGGAAGCATTATTTTACTGAGAGGGTGGTGGATACATGGAACAGTCTTCCAGTAGAAGTGGTAGAGACCAAAACAGTAATTGAATTTAAACAGGCATGGGATAGGCATAAGGCTAACCTAAACAAAAAGATAAATCCAGGTAAAGTATCCATGTAATTGGGCGACTAGATGGGCCGAAAGGTTCTTATCTGCCGACATTTTCTATGTTTCTTTCCATCCCAGCAACGTTACAGCCTTTTCCACAGCCGCTTTGAATTGCAACCTGGACAAAATTGGTTCCATCCTCATGCCTCAAAAAAAATAAAAAATATGGCCGTTTGCAGGAGCCGCCTCCAAATAACCTCTTACATAACACCGGGCATACCTCCACTTAACCTCTGTATTACGCTCCAGTCTTTGTGTAATATAACCTCCCCGCTCTAAGTAATGGATTCCTTTTGTTTTCACATGCTTCTGTCAGCCCTTCGCCCCCCCAGAAACCAAGGTCGCCCAGCTCATGGTTATTTGATGCATTGTTCCTAGCTGGATGTGATTACATTGTCTCTGCACCTTTCCTCTCTGTGTGTGTGTCTCTTGCACAATGTGAATCAATGTAGTCTCCATTTTGAGTTGGGCCATAAGCAGTACTTCTGCGGAATACTGACTTCAAGGGGAGCAGTCTGCCCGTGGACAGGAACCCCTACGTTACAGCCTCGTTCCTCGAATGCCCTCTGGGTTAAGCTAAATGGGGACTTCTCTAAAGGACCAGCCATTCTACCTAACAGCACCTCCTTCCCCCACTTTTCTCTCAATATTTCTGGCAGTTCATATGTTGATTTCAACTGCTTTACTTTCCTACCCCCCTTCGCTTCACCCCTAATCAGTATCTTGAAGCCTTCCATAAAAAACCCTTACTCCATTCTCCTTATCCTCCATCTTTAAGGCTCGCCAGCCCTGGAATCCTTTACCAAGTCTTTAACCCACGTCTACCAATGAAACGGTTTCTTGCGTAGTATATTAATCTACAGGCCCGAAGTTAAGTCAACCTACCCAAAATAGTGAAACAGCATTTGCTAACATACAAAATCACTGTTTAGTTGATAAGCCTCTTCAGAAATTATAAACAGACACATTTAGATGTGTATTTAGTTAGTAATTGTTACATTCATAAGTCTGGCAGAAACCATCTGGATTAATTTAGTTGCGCAAATGTAAATTTAAGCAGATTATACAGTTACTGCTGCCGCACTTCCTCATTGACAGCAGACTATGTGACTTTTTGAGGTTTAAGATGGCTGCCAGCCATGCGGTCACTGACTACCTATGTTTATAAGATCATACAGACTATACAAATAATAAGGTTTGATCAAGTATTATAAAGTGAAGCAAATATCAACGAGCATATTCTAGCTAAAATGCAAATCACTATAACGGGTAAATTAGTGCGTATTTAACCAAATAGATTACACACACACACACACAGTATAATGTCAAAATAGTGACAAATTCACAGAATTAATACACTTAATACTTATCCGCTCCCAGGCTTTCTTATGATGATGGTACGAGTGGGAAAGATGAGGGAGTTGTTGCTCATGTTTCCTCCATTTCAGAGATAAGTCTCTCCTCTCCCTCAATAAAGACAAAGTTAGCGTTCTGAAATAATTATTTACTCAACTGTAGCAAGTGAGCAAAAAAGATTGTACATTACTGCTGTGTCACTTCAAAAATTGCCTCAATTAGTATAGTGAACTTAAATACAGTATACAAATGAGTTTATTCATCAACTTATTGCTTAGCTCTTGGAGTTACTTTATTTATTTCACATACGCCCAGGTGAGACAACCCCCCTCCCTTCCAGAATACATTACAGATAACAACAGGCTCCAGCCACTGGACAATAGAAATAACAGTCATCACAAGGGAATGTTTACCCACGCTTCTCTAAACAGTGTGCTTAGAGAAACCCAGGATGTTAGAGTGCAAGCTCTTGAGCAAGGGGCCTCTCCTACTGTTTAATGAGTGCAAAATATAACAACTTATAACTGTGACAACAGCATAGCACATCACACAACACTCTACACTATATACAGAGACAATAAACTGTAGCAAAATACTTGCAAATAAACATTGGGGCGGCCGTTTTATCACAGGTTGCTTTGTATGCTTCCGGCCTGTTCAGTACAAAAATGACTGCATGTAACGGGCAACCAGGCGGGTGGGTGAGGTTGCGAGCCCAGAGGTGCAGTGACACAAGGAGGCAATGGATTGCAATAATAAAGGGGTTTATTTAGAGAAGCTTCACAGAACATGAAGGGATAACACAGGAAAAGGGATGCGGACAGACAGACAGACTGACCACACAAGGACGGTTCTTAAAGCAGGATGAACTGAAGTAAAAAGGAAAAGTCCAGTATGCAGGAAGTCTATGATACACAGGTAAGTCCTTTAGACAAATGCAGGGGTTCACCTGGATGAAGCCAGAGGGGTTCTCCTGGATGAAGCCAGAGGGGTTCTCCTGGATGAAGCCAGAGGGGTTCTCCTGGATGAAGCCAGAGGGGTTCTCCTGGATGAAGCCAGAGGGGTTCTCCTGGATGAAGCCAGAGGGGTTCTCCTGGATGAAGCCAGAGGGGTACACTTGGATGAAGCCAGAGGGGTACACTTGGATGAAGCCAGAGGGGTACACTTGGATGAAGCCAGAGGGGTACACTTGGATGAAGCCAGAGAGGTCCAGGGGTATGGAAGGCGGTTTTCTGGTAGGCAAGCAAGCCGTCAGATCATCTGGTAAATCCTGCACACAGGCTTGTCAGCGTAACAGGCTCCTGGCTGCACGAGTTCCACTTGGAAGTGAAGTTTGATGCTGAAGCCCCTAGGTAAGGGTGTGGTTGAGTAATATAGAGGCAACCAGCTGGATAATGCGATGCACCTGATACTTAGTGCAGAGCTGGATACGGCAACAGTTTATTCTGTGGCAGCAACTGAAGGGTGCTGCCCTGCAGTATGAGGAATGCAAAAGCGTGTGTAGCGCTCACTCCCGGAGGAGCCGCTGAAAATGAACCACGGGTCAGTCTCCCCGCACTAGGGAATAAATATACTCCAACACAGTTGTGAGTTTTCTATAATATAAATAGTTTACTAAAATCTTGAGCAGATGTTGAAGCACGGTATTCACAAGTATTATTACAGTATTTTCGTATTTCGGTAAAACGTGCAGCGGAAAAGAAACGAAACACGAGGCTTCGTATTTCGGAAAATAAAATATTCGCGACCGAACATAAAAGAATGCAATTTCCCGATAATTCAGAAAAAGGGGACACGTAGCGAAACTCAAAACATACAATCCCTTCGTATTGCGGTAAACGCGCAGCGGAAAAGAGAAAAATATAGTTCGGAACGTAACTTTATCTTTAACCCCCTTATTCCGATTCGTAACAAATTGAGTCCTGCCCAGGTTAAGTCCCAGAATGTAAAGAAGGTGTATATGTATGTGTGTGGTACCCGGGTACTGTTCAACTGGCCAGTGAATTTACATGAAGGAAAGTCTTCGACTAGTCAGTTGGGGCCCTGTGGACTTTAAAGACAAAACAGCAGCTTGACCTTTAATCACAAACAGCCTTGGAGGCCTCTCACCCATCCGACGCAGGATTTAGGCTCCGCTGACCCAGGACGTCTCTCCTCCGGATTTTGACTGGGGATACTAGCGGCCGGATCCGTTGTCTGACTTCATGCAGCTTGTCCAGCTCACCGCCTGCTCTCCGTTAAATTCCGCCGGTCTGCAGCAATGTCTGGGCTCTGACAAGTCTCCTTCTCCTCAGGTTGAGTGACCCAAACAGGAATAACAGGTCTCCCTCGGGCTTTGGCCTAGGTTCTCCCGCGATCTCCTCAGTGCGTCTGCTTTCTCCTGTTCCCTGGCGCGCTCTGGAACTTTCTCCACGAGGCAGAGGATGTAAGTGTCCAGTCCCCACCCACTTCCTGTCTTCTTGCAAAGCATGCCGGGCATTGTAGTCCCAATGTCCAGTATCTCTGATCGCGATAGTCTCCATCTTGTGGCCCAAAATAGGTACTGCCACAGCAAGATTTTTAACACAGCGCTACACTCTCCCCCTCCTAGAACTCTTGGGTCTCTCCAAGGGGGTACAACAGTTACATTACATTTCCACAATATTTGAATACAATTTACATAACATGTACAGGTTCAGCAGCATACATGCAGTGGGTTAGGAACACTTCCTCAAGTTGACTCATATTTTGGGCTACCTCAGCTAGCATAGCAGACACTTCAGGCAACCTCCGCACCGTGGTGATGGCCTCTTCAGTGCTATGTCCTGGTGAGTCGTAGGTGAGTCGTTGGGGCGGTCGAACAGAGCGTTTTGGTTCTAGCTCAATCAGTTCCTCTTCAGGTGGAAGTACTATAGGCGTTGGCTCCATTCTTCTCTCTATCACTGGAGCAGACGTTTCTTCAGAGTATGATCCCTCCAGTGAAGGCATAGAACTATAATCACCTGAGTAAGCTTCCAGAACTACCAAGATCCCCACATCCTCAGGGACTTCCAACTGAAATTCAAGAGGCTCAGGGATATCAACAGTCTCAGGGACCTCCAACAAGAATTCAGGAGCTTCAGGCCTCAAATTACTCTCCCATCGTTCAGGAACTGAGATAATCTCTTCAGGCTCCGGTGAACGTATCCAGTCCAGACAGAAACGTTCTTCCTCACTGTCTCTTTCGCTCTCTTCGACAGCCCGGGTCTGTTGAGACCGAGTAACAGGAGGCAGACATGGAACAGGCGGATTTGGCAGAGGCGGTTCGTCCCCAACTAGCATCCTTACAGCCTCTCTCAAAGGCAACAAATGGTTTCGGTGCCAGTTCTTAATAGGCCCAGCCTTTCCATCCGGGCGAATCTGATACACTGGTAGACCCGGCAGTTGTTTGCAGACAATGTAAACCTGGGAACTCCACCTATCCGCCAACTTGTGTCTCGCAGCAGCACCCAAGTTCTTCAATAGAACCCTATCACCGGGTTGTAGATCTTGTATTCGAACTTTCAGGTCATAGTTCCTTTTGTTTCTTTGCTCCCTGTTTCCCGAGGTCAAACGGGCCTGTTCAAACGCAGAAGCCAGATTCTTTCGGAGCCTATCCACGTAGTTTCTATGGGAAGCTACTGATGTCTGGTCTAGGGATAACCCAAATGCCAAATCAACCGGCAGTCGAGCCTCCCTTCCGAACATAAGACGGTACGGCGAGTATCCAGTTGCATCACTCTCCGTACTGTTATATGCATGCACCAGAGTAGCTATGTGCCGACTCCAACTCTGCTTCTCCACATTCGACAAGGTCCCCAGCATGTTTAGCAGTGTGCGATTAAACCTTTCAGGCTGAGCATCACCTTGAGGGTGATATGGTGTAGTTCGGGTCTTTTGGATTCCCAACAGCTCTAACAATTGCCCCACCAGTCTGCTTTCAAAGTCTCTACCCTGATCAGAGTGTATCCTCCTTGGCAGTCCGTAGTGAACAAAGAACTTTTCCATCAACACCTTGGCCACGGTCGGAGCGCGTTGATCTCTTGTGGAGAATGCTTGGGCGTAACGGGTGAAATGATCAGTCACTATTAGAATGTTCCCTTGCCCACTAGCATCCGGCTCTAAGCACAAGAAGTCAATGCACACCAAATCCATGGGTCCCTGGCTCTGCAGATGGCTCATTGGAGCAGTTCGGGTCGGTAGAGTCTTCCTCTGAATACACCTTAGACAGGAGTGACAATTGCTTTCCACTTCAGCTCTCATGCAAGGCCAATAGAACCTATCTCGCACCAGCTTAAAAGTTCTTTCAGCACCCAAATGTCCATGCTCATCATGTAGTGATCGCAACACACTCTCCCTATGTTTAGTAGGGAGGAATAACTGTTGAATCTCTTCAGCGCTAGTTGAGGGGCCCCTTCGGTAGACCACCCCATCCAACATCTTTAACCGCTCCCACTCTTTGTAGACCAATCTGGCTCCACTCGGGGAGTTGGTTAACAAAATCTCTCGCTGGTTTGCAGACAGGGCCTTTATGGTCAAGGCAATTAAAGGGTCTCTGGCCTGATCCGCTTTCAGGTCCTGTCTCGAAAAGGTAGGTAAATTTTCATCCCTTAACTGCGTAGGGTTACAGTAGAACTCAGGAACAGCCGCAGCCATAACTCCTATGGCCTCCGCTTCAATCCCTCCTTTGACCTGTTCCTTGACACAAAGCTTGCACCCCGTCTGGAGTCAACTGAGTCCATTCTGTAGTGTAGGGTCTTCTCGACAACGCATCAGCATCTCGATTATTCACCCCAGGGCGATACTTCAGGCTGAACCGAAACCCTGACAGAGCGGCCAACCACCGATGTCCCGTTGCGTCCAGTTTTGCGGTAGTAAGGATGTAGGTAAGAGGATTGTTATCCGTCTTGATCACGAACTCAGCTCCATACAGATAGTCTTTTAACTTGTCTACCACTGCCCACTTCAAAGCTAGGAACTCCAGCTTGTGAGTAGGATAGTTCTTCTCCGAAGGCGGAAGGCTCCGGCTCACGTACGCTACAGGCCTCAGCAATCCACCATACTCCTGATATAGGACTCCTCCCAGACCTTCTCGGCTGGCATCCACATGTAGTTCATACGGCTTGTGAGGGTCCGCATAGGCCAAAACAGGAGCTCGGGTTAGACTCTCTTTCAGCTTTACGAAAGCTCCTTCACATTGACTGGTCCATTCACCTTGTATAGACTCTCGAGCTTTCCTTGGCCCCGGAGCGGACGGGTTTTTGTCAGAGACCTTGCAGCCTTCTTCGGTGGTTTCCTTCTGCAGGAGTTTGTTCAGTGGTTGAGCTATTTTGGCGAATCCTTCCACAAATCTTCGATAATATGAACAGAATCCCAAGAAAGATCTAAGCTCAGTGACGTTTCGGGGTCTAGGCCAAGAAGCTACGGCCTCCAACTTCCGAGGATCTGTCGAAACACCTTCTGCTGAGACCACATGTCCTAGATACGTAACAGACGGTAGACAGAATTGGCATTTCTCCAGAGACAGTTTCAACCCCTCTTCATGGAGCCTCTTCAAGACCTTCTCCAGACGTTGTTCATGTTCTTCCAGAGTCTTCCCAAACACAATTATGTCATCCAGGTACACCAATTAAATTCATATCCCCGACTGTCTTCTCCATCAACCGTTGGAACGTAGCTGGAGCCCCCGTAAGGCCTTGAGGCATTCTGTTGAATTCAAAGAACCCTAGTGGACAGATGAACGCAGTTTTCTCCTTGTCTTCAGGATGCATGGGTATCTGGTGATATCCACTTCGCAGGTCTAGTACACTAAACCACTTTGCTCCAGACAAACACTGTAGGGCATCTTCTATCCGAGGAGTGGCATATTGATCGGGGATGGTTCTCCGGTTCAATGTGCGGTAGTCTATACATAGGCGGACAGAACCATTTTTCTTCCGGACCAACACTATGGGAGATGCATATGGACTCCTGGACTCTTGAATCACCTTGGTTCTTTGCAATTCATTCAGTTGCTCTCGCAGATCATCCAAGTCTCCCAGCGGAACTCGCCTTGATCTTTCACGAAACGGCTTGTCTTCTTGTAACCGAATGCAGTGCTCAGTACTCTTAGCTAGGCCCACATCGAACTCATCTTTCGAGAACAATTCCTTCCACTTTAGGACTTGAGACTGAAGACATTTCTTCCACTCAGGTGAAATGGGAGCGTCTTTGGGGTAGAATCTTTCATCTGGAATCTCTTTATCCACTCCCCCTCCTAAATCACTAGAGAGGGGTGTAGCAGACTCTACTTGCCCGATAGGCATTCGTGCTTTAAGGACTACTGGAGAATCTGTCACATTGCACACACTGACCGAGACTCTTCCTCGTGTTCTCTTCAGGGCTTTGGTGGAGATTATTTCAGGAATTACTTCGACTCCGGTTTCACTCCCATGATTAAAATCGGTTCCCAGCACCACATAGGGGCCGGGTTGCGATCCGTTCAACTTGACTGAAGCCCGGAAGCTCGCTACTTCTCCTGCTTGCAGAACCTTCTCTGTTCCACCCAGTCTCCACAGTCTTCCCACCTCGGCAGGTGCCTTTTGTTCTTCGACCATCCTCTGATAGATCGGACGTAACATTGGGTGCACTCCTTGAGTTGAACCTTCTTCCAACACGATAGGCGTCAGGAGGCGCCGCACTAGGTCAGTATTCGTCCCCACTATCAGGGAGCTTCTGTTCGCACCCGAGGGTCGAGGACACACAATAGCCAATGCATCACAACCCCCAGACTGCCCGATGACTTCAGATCCGATCTCCAACTTCACTTGCAGGTACCCGTCATAAGGGAGTTTCTCAGTGCCGATACCCCATATTTCCAAATCCTTCAATTCTTGCAAAGGAATGTGCTTTAAGTGTTTCTCATAGAAGTCTCTGTAGATCAATGTCACTTGAGCCCCTGAATCTAACAGGGCTTTGGTGTAGACTCCTTCCACTTGGATTGGCACAATAGGAGAAGGACCTATCAGTTGGTCAGGAAACTTGGTGGCGGGCGTCATCCGGACACTTAGACCCAGTTTGCTGTACCCTGGCCCTTTTCTTGGCCCGTGTAGGTTTTGGGTGTGCATTGCTTCCCCATGACGTAGACCCGGATGCTAAGGGAGTGACTCTTTCAGTCCTGGCAGGCTCAGCAGTTGGCTCGGCTTTGGGCCTTCCCGCCCTCTTAGTCTTGACTTGGTTTCTGGAGCAGGGTTCAACCTTCGGGCACTTAAGTTGCTCCTTCACTTGTGCCCTCTGGCGTTTCCCGCCGGTGAGGTAGATAACAGTCCTTCTAGGGCTTTCAACAGTCCCTCGACTCTATCCTTCTCAGGCTTCCGGCCTTTGCACTGTGCGCGGAAATGGCCGATTTCTCCACAACCAAAACATCTCTTCTTCGAGAGCGGAGACGTAGTTGCTTGTTGGGATTTTGTTAAAGGACTTGGACCAGACGCCACAGCGGCTCCCGTCGTCTGCATGTCTGTGAGGAATTTCTGCATTTCTGCCTGCATTTCAGTCACCTTCATCAATACTCGGCACAATTCCGCGTGCGCTTGTTGCAATTCAGCTTGAGCTTCCTGTACCTTCTTGACGGTCTTGGACAATTCACCACGTTCAGAGGGGTTCGATTCTTTGGCAGCCCTCTCTGTAGATTTAAAAACGACTAGGTGCTCTTGTTCGTCCTCGTCAGATCCATAAGTATCTAGGGAGTCGCTTTCAGGCTGCAGACCGTCGCTATGTCTCACAGGTTGTGCATAAGCCCTTTCCCCCCGCCTGAAGGATTTCTCTTCCAGTAAAGCTTCTTCTTCTCGTACAACTCGGATCAGTTCCAGGTACTTCAATTCTTGGTTACCTGCTCTGCTTCTCAGCTGCATCATTACTGGATCTAGAGGTTGAGAGCCCCTCAGGATCTGTTTTATTCGGATCTTATCTACTTCGGCCGGTTCGGCCCCTTTCTTGAGAAGTATCTGGTGTAGAATCTTATCTAGGCGCCTCATGTACTCGGTCATCCTTTCACCTCTTCTCTGGTAGGTATGTTCGTACTGATATACCAGTTCGGCCGCCTTTTCGGTTCGCCCAAAAACTTCTTCAAGAACATTTAAATAATCTAAAGCAGTACAATCTTTTCTGCTCAGTTTTAGGTTTCTCACCGCTTCTGACGCAGGTCCCTTTAAACTCTCGGTGATCCTTTGCTTTTTCTGGGCCTCAGGGACGTCCCACTCATCCAGAGCCTGCATCGCCTGTTCCACCCATTCTTCAAAGGTTTCTTCTCCCGCCGGAGTTGGTACGTTTCCTGTAAAATTTCTTAACCGTCGATAACCGAAATTAGTATGAGGAGGGCTTGTTTTCTGACATTTAGCCAGTAGATCTCCAATAGCCACGATAAATTCCGGCCCGATCATGGCCAACGGACTAGGCGCGGGAACACTTGCGGATTCACCACGTGGCGCACTTGGCTGAATTAGTTGGACTTCCACCTCATCGGCCAGTTTCACGCTCGCGCCCTGAAAACATGGTGGAACACCCTTTCTCCACTCAAGAAGAACATACGTGTGAGAAGTATCTGGGTTTTTCTTAATGTCCAGTATTAACCCCCGATGATCTGGTGCTAGCGTGGCCACGGCCTGGCGGATCTGCTCTTCGGCCCAAGTGTCTGCGGGGATATCCATGACTATACAACATTCCAACTGACTACTGTGCTCCTCACACCATTCGGCAACAGTGTCTGGATCCATATTTAAGCCTTTAGATGCGGTTTTTCCAGAGACTGAATCCCGGAAACGAGCCCCCACGTGTAGCGCTCACTCCCGGAGGAGCCGCTGAAAATGAACCACGGGTCAGTCTCCCCGCACTAGGGAATAAATATACTCCAACACAGTTGTGAGTTTTTTATAATATAAATAGTTTACTAAAATCTTGAGCAGATGTTGAAGCACGGTATTCACAAGTATTATTACAGTATTTTCGTATTTCGGTAAAACGCGCAGCGGAAAAGAAACGAAACACGAGGCTTCGTATTTCGGAAAATAAAATATTCGCGACCGAACATAAAAGAATGCAATTTCCCGATAATTCAGAAAAAGGGAACACGTAGCGAAACCCAAAAAAACATACAATCCCTTCGTATTGCGGTAAACGCGCAGCGGAAAAGAGAAAAATATAGTTCGGAACGTAACTTTATCTTTAACCCCCTTATTCCGATTCGTAACAAATTGAGTCCTGCACAGGTTAAGTCCCAAAATGTAAAGAAGGTGTATATGTATGTGTGTGGTACCCGGGTACTGTTCAACTGGCCAGTGAATTTACATGAAGGAAAGTCTTTGACTAGTCAGTTGGGGCCCTGTGGACTTTAAAGACAAAACAGCAGCTTGACCTTTAATCACAAACAGCCTTGGAGGCCTCTCACCCATCCGACGAAGGATTTAGGCTCCGCTGACCCAGGACGTCTCTCCTCCGGATTTTGACTGGGGATACTAGCGGCCGGATCCGTTGTCTGACTTCATGCAGCTTGTCCAGCTCACCGCCTGCTCTCCGTTAAATTCCGCCGGTCTGCAGCAATGTCTGGGCTCTGACAAGTCTCCTTCTCCTCAGGTTGAGTGACCCAAACAGGAATAACAGGTCTCCCTCGGGCTTTGGCCTAGGTTCTCCCGCGATCTCCTCAGTGCGTCTGCTTTCTCCTGTTCCCTGGCGCGCTCTGGAACTTTCTCCACGAGGCAGAGGATGTAAGTGTCCAGTCCCCACCCACTTCCTGTCTTCTTGCAAAGCATGCCGGGCATTGTAGTCCCAATGTCCAGTATCTCTGATCGCGATAGTCTCCATCTTGTGGCCCAAAATAGGTACTGCCACAGCAAGATTTTTAACACAGCGCTACACGTGTTTTATCATCTGCAGCGCCGCCGCCGGCGAGGAGCGTGACAGTTCCCCTCCCTTACGGACGCACCCCGTGCGTCTAAAGCGGTCTCGAAGGTCGCCAGATCTTCCGTTCTTACCACAGTTCCATTAGAGGTGCAGACTAACCCTGGTGGCATGGTGTCAGCAGCCACAGCATTCATAGTGCTGCTGAACATGGTTTCCTGTACAGGTGGCACTCGGATTGGCATGCTCTCAGTGTCAGACAATGGAAAGTCGAGAAGGTCTGATACAGGCGTCACAACACTGGATTTAGACATCAGTCTTTTACTGTTGGGAATAGAGTCCACTTTAGATATGAAAGAGTCTCTCCGGGGGGTGATGGAGTCACACAGATAGGTAGCCGGATTCATAGATGGTTCAGGCAGTAAGGCACCCAGGTAGGTATGATTTTGGCCAGGTGGTCCTAGGCTACGCCGTGCAGTTTGTGGTTGATGGTCAGTCTCAGAGTCAGTGGTCTCCCAATCAATATCTGAGTGTACGCTGCATGCAGGGACCACAGTTGCTGCGATAATGGGTCTGTTGGGTATCTCATACCTGGCAATGGTGGGTTCACAGGTAATGGTTTCTGTGGAATCTGAAGTTGGCATAGGTTTGTGCTGATGAGATGGTTGGTTATGCCGCAATATCTCCATAGCATGCGTAAGCATTTTAATCTGTCCCTGGAGGGTGGAAGTGGTGTTGACAACTGATGAAGATTCTGAACATGAATTCACAATGCCATCGGTTTGTACCGCGATCTCCACAGTGGGTGGCACTTCTGCTTTGGCAGTGGGCACAGCAAGGTCTCCTCGCTCAACCCCCTGGGTTTCTGTGGGGGGAGCTGGGTCAGAAGTGTCCTGGTCAGCAGTGACACATAGACCCAGAGAACCCTGAGTGTTACGGTTGGCACTGCCGGCATTGAGGTCAGGCACCGGGTTCTCAGTAGTGGCACAGATGGAGAGGATATCCATGGGCTCGGTAGAATCGATTTCCACAAGTCTGGAGGCCTCTGGTTCTGTGGCAAAGGCTGGCATGGTTTCTCCAGGGTTGGTAGGATCCACATCCATAGGTTCAGGGGTTTCAGGAAATCCATAAATCAGACTCAGTCACATTGGGTACTGCTACCGGTATTGGTTGGGGTACCGGTGCAGTTGATGGTGTAGCAATAGATGGGTTTATAGTTTGGGGTGCAGGAATAGTTCTCGGTAGTGGGGTAAACCGTGATGCTGGAGTGGATTTTGGCACAGGAGGCTTCTTTGCAGCAATCTTTTGTGCCGAAGTTGGTTTTGGCACCGGTTTACCGGGAGTGGATTTTTTGGGAGGCCGCACTGGGCAAATGGGGAGCCAGTGGCCGGAATTCCCACAGTAGATACAGAGGTCTGCCGCTATTCTTCAGGCACGCTCCTCTGTGGATAAGGGTCCTTGCTTTTTTCTTCCTTCTGGAACGCACACTTTAGAAGGGGCCCATTTTTCTGTAGCAAACTTGAAAGAACCTCCACCAGGTGGGCAATTAAGTCCTGGAAGGATTTTTGAACCAGTTCCATTATTAGTGTTGTCACTGCGGGCTCGAAGTTAGGCTTCAGCATTCTGTAACGTTCAACCAGGTAGGTGGGGGAGGTTGCGAGCCCAGAGGTGCAGTGACACAAGGAGGCAATGGATTGCAATAATAAAGGGGTTTATTTAGAGAAGCTTCACAGAACATGAAGGGATAACACAGGAAAAGGGATGCGGACAGACAGACAGACTGACCACACAAGGACGGTTCTTAAAGCAGGATGAACTGAAGTAAAAAGGAAAAGTCCAGTATGCAGGAAGTCTATGATACACAGGTAAGTCCTTTAGACAAATGCAGGGGTTCTCCTGGATGAAGCCAGAGGGGTTCTCCTGGATGAAGCCAGAGGGGTTCTCCTGGATGAAGCCAGAGGGGTTCTCCTGGATGAAGCCAGAGGGGTTCTCCTGGATGAAGCCAGAGGGGTACACTTGGATGAAGCCAGAGGGGTACACTTGGATGAAGCCAGAGGGGTACACTTGGATGAAGCCAGAGGGGTACACTTGGATGAAGCCAGAGGGGTACACTTGGATGAAGCCAGAGGGGTACACTTGGATGAAGCCAGAGGGGTACACTTGGATGAAGCCAGAGAGGTCCAGGGGTATGGAAGGCGGTTTTCTGGTAGGCAAGCAAGCCGTCAGATCATCTGGTAAATCCTGCACACAGGCTTGTCAGCGTAACAGGCTCCTGGCTGCACGAGTTCCACTTGGAAGTGAAGTTTGATGCTGAAGCCCCTAGGTAAGGGTGTGGTTGAGTAATATAGAGGCAACCAGCTGGATAATGCGATGCACCTGATACTTAGTGCAGAGCTAGATACGGCAACAGTTTATTCTGTGGCAGCAACTGAAGGGTGCTGCCCTGCAGTATGAGGAATGCAAAATCGTGTTTTATCATCTGCGGCGCCGCTGCCGGCGAGGAGCGTGACACTGCAGCTCATTAAAATGTATCGATTTTGGAGTGCTATTTGGTGCTAAAACACCCACTATTCATGTGCGTGATTCTTAAGTCAGCCAATCAGTCACATAAGCCAGCCAATCAGCAGGCTTCCTCCCGGCTCCCTCTGAGGATTAGTGTTGCCCGCAAGAGGATGTGCGTAACACTAACCCTCAGAGGGAGCCGCCAGCTTCTGCGGTGAGTTGGAGACGTCATCGTGCTGAAAGCTGAAAGCGCGATGACGTCTCCTACTCGGCAAAAGTCGGCAGAAGCGGGAAATATGATTCCCTCTCTGCTGACTGACAGCTGGGAGGGCGGAGTAAAGTCCTCCGCGTCTCTCAGCTGTTTTCAGCCTTTCCTGACGATCGGCTGAGCGGAGGGAGAGGGGGGACAGAGGGCGGGATACTCCGGGCATCATGACCACCTAAAATAGCTTAGTTGGTCATGTTGCTTAGAGTGTCCCTTTAAGCTTTTTTCGTTCCCATCCAGTCTCTCATCAGTACCACTCACACAATAGAGGATACATTTTAAATACACGTCATAAAACCACACGAGTAATAACATAGAGATTGTCCAGACACTATTTAAACGCAAAACCGAAAAAGGAAAAATGGTCTTTAAAATTGGAGCAGAGTCAGTTCCTTGTGGCTTTCTGAGGCGAGCCAGGTGTCAGCTCCGTGACAGCGCACACACTCAGCGGCCGGGCTGATCTGGGTAAGGGGGTGTCTGGAGAGCCAGGTGTCAGCTCCGTGACAGCGCACACACTCAGCGGCCGGGCTGATCTGGGTAAGGGGGCACACACACTCAGCGGCCGGGCTGATCTGGGTAAGGGGGTGTCTGGAGAGCCAGGTGTCAGCTCCGTGACAGCGCACACACTCAGCGGCCGGGCTGATCTGGGTAAGGGGGTGCACACACTCAGCGGCCGGGCTGATCTGGGTAAGGGGGCGCACACACTCAGCGGCCGGCTGATCTGGGTAGGGGGTCTGGAGAGCCAGGTGTCAGCTCCGTGACAGCGCACACACTCAGCGGCCGGGCTGATCTGGGTAAGGGGGTGTCTGGAGAGCCAGGTGTCAGCTCCGTGACAGCGCACACACTCAGCGGCCGGGCTGATCTGGGTAAGGGGGTGCGCACACTCAGCGGCCGGCTGATCTGGGTAAGGGGGTGTCTGGAGAGCCAGGTGTCAGCTCCGTGACAGCGCACACACTCAGCGGCGGGCTGATCTGGGTAAGGGGGTGCGCACACTCAGCGGCCGGGCTGATCTGGGTAAGGGGGTGTCTGGAGAGCCAGGTGTCAGCTCCGTGACAGCGCACACACTCAGCGGCCGGGCTGATCTGGGTAAGGGGGTGCGCACACTCAGCGGCCGGGCTGATCTGGGTAAGGGGGTGTCTGGAGAGCCAGGACAGACAGAGGAGAGGGCTTCCCCTCACAAGGAGCAACGGGTGAATCCAGTGGAGTTTGAGGATCGCAGTGTCAGCCACGAAATGCCACGTGCAGACATCGATTTCCCGCCTGTCACCCCCAGACCTGGCAGCGCATCACTCATTGGTAATTGGCCTCTTGCCGGATAATCAATCTGTGAAACATCTCGTCTGCCTGAACGTATTGATAACCCAGTGGCATAATGTGCATTAATAGTGTGCAGGGTGACCTCCACGGCCGGTACCGGGAGATGGATCGCCGACCCTCAGCTCCTCTGAATGTGCGCGCTGCATACGGAAACATAATGACATGGAGCCAGCGAGCGCAACGCAAGGACACTGGACCACATATACAAGAAGCCTCAGCGTGCAGCAGCTCAGCGCTGGATACAGTATACTCTGTGCTGGATACAGTATACTCTGTGCTGGATAATACAGTATACTCAGCGCTGGATACAGTATACTCTGTGCTGGATAATACAGTATACTCAGCGCTGGATACAGTATACTCTGCTTGATACAGTATACTCTGTGCTGGATAATACAGTATACTCTGTGCTGGATAATACAGTATACTCTGCTTGATACAGTATACTCTGTGATGGATAATACAGTATACTCTGTGCTGGATAATACGATATACTCTGTGATGGATAATACAGTATACTCAGCGCTGATAATACAGTATACTCAGCGCTGGATAATACAGTATACTCTGCTTGATACAGTATACTCTGTGATGGATAATACAGTATACTCAGCGCTGATAATACAGTATACTCTGCTTGATACAGTATACTCTGCGCTGATAACACAGTATACTCTGTGCTGGATAATACAGTATACTCTGTGCTGGATAATACAGTATACTCTGCTTGATACAGTATACTCTGCGCTGATAACACAGTATACTCTGTGCTGGATAATACAGTATACTCTGTGCTGGATAATACAGTATACTCTGCTTGATACAGTATACGCTGCGCTGGATAATACAGTATACTCTGTGCTGGATAATACAGTATACTCTGCTTGATACAGTATACTCAGCGCTGATAATACAGTATACTCTGCTTGATACAGTATACTCTGTGCTGGATAATACAGTATACTCTGCTTGATACAGTATACGCTGCGCTGGATAATACAGTATACTCTGTGCTGGATAATACAGTATACTCTGCTTGATATAGTATACGCTGCGCTGGATAATACAGTATACTCTGTGCTGGATAATACAGTATACTCTGCTTGATACAGTATACGCTGCGCTGGATAATACAGTATACTCTGTGCTGGATAATACAGTATACTCTGCTTGATATAGTATACGCTGCGCTGGATAATACAGTATACTCTGTGCTGGATAATACAGTATACTCTGCTTGATACAGTATACGCTGCGCTGGATAATACAGTATACTCTGTGCTGGATAATACAGTATACTCTGCTTGATACAGTATACTCAGCGCTGGATAATACAGTATACTCAGCGCTGGATACAGTATACTCTGTGCTGGATAACACAGTATACTCTGTGCTGGATAATACAGTATACTCTGCTTGATACAGTATACGCTGCGCTGGATAATACAGTATACTCTGTGCTGGATAATACAGTATACTCTGCTTGATACAGTATACTCAGCGCTGATAATACAGTATACTCCGTAAAGCCCCCCTGACACGTGACCCCGGGGGGAGCTTGGAATGGGCCGCTGCAGCTTCTTCAGTGAAGCCAAGTAAAGTCTCTCGATGGGAAGAATAAAAGCCGGGCGCGGTGGGTGGCCACACTAGATGCCATACAGCAGCCAGACCCTCACGATTAGGGATGAGCCGAACACCCCCGAGTTCGGTTCGCATTCGAACCGCATTCGGTTTGCATTTTCAAATGTTCGAATTCGAACTCGAACTTTTCAAATGTTCGAATTTGAACTCGAACTCAATACAAGTCAATGGGACTCAAAGTTCGGTTTTTAGAGTGCCCTCCAAGAGGGCATATATGCTAGATATTTGCCATAAAAGGTGTATGGGGGTCCGGGTAGTGCCCTGGGGGACAGGAAACAAGAACAAAAAGTTTTAAAAAAACGTTTTTAAAGGAACAGTGAAATCTCCATGAAATAAGGGTTAAAAATAAAAACGAAGAATTCCTTCAAATATCGTGCCTAGGAGGTCCCCATAACCTGCCCGTGAAGTGGCGGATTTCTAGGATGTATAGAAACAAAAACAAAAAAATGACGTTTCAAATGACGGTAAATGTTTTTCCTTTAATCTATCCATAAACAACTGCTTGGGGCGGCAGCCTGTATGAAAAGACATTTTAGGACGCACAGAAAAAGTTTAGTGATTTTTTGGGCAAAATTATTGTGAAACTTATGCAGGTTTTGGATGAAAGTAACAATAGGTGCTTTAAAATTGGGCCTTTAGCGTCGGCAACAGTGCCATCACACCGTAACCCCTCTGTGGTATTGTGGAAGAGTGCATGGGTGGACCATGTGGTCCTATATTAAAAAGATATGAATCTGGTAAAGGAGTCAGTGCACCCAAATATTGTGCTTTTGGTGCCAGGCCAGCAAGTGCCATCATACAATAACCCCCCTGTGGTATTGTGGAAGAGTGCAGGGGTGGACCATGCGGTCCTATTGTGGCATGGTAGCTTTAAACGCACATGTAAAGTTATGGTAAGGGACGTGGCTTGACCGCCGACTGAGATGGCCGCCTGATTGCAGAGCTCCGCGCCAACCACAGTAATCCAGCCCTGCACCAGCACTAAAAAACCTCAGATGGGGAAAACAAATAAAACCCCCGGCACTAATAAGCCCCAGGAAGGTCCCCGGTACTCCGGCACCCCAAGCCTCTGCTCCTTCTTACTCCTGGCGGAAACGCACCTGGAGGCCGCAATGAAGCCGGGGTCTAAAGTTGGCACGCACGCGGACCCACCGGAAGACCTGCCCACGGACCAGCTCACAGAGACACTTGCCACACCAACGCCACAGGCCATCGACTCACCGCCGAATTCCCCGACGGGATCTATGGCTGAAGACCCAGCATCATGGGGTGAGCTGCTGAGAGCCCTTCCCACGAGGGCCAACATTCAATCCCTCCAGACCTCCATCATGGCGGAGCTGCATTTCCTCAGGACAGATGTCCAGGGACTCCGGGACAGAGTGGACTCAGTGGAGGCTGCATGTCATAAGACACGACAGGCCCAGGCTGCTATGTCTGACACGTTAGTTCAGCGCTCAGCACAAATGAGAAGCATGGCGCAGCATATCACCGACCTGGATAGTAGAGGATGCCGCAACAACCTCAGGCTCCGGGGCCTACCTGAATCAGAAGAATCCCCAACTGAACTTATTTCTGCCTTAACCATAATCTTTAATATGCTTCTGGAACGCCCTGCAGACTCACGAATTGATTTTGTGCGAGCTCATAGAGCCCTCAGCCTTCTCCTCTCCTGGGTTATAATGATAGAGAATAAAAACAATGGAGGAGTCTCAATGGCGCTAAAATATGGTCATGAATTCAATAGTGGACGGGTGCTGCTCAATAACACTTTGTAAACCCTTTACAATAGTCAATAGAAAAAAAATGGGTATTAAACCCAGTGTGAGCGCACTTAACTTTCAAGAGTGAATCTTTCAGCAATAATCCTGGGAGATCTTGGTGCCAGAATCAGAGTGAATAGACCTAATGTTAAGAAATAGAGACAACTCCATGGTGCAAAATAAGGTTTGACATAAATAAATAGTTGGAAAATTATGATGTGATAACAAACTCACAAGGGTGGAGCCCTAATCGGCTCAGATGGTATACGCCTCTTGACCACTCTGGGGGTCACACCCCTTGTGCAGAAATCTTCAAATGTTCAAGTATATAGGTATCTTCACATTCAATATTCAGGCATCATCACACTCAATGTTGATGGCTTCTTAGTGCTTAGAGACAAGAAGAAATCTCCATTGCACAATGGTAATGTAACCCGGAAATATGATAACAGATGGGTACTCACGGTCTCCAGAGCCTCTGTTGGCAGTGGCTCAGTAGATAGGCATATATGAAAATCGAATCTCAAGCTGGAAAGTAGGTAATCATTGATAAAACCAAAAAAAGGTTTATTAAAACACAATTTAAAATAAAATTAAAAGAGACGCGTTTCGTCTGCATACACTGCAGACTTCCTCAGTCTTATGCATTAACAATCACATCAGATGGAGGTGGACACTGGGGACACCAGAGAGGTGGTAATTATCACCGCTCTGGTTATCCCCAGTACCACCATCGACCCCTAGAATTAAGAAATCGCTTTCAAACAGTGGAGGATGTAGAGGATGATCATCATCCTTTTCAGATGAATCAAGAATGGGAAGGAGGGGGGAAACCTCTGAACCCATTGGAACAACGCAAGGGCAAAGTAAAGGGGGCGGAAGGAGGCCGATTACTGGGAATACATTCAAGAAAACGATCCTTAGAAAACGAGGAAGAAGAGGAGGAAGAGACCTCCAGACGAGAAAAAAGAGGAAAAATGTAACATCTGAGGGAATTTTCAATTTAAGTGGAAAGGAACTCACCCATGGTGAAATTCACCTCCTTAATAGAGGCCTAAAAGTTATACCCAAAAAACCAATGAATAGTTTCAACTGTTGTATATTGACTTGCAAAAATTCAAACGAAGTCTCTGTTTAAAAAAATTCTTTGCTAAAACACCTATAGAACGAATAATAGCAGAGGAAGGAAAATATAAACATACTACCCTTAAAAAGAAATCCAAATTCTATCCCAGACATATGATATCCAAAGAGATAGCCTTCGACTTGATGATATTATCTGAAATCAGAAAAGAAGATAAGAAGAATAAACTTAGAAGAAGAAGTAACATCACAAAGGAAGAAACACAAGCATTAAACTCTCTATGTAAAAATAAAGCGTTAGTCATTAAACCTGCAGATAAGGGAGGTGGTGTAGTAGTCCTCAGTAAGGATAAATATGAGAGAGAGGCATTGAGGCTGTTGGGGGACAATAACACTTATAGACATCTGGAGGGAGATCCAACGGCATTAGTTACTACCAAATTCTCCACTTATTTGGATAAAGGAAAAGAATTGGATATTTTAACAGGGAACGAATTTGAATATCTAAGTGTGCAATACCCGAAAGTTCCAGTTTTTTACTTTTTACCTAAGATTCATAAAGATCGAGAGAATCCCCCCGGACGACCTATAGTATCTGGGATAGGGTCAATCTCCTCCAACCTATCTGAATATTTAGATCACTTGTTGCAACCTTTAGTTGTATTAACCCGCTCATATGTTAAGGATACTATGGCCATTATTAACACACTAGGTAATATAACATGGGAAGACACTTTCCAACTAGTCACCTGCGATGTCAACTCTTTATATACCATAATCCCACACCATATAGGATGTGAAGCTGTGCAATTTTTCTTGAGAGAGATGGGCCATTTTGAAGAAGAACAAATAGATTTCATAACTGAGGGTATCAAATTGATACTAGAGAATAATTATTTTTGGTATGATTATGGTTTCTATTTACAGTTAACTGGTACGGCTATGGGGACCAGGTTTGCCCCCAATTATGCCAATCTGTTCATGGCATACTGGGAGCACCAGATGGTATGGACAGGGCATTGCTGGGGGCAACACCTGGTCCTGTATAGAAGATACATTGATGATGTTATCATCATTTGGAAGGGGGATTTATGTGCCCTGAATGAATTTCTAATGTATCTTAATACCAATTAATGGGGAATTAAATTGGACTATAAAATCAGTAACACAGAGGTGGAATATCTGGATTTAAAAATATATATTGAAGGTGGAATTATGAAGACCAGAACACACTTTAAGGATGTCCACGTTAATAGTCTAGCAAGTGATCATTTCCCCCCATGGCTAAAAGCTGTCCCTAAAGGGGAGATGACCCGTCTCCGTAGAAACTGCACAGACATTCAAGAATTCCAAAAACAGTCTAATAAAGTAATGAATAATTTCATTGAGAAGGGATACAAAAGGATGGAATTGGAACATACAAGGAAACAAGTTCATAATTCAGATAAGAATATGTTATTAAAATACAAAACTAAAAATAAATCCGATCATATTGCATTCCCTTTCATTATGGATTATAATACTGGAAATAGAAACATTAAAAGACACATTCAGAAATATTGGCCATTACTTAGAGAGGACCCTATACTTAGGGATATCCTACCAATTAAACCTCAAGTTATATATAGAGGTGGAGGTAGTTTAAAACAGAAACTAGTAAAGAATCATATATGGGAAAATAAGACACAAACAAACTGGTTTGGACTCTCACCCGGTTTTTACGGTTGTGGAGACTGCACCAGTTGCAGAAAATCACACAATAAGAAAAGACACATAACCACATTCTGCGTCGCTAACAACAATTATAAAATTAGAGACAAACTAACTTGTTTTTCTAAATATCTCATTTACGTGTTACGTTGTCCCTGCAACAAATATTATGTAGGGAAAACCACACGGGCATTACAAGTTCGAGTGAACGAGCATATTAATAACATCTTAAAAGGTTATGACAAACACTGTGTTTCTGACCATTTCAAATTTAATCATAATAACAATCCCATTGGTCTGGAATTTTTTGGTATCGAAAAAGTAACGAAACATTGGAGAGGGGAAAATCTTGATCTAAAACTAGCTAAAACTGAAATGAAATGGATATTTCAGCTTAACACTCTTGAACCAAACGGCCTAAATGCCGATTTTGAGATTTGTCACTTTCTCCACTATGAAATTGGATACTATTAATTCTCAGCTTATCTATATATAGTACATGTGTATTTACTGAAACATTTCAGTTTTATACTATGTGTTATATATGTGTTATATAGAAATCTGACGCCATCTGGGGGCAAGAAGGAATTTTTTCCCAGTATGTTGCATATTTCAGACTGGGTTTTTTGCCTTCTTTTGGATCAACAGCAGTAGGTTATGTGGGAGAGGCTGAACCCGATGGACGCATGTCTTTTTTCAGCCTATATAACTATGTAACTATGTATGTAACTATATGTTATTCAGTTGATATGATTACTGCTGCCTATCGATGTTTAGTATTTGGTTGCACACTAGTGAATGGTTTTCTTTTATTAGGCCTAGTAATTAAGGCAAGAAACGAAGATTCATCATATTTTTTGATGAAATCAGCGAGTTCCATCTACAAGCTGTGACTGTGTGAAACGTATTTGTGGAACGCATATTGGAAAGCTTCATTTGTGGAACGCACATTGAAAATCGCAAAAGGACTTGACATCCGGTCATGAGATCGAAAGTCCTAGAATGGAACGCATGCCGATATCCCATGTGACCGGAAGCTCTAGAATGAAACGCACGCCGACATCGCAGTTGACACGCAAGGTGCGGTCAGGAACTGCAGGTGCCGACAATCATTTGCTATCACACGGCTATAAATGTATTGATGTGATTGTTAATACATAAGACTGAGGAAGTCTGCAGTGTATGCAGACGAAACGCGTCTCTTTTAATTTTATTTTAAATTGTGTTTTAATAAACCTTTTTTTGGTTTTATCAATGATTACCTACTTTCCAGCTTGAGATTCGATTTTCATATATGCCTATCTACTGAGCCACTGCCAACAGAGGCTCTGGAGACCGTGAGTACCCATCTGTTATCATATTTCCGGGTTACATTACCATTGCGCAATGGAGATTTCTTCTTGTCTCTAAGCACTAAGAAGCCATCAACATTGAGTGTGATGATGCCTGAATATTGAATGTGAAGATACCTATATACTTGAACATTTGAAGATTTCTGCACAAGGGGTGTGACCCCCCAGAGTGGTCAAGAGGCGTATACCATCTGAGCCGATTAGGGCTCCACCCTTGTGAGTTTGTTATCACATCATAATTTTCCAACTATTTATTTATGTCAAACCTTATTTTGCACCATGGAGTTGTCTCTATTTCTTAACATTAGGTCTATTCACTCTGATTCTGGCACCAAGATCTCCCAGGATTATTGCTGAAAGATCCACTCTTGAAAGTTAAGTGCGCTCACACTGGGTTTAATACCCATTTTTTTTCATAGAGCCCTCAGACCACGAAGCCCAGCAGGGAGCCCTCCTCGCGACGTTATTTGCTGTCTTACCGACTTTGGTCTTAAGGAGGACATTTTGCGCCACTCACAAAATTCCACCCAATTCTCGTACGAAGGGACGCCACTGCAGTTGTTCCCGGATTTATCCCCAGCGACTCTGGCCTATCGAAGGGCTCTGAAACCCCTCACCAGTCAACTGATGGCCCAAAAGATACGTTACCGATGGAATATCCCTATCGGCCTGGTCGTGACGACCCCTGCCTGCCCGTACCTGGTGGCTACGGAGGAGGATATATCACCACTGCTGAACGACCTCCAACTCCCGCCCATACAACTGAACTGGCCGGACCCTCTAGCTCTGTATTGCTCGCCCCGCAGACGCCCCCAACCGCCTGGACTCCCTCAGAGGCCCCCGAGAACCAACGCCCAAACGGTGCGAAGAACGGGAACTGTTGGCTGAACTTTCTCATTTTCCCCCTTTTTTTTTTCCGGGACTTTATTTCTCTTTGGACTGCTGCCTCTCACTTTGCCAGTCCACTTGACCGCTACCCCTCTGAGAACTTTACGCCGCCACCGCCCGTGCCACCTACGCTCACCGTGGCCTGCAATGGCCCCTATAACGCCCTCTACTGTTCTGGGACTCTGCTGACAAGGAAACCGAACATGCTATGAGTCATTCCGTGGCCCAGCCAGGGCTGTCATGGCACGAGAGGCTTGAACACCTACTACATTGCCTCACGGTTGACCTCTCCGCTCCCTGTGAACCCTCCAGCTCTCCCGATCACACAACCCTGAGCACGAGGCGGTGGAGATATCCTTTATTGGTCTCATTACTGTGCCTTATACTGTATCTTATGATTCCACTTCATGCTGGTTATGGTTCTATATTGTTATGTTTACTCAACCGGCTCGACGCGTTGCCCTTCACTCATTGTATCTGGACCGTACCACCGTAGAACAGTTCGTTACTCGAGCTGACCGGTCTTCTTGCAAGTCCTTCTGGTCGGTTGTTGAGCCGCTCCCCTCTCTTCCCGAGGTTGAGTGTTCTTCCCTTCCCCTTGACCCCCCCGGGTGAGCGCTACCTCCGCTGGTGGCAGTAGCCCCAGCGAGCGGATAGCAGCCCCCCTTACACTGATACCTCTTGCCTGTAAATAGTTGTTGTTGTTTTACCCTTTTCCCCCACGCAGCCGCGCACTCCCTGACTCTCCTAGCACTGCCCTTCTGACCTACTTCCCCCCCTGTAGCCCCCCAAATGGCGTTTCGAAGGGCTTCATTGGTATTGTTTTCTATTAACGCAAAGGGTCTGAACATCCCTGAAAAACGCTCTACTGCCTTAAATGACTTTCGCAAGCACAAAGCTTCGGTAGTGTTCGTGCAGGAGATCCATTTCCGCAGCGGATCCAGACCTAAATTTACGGACTCTAACTACCCGACTGGCCTGTTTAGTGACACCCCAGGCTCTAAATCTAGGGGAACGGCCATCCTCTTTCATAAATCAGTCCCCTTTCAAGAGACTGCCTCAATGACGGACGAGGGTGGGACATATGTGTTCACGAAGGGACTAATTGCAGGTCAGTTGTTCACCTTTGCTAACGTTTATGTCCCCAACAAGGCGCAACACCGGTTCCTGGCTAAACTGCTAGGGAAATTGCAAACTTTCTCAGAAGGCACGCTAATACTGGGGGGCGACTTTAATGTTCCACTGCATCCAACGGTAGACACATCGACGGGACACTCCTCCCTACCGTCTCACGTTCTCCACTCTATCTCACACTCCTTACACTCCTTCCGTCTGGTGGATTGTTGGAGGGCACTCCATCCACTGACAGATTTCTCCTTCTATGCACACACTACTGCCTCTTACTCTCGCATTGACTATGTTTTCCTCCCCTTCAACCATCTCCACCTTCTCCTTTCCGCAAGCATCGGAAATATCACCTGGTCTGACCACACCCCAGTTATAGCTACCTTTCTGTCCCCCACTTTTCGCCCCACTACCTCGAACTGGCGCCTGAACGACGCTCACCTCGCAGACCCCAAGCTGTTGGCGGACAGTAGGCTAGTTCTGGAACTTTTTTTGAGGAAAATGTGGATTCAGAGATCTCCCCGGCCACGGTGTGGGAGGCCCATAAATGCGTCATGAGGGGGCACTACATCAGCGTAGGTTCAGCGACTAAAAAACGCAGAGAGGCTGAGATAGTAGACCTGCTCACTAAAATTGATGCCACGGAGCTCCAGCACAAACGCACGGGAGATACTGCCCTTCTTTCCTCATTGACGGATCTCCGCCGTTCCCTAGTTGATATAATGCATGCTAAACACCATAGGGACCTCAGACGATCCCAGGCGTACTTTCATGTTCATGGCAACAAGAGCGGACGCCTTCTGGCTAGACAACTGGCTAAGAGGCGCTCTGCTACCTATATCCCCAGTATTAGGAACAAGAAGGGAGATCTGCAACACCTACCCCAACACATTCTACAGTCCATCTCGAAATATTATAAATCCCTATATGCCGTCCCTGGCGCCCCTTCTGGCGAATCCCGCGCACAGCTCCGATCTGATATCGACAGTTACCTCACCCGTTACCTTACTCGAAAGGTTACCCCGGCCGCAGCGGAGCTCTTAGATGAACCCCTCACCGATGAGGAATTGCGCCTTGCCATCAAGTCGACGCAAACGGGTAAATGCCCAGGCCCCGACGGCTTCCCAACTCATTATTACAAACACTTTGCTGATGTCCTCTCCCCTCACTTCCTACAGGCATTTAACTCCCTATCGGACAAGAAACTACTGCCCCCACAAGCCCTAATGGCCAACATAGTCCTGATACCCAAGGATGGAAAGGATAGGGAATATTGCGCAAGCTATAGACCAATATCTCTCCTAAACTGTGATATAAAATTATTCGCAAAAATCTTGGCGACCCGCCTTAACTCATATATTCCATCTCTGATCCATCTAGATCAGGTGGGATTCGTACCGCATAGAGAAGCTAGAGACAACACGATCCGCGCCCTACACCTTATGCACGCAGCTCCTAAGGTCCCGGGAGGCCGGTTACTCCTATCCACAGACGCGGAAAAGGCATTCGATAGGGTGGGGTGGGATTTCCTTTTCGTCACGCTCCGCCACCTCGGGTTGGGCCCATCCCTGTGCTCCTGGATCCAAGCGCTGTATACTGGCCCTTCAGCTAGGGTTTGCGTTAACGGCATTTTTACGGACCATTTTCCCATTTGTAACGGCACGAGGCAGGGATGCCCCCTCTCACCACTGCTCTTTATACTATCCCTAGAACCGTTCCTGGAAGCAGTCCGCCAGCATCCAGACATCTCGGGTGTTTCATTGGGACGTGACTCTCACAAGGTAGCCGCATATGCGGACGACCTCCTTTTTTTGTCTCCAACCCTCTGATATCCTTACCAAACATTCTGGCGGCATTTGAGAAATATTATACGCTAGCTAACCTTAAAATCAACTTCTCCAAATCTTCCATACTGAATGTATCGGTCCCCTCCCATCGGATAATCTCTATGCGTCCTACCCTTCCCTTTCTGTGGGCGGGTTGCCGACTGAAGTACCTGGGGGTTTGGTTGACAGCGGACAGCACCCGCCTATACGACTTAAATTTCTCACCATTGCTCTCCGCTGTTCACCGAGACCTCCGGGCATGGGACTTTTCACACATATCCTGGTTGGGGAGGGTCTCCGTTATTAAAATGAACATCCTGCCTCGTTTCTTATATCTGTTCCAGACGCTCCCCATAACCATTCCCCGCTCCTTTTTCGCTTCCCTTCGCTCTCTTCTGTCCTCTTATATTTGGAGACGAGCATGACCGCGAATTCGATTCGACATACTGACCCGTTCCAGGACGCAGGGAGGGTTGGGTGTCCCGGACTTTTTTCGTTATTATACCTCATGCCACCTACTGCGAGCTGCGGAGTGGACAAGGGATGGGGTGCTGAAAAGGTGGAAGTCGGCGGAACAGGCGCTGCTGGAGGTTCCGTTGGCGATCCTGCCATGGGTGCCCAAGCTGCTGGGCCTTCGCCTGACTCGGTCATCTCCGTACACGAGGGTTACCCTACAGTGTTGGCACCGGGAAGCGATCCATTCTAACCTCACGACTTACCCCTCCCCAATGACACCACTCACGTACAGCGAAGGGTTTCTATCACATTTGGGCCCGAGGGCGTTAATTTCGCTGATAACCATTCCTGTTCCTAGGGTGCACCACTTTCTAAGCGGTGCTGGAATGTTGCCCCTGACTGACCTAATGGGAGACAGACCATTGACTTTCCTGCATCATTTTAAACACCGCCAGGTTACTGAATGTCTTCGGACGGCCCCACGACCACACATGCTCAGACGCCCCTTCACCCAACTGGAACGCAGATGTGCCTCACATAACCCATTAACTAACGTTGTGTCCTTCATGTACTCCCTACTAAGGGATGCAGCCTCGGCAGTACCGCCTCCATTCATGGGTAAATGGGAAATGATGCTGAACTGTACTTTTACCGATGAGCAATGGATAAATATATGTGATTTGACGCACCGCTGTTCAGTGTCAAGCAGGACTCAGAAAAAGGTGTACAAATTGCTATCGCTTTGGTACTATACCCCTCTCCGACTACACGCTATTTCTCCTGAGACCTCCCCGGATTGCTGGAGATGTTTTCATGCCCCAGGTTCTGTCTTGCACCTGTGGTGGGACTGTCCCCTTATTCGGCTGTACTGGTTGAGCCTTCACTCACTCGCTAGCGACCTCCTTGGCTACCCCCCACCCTTCACGCCTGCCTCTGTGTTGCTACACCATAGGACAACATCGGTGTCGGCTTATAGGAAATCCCTTCTACCACGCATCCTGAATGTTGCCAAGGGCCTGATCCCCCTCTACTGGAGACAAACCATCCCACCCCCCATCCAACTATGGTGTAGGAAAATGGAAGAACTAAGAGTGATGGAACGTTTACATTTGTCCTCCACTGACCAACTACCCCGCTATACAATGATATGGTCCCAATGGCATACAGTCACAGCATCTACTGCCTTCCACTCCCACCTTAGCCCTACCCTGCCACAGTCAGATTCCCCGACTACCCCCCTAAACTGATTCCTCCCACCCCCCTCCTCATTCTGTTTGGAGGGTCGGGAAAATGTGTGGCCCTGAACCTACCCCCTTTACAGTTTACTTTTTCTTCATTTTAGAACTGTTGAGATGTTTTTGTGAGCTTACTTTCTATGCTGACATTCTAATATGGCCCTGCGTGGCGCAATATCTTTTGTTCGCCTTTGTTGAAAACCTAATAAACTGATATTTACAAAAAAAAAAGGTTATGGTAGGTACTGAGCGGTGAGTATCACCTCCAGCCAGCAGATGGCGTGAGCCTGGTTTGGAGTGGAGGGTCCTGTACCAGGAAGTGTTAGGCTCTATGGTTAATCTCACTGGTGCATGAGGAGACTGTAAACACCTCATGCTATTACAAGTGTTTAAAGCATTGTTTTTTACTTTATACAGGCACACAGGTTAATAAACGGTCTGTAACTGAAGAACAGAGTGTGCGTTTCTTGATTGCAAACATGCAACATATTTTGGCGAGCCAGGTAGCAGAAGACCCTATAATTGGCTACAATGTAATTGAGGAAGTTATCAAAGGACAAGATGAACAACAAAAGGCAGTCCCTGAAGTTAATACAACCAGTATGGTGAGCGAAGCTTTCTGTATTAACCAAAGAGAAGCCAAGGCACTCATTCAAGTAATACGCTCATGTCAGTGGGACTGTGAGGGGAGTGTAGTTAAGACCAGGGGAGGAAGAATGGTCCTTCCCCCAGGACAAGTCACAACGGTGCGATGCTGTACACATCTGGGACAGAGAGGAAAAGAGACTGTGATGTTGTTTGTTCCTGAAGAAAAGCCACTATGGCCCGAAGGGTTACAGATCAATGAAGTGTTGGTGACCATAAGTAAAGGCAATTCATTCCGAATACCAGTCGCAGTGATCAACACTACCAATTCCAATATCACACTGGAACCACGAACCACCCTGGGACATGTCCAGCCTGTGAAAGCAGTGTACCCAGCAGCAGTGGAGCCTGTGGAGATTTATCCAATAGTACCTGACCAGAATGTGATAAGCCTACAAGGACAGGGTAACCTCTCCAGAAACTCTGAGACTTTGGAACAGCAGCTTGATGCACAGATGCAGAACCACAGTATAGCATGGGACCCACCACTATCGTTGAACCATCTAAATCAGGAGCAGCAAGCGGTGGCGAAGAGGCTGCTCAGAGAAGAATGTCAAGCTTTTTCTCGAGATGATAATGACGTGGGCTGTATTCCATCATTAAAGATGCATATCTCTCTGAAAGATCAAACTCCTGTGCAGAAGACCTATCATTCAGTCCCGAAGCCATTGCATAAAGAAGTCAAGGAGTACCTGCAGGACCTTTTAAAGCGAGGATGGGTCACAAAATCGAGATCCCCATACTCCTCACCAATCGTCTGCGTGAGAAAGAAGGACGGCAGCATGCGACTCTGCTGCGACTACAGAGAGCTGAACCAGAAGTCAATACCTGATAGACATCCCATCCCCAGGATACAGGACATGTTGGACAGTTTAAGTGGGAGCTCCTGGTTTTCCGTATTAGACCAGGGAAAAGCCTACCACCAAGGGTACCTTGATGAGGAAAGTCGTCCCCTTACAGCTTTCATTACCCCTTGGGGCTTGTATGAGTGGGTACGCATTCCATTTGATTTAAGTTCAGCTCCAGCGAAGTTTCAAAGAAGTATGGAAGACTGTCAGGACTTAGAGATGACATATGTCAACCCTATTTAGATGATAACCTGGTACACAGCAATTCTTTTGAGGACCATGTCCAACATATACAGACTGTCCTGCGTCAGTGTCAGCAACATGGCATCAAACTCACCGCAAAGAAGTGTGAACTATTCAAGCGAAAAGTGAGATTCTTGGGCAAGATGGTGTCAAAAGACGGCTATACAATGGACCCAGCAGAGGTGGCCCCAGTTCAGGCCCTTAAAGAAAGGAAGCCAGCAACAGTAGGAGAGCTCAGGAAAGTATTGGGATTCCTCTCCTATTACAGGTCCTATGTCCAGAACTTTTCTCGCATTGCCAAGCCACTGTATGATTTGCTATCATTTCCATTGTCGAGTGATAAATCAGTAGATCTGCTACGAGGGGGCAAGGGTCCCCCTAACAAAAAGAAAGTGTCAGGGGCAAGAAAAGAGGGCCAACTGCCAATAAAACCCCCATCACCTGGACAGACCAACATCAGGAAGTACTGACCCAGCTAGTTGACAGTTTGTCTAATCCGCCAGTGTTAGATTACCCAGACTTCAATCAACCCTTTGTGTTGCACTCTGATGCCTGCCAAGAAGGACTGGGAGCTGTACTCTACCAGCGAAGGGATGGAAAACTGAAGGTCATTGCATATGGGTCCAGGACTCTTACACCACCAGAAAAAAGGTATATGCATTCAGGTAAATTGGAGTTCCTGGCATTAAAGTGGGCTATATGTGAGCGTTTCAGGGATTATTTATATCATGCACCTTCATTTGTTGTATACACGGATAACAACCCACTCACGTATGTCCTAATCTCTGCCAGGCTGAATGCAACTGGGCAGAGGTGGATCGCAGAGTTGGCCGACTTCAACTTCACTATCAAATATCGCCCTGGCAAGTGTAATGCAGATGCAGACGGCCTATCGAGAATGCCGCTAGACATTGATGGACTTATACTGCAGTGCACTGAAGAGGTCAGTGAGGAGGTTATCAGGTCATCTACACAAGCAATTCTCATGCAACAAATGGAAACAACGCCGTACTTCAATTCAGTAACCTTAGAGGCTATGGAAGAACAAGGGGAGAGAGATCAACTACTGGAATCAATCCAGCCAATCCCAAGAAGAGAAATAAGAGAAGTACAGCAAAGAGATGCAGTAATTGGAAAAATACTCGACTACAAAGCTAGAAATCACAGACCCAGTGCAAAAGCCAGTCAAGCAGAAGATAGTGACATAAAAGCCTTGCTGAGAGAATGGGCAAAGCTTCATATAGCGCAAGACGGCACCTTGCACAGGAAAATCTTGTCCAGGTAGAAGCTAGTGCTTCCAAAAAGGTACCGGCCACTGGTCTATAGAGAACTCCACCAGGAGATGGGGCATCTCGGCGTGGAAAGAACACTGAATTTGATCAGAGAACGGTTCTATTGGCCCAAGATGCAACGGGATGTGGAGCACTTTGTGACACAGGAGTGTGAATGTCTCAAGAAGAAGAAGCCAAACAGACCTACCCGAGCACCCTTGTCAACCATTAAGACTACTCATCCTAACCGCACATAAGATCAGTATGGACTATTACTGGAGACCATGGTGAATAATATAATAGACTGTTGACAGAGACTATAAAAAGACCAATGGACTATTATGTATGAGAAAGACTCTTGCATTAGGAAAATGGTTGGGTAATGTTTTGTGTGAAAGTTAAGGACGATAATTGTGGAATGTCGGGACAACATTTATTTGGTGGGGAAGAGTGTGGCATGGTAGCTTTAAACGCACATGTAAAGTTATGGTAAGGTACTGAGCGGTGAGTATCACCTCCAGCCAGCAGATGGCGTGAGCCTGGTTGGGAGTGGAGGGTCCTGTACCAGGAAGTGTTAGGCTCTATGGTTAATCTCACTGGTGCATGAGGAGACTGTAAACTCCTCATGCTATTACAAGTGTTTAAAGCATTGTTTTTTACTTTATACAGGCACACAGGTTAATAAACGGTCTGTAACTGAAGAACAGAGTGTGCGTTTCTTGATTGCAAAGGTGCAACACTATATTAAAAAGATATGAATCTGGTAAAGGCGTCAGTGCACCCAGATATTGTGCTTTTGGTGCCAGGCCAGCAAGTGACTATATAAAGCTTGTGGAATATTAGCTTGGTCTAATTTGAGTTTGGGAAGCCTTCTAAGTGAAGTCTTCAAAGTGAGCACTTAGAGGAGATCTTCTGGTGAGTGATTTTGATTTTTGTTTCAAACAGATCTTTTCTATTCATCTTAAGGTTTTAAGTTAGGTCTGGTGTGTAAATTAGGTTAGGCTGGTGACTCATTCCTCTTACTGATTAGCATACAATTGGAATCAATTGCGGGCTATTTGCTAAAGTGGTTAAACTTGTCCACTCCTTGCTGGGGGAGGTGTTCTTAGGTGACTATATAAAGCTTGTGGAATATTAGCTTGGTCTAATTTGAGTTTGGGAAGCCTTCTAAGTGAAGTCTTCAAAGTGAGCACTTAGAGGAGATCTTCTGGAGATACCCTGGAGGTAGTCTGAGGTTAGACAGGAGATAGAAAACCTACAAAAAGGTAAGATTTGTTGGTTTAAATCCATTCTTTTATAATGGCAGGCTTGGTCCAGTGTAAGAGCTGTCATGCATTTGTTTTTAGATCCAATTTTTGGAGGTTTGGAGTGTGCCTGATATGTAGGCAGCTCTCTTTATTGCAGCAGGAAATTGCCTGTTTGAAGTCTGAGATTTGTAAATTATCTGTTACACAAACTCAGGCTATGGCTATGACTGTTACAAAGCCACTGCCACAGAGGCCTCCTAGGAGTGGCAGATGGACTACTGTAGGATCTGGTAGACTTAGAGTTGTGGATAGAAGGCATGTCCCACAGTCTGTGGCTCTTCTTAATTCTTTTGAGGCACTTTCAGAGTGTAGTGGTGAGACGGAAGTAGGCTCAGACACCATAGTTGAGGAACCAC
Source organism: Leptobrachium leishanense (assembly GCA_009667805.1). Taxonomy (NCBI): domain Eukaryota; kingdom Metazoa; phylum Chordata; class Amphibia; order Anura; family Megophryidae; genus Leptobrachium; species Leptobrachium leishanense. Next base: position 166,683,546 of record CM019070.1, on the reverse strand, counting down.
CATCCCCTATGCCTAAGGTATGCAGGACTGCAACCAAGAAAAATAAGGAAAAGGTGGGACATGGTAGAAGGCAATTGTTGCTGGGTGATTCTATCATAAGAGGTGTTGAGCTGGAGAGTAGTGGTTTGGTGAGATGTCTTCCTGGGGCTACTGCTCGTAGAGACAAGAGACGTATTCTCAATACTGTCAAACAAGCAAAGCAGCAAGGGGAAGTGGATGTTCTAGTCCATCTAGGGACAAATTACTTGGCTAGCAATGAGGTTTCTGAGATTAAGGAAGATTTTTGTGTTCTTGGAGGTGAAATACAGCAGATTGCATCCACTGTGTCATTCTCTGAAGTTTTGCCTGTGCATAACATTCAGGATAGGCAGATGCGCAATAGGGAATTTAATTTGTGGCTTCAGGAATGGTGTCGAGAGCAAGGATTTGGCTTTGTGTCCCATGATAGCTCTAATTGGAGCAGAAAGGAACTGTATAAAAAAGATGGTTTGCATCTTACTCATAGGGGAACATATGTTCTCAGTGAGAAGTTCAAAGGTTTGGCAAAGAAATATTTAAACTAGGAGGGGGGGACAAAAGGGTAAAAAACAATCTGCCTGATTGTCCCCCAAAACTAAATCGGAGGGTGCAAGCAACATGCGGGGAAAAAAATTACAAGCTCAGAGTCGTGTCTATAAATGCTCGCAGTTTAGTCAATAAAATCAATGAACTGGAGGCAATGATGGCAGCTGAAAAAGTAGATTTAGTGGCGGTTACTGAGACATGGTTCAGTGAGAAAAATAACTGGGACATAACAATACCGGGGTACTCTTTATATAGAAAAGACAGAGAAGGTAGGAAAGGAGGAGGAGTGGCCCTGTATGTGAAAAACAACATAAAAACGAACCAAATAAAAGTGAGCGAGGTGAACATAGAGTCAGTTTGGGTTCCGCTAACATTTGGCAATCATACAGTAGCTCGCGTAGGTGTGATCTATAGACCCCCTGGACAAGTAGAAGAGCTAGATAATCTGCTGCTTGAGGAAATAGCCAAAATGGCAATGAAGGGGGAAGTTATTATCATGGGGGACTTTAATCTTCCTGATGTGAACTGGAAAACCAAAACAGCTGGGTGCACCAGGAGTACAAATATTCTAAACTCCCTACTGGGATTATCTCTAACACAAGTAGTTGAGGAGCCGACCCGTAAAGAGGCCATATTGGATTTAATACTCACAAATGGAGGTTTGGTATCGGACGTTGTTGTAGGTGAAAATTTGGGATCTAGTGATCACCAGTCAGTATGGTTTAATATAAGAACAGGGATGGAGCCGTACCACACAAAAACAAAAGTTTTAGACTTTAAAAAAACTGATTTTTCTAAAATGAGACTTTGTGTGAAGGAGTCATTATCAGACTGGAGGAGTTTAAAGGGAGTACAGGAGAAATGGGATTATTTAAAGGAAGCATTATTGAAGGCCACAGGCAATTGCATTTGGCTTGTTAGCAAAAACAAAAAAGGGAATGAACCACTGTGGTACTCTGCAGAAGTGGCCAAAATAGTGAAGAACAAAAAGACAGCATTCAATAATTATAAAAAAACTCAGAGTGAAGAAGATAGGCAAACCTATAAGATTAGGCAGAAAGAGGCAAAGCAATTTATAAGAGCTTCCAAAGCACACGCAGAAGAGAAAATAGCTCAGTCAGTAAAAAAGGGGGACAAAACATTTTTTAGATACATAAACGAGAAAAGAAAAGTAAAACAAGGATTAGTTAGATTAAAAACAAAGGAAGGAAGGTATGTAGAAGAGGATTGTCACGGAATGGCCCAGCACCCTCAGCCAGGGGCGGTCCTTTGGGACGTTTTGATCCCTCCAGACTCTTAGGTGCCGTTGCACCAGCGGAATTACGTGTGTTATTTTATTTAGATGTGGTTTCATTTGTGTGGTGTAATAAAAGTGTCCCCGTATGGGTATTGTGAAATGTATGTAAATTCCCTTGTGTGCCTTGCTCGCCGCCATTTTCCCAGCGCCTCGTGGATCCAGTCAAATCGATCGGATCGTAAAATGGCCGATTCGGACCATCCGGTCGAATCGTAAAATGGCCGATTCGGACCATCCGGTTGCGAATCGGCAACACCCCGATTCGTAACCGCCAATACGAATCGGGACCCGGTGCCTCCTTCCAGCGAGGGCCAATGAGGCTTGTGGGAGCGGGCAGGGATTCCTATTGTTTTCTTGCTGTACCAATGTTGATAAATATATGTGAAGTGTAAAAATAAAGCCAGTTCATCTAGTACATACAGCTCCGTCTGGTGTCCTTTATTTTCGGCCGTATTTCTGAGATCCCGCGCGGTCTCCAGAGTGCGGACCCTTGAGATACGATCCGACCACCCAGTGTCTGCATCCCGAATCAGAGCAGGGGTGCATCGGACGTGCTTCGACCAGATCGAACGAACGGCTACTCTTCGATCCCGTTTGCCGATCCGAAACTGCGGCGCGTCTACCGCGCTTCGGTACATCGAGCGCTACATACGATCGACGGAGATCCGATTAATAATCGAAGGAGTTCCGAACCCCACCCGAAGGAAATTCGATTCCTTCATCCGAACGGCCGTTCCGCAACCGATCCGTTCTCCAACAAGGTCAGTAGGCCAGCTGCTCGAGACGCCGAGTGCCGTGTCACTTGGTGGTCGGGCTGGTCTCACCCAGGGGTCCCCTTCCACAGCCCGCCAACCCCTCCCCAGGGTCACTCCAGGTCGCACGAGACGCCGAGTGCCGTGTCACTCGGTAGTCGGGCCGGCGGTAAGCGCAGTGGGGGGAGCAGATTGGAGCACACCCGCAGGCGGACAACACTCATTCCGCCACACTGGTGGCAGCGGTGGGACAGCTCTCTGCAAACCCCAAGGAGACCCTTACCATGGCCGAGTACAGCGCCTACAAGCGGGACGTCCTGCGTGGCATGTTGGAGAATCGGGGAGGCACTCCGGGCTCCAAAAGCCGGGACGCTGTGATTGAACAACTGCAGAGGCTAGACCAAGAGGCGGCACCGACGGTGGTACCCCCTGTCATCGCACCCGTACCTGTCCCCGCCGAGACCGATGAAAGCGTTTTCCACCAAAAGGTGCGGCAGCGGGCCGACCTCTACGGAGCGGCCCCATCGGAGGCTGCCATGCAGAACGTGATCCGGGAGATTCGTCAGGAAGAGGAGCGGGACAAGGAGCGCGAGGAGCGGAAAAAAGAGCGCGACCACGAGCTACGGCTGGCTGAGGTGCGGAGCCAACGGGACATCAGCCCTCGTCCGGACCGCTCCACCGGCCGTAAAGTGCCTTTCCAGGCGTTCAAGGACTTCCGGGAGATGGAGGACGAGATCGAGAGTTACCTCCAGGACTTCGAACGCCTGTGCCAAGTGCACGAGGTACACCGCGCTGACTGGGTTAGGATCCTGGCGTGCAAACTGACCGGTCGGGCAGCTGAGGCCTACCGCACTGTACCGGACGAGGAGGCCACCAACTACGCCCATGTTAAGCAAGCGTTATTGAGCTGGTTTGCTGTCACTCCGGAAGCCAGCCGGGCGAAGTTCAGAAACTCCCGCCGGCCCAATGGCGCTACTCACGTCGAGTGGGCTCACCGGTTGCAGCGGGACCTGCGTACCTGGTTCCTGGGTAGTAAAGCGGAGACGGTGGACGACATCACCCAGCTGCTGCTGCTCGAGCAGTTCTTTGAGCACACCCCCTCAGCCATCCGTGAGTGGGTGCGGGACAAGAAGCCTCAAACGGTGCAGCAAGCAGCTGTCTGGGCGGACGAGTACGCTGACACCCGGAAGGTTACCGGGGGTGAGCGATCCCTGCCCTTCCGTCCCGCTCTACCTGCCCCTCCACCTCCAGCACCGGCAGTTCGGTCGCCTGCAGCACGACCCACAAGTCGGCCCAACACCTTGGCCAACGTCCGTTGCTACGGATGCGACCAAGAGGGGCACTACCGACAGAACTGCCCCAACCGACCGGTCATGTCGCGACCCCCCGCCAGACCCTCGCCGTCAGCCCATTGTTACGACGCCGAAGCCCCGTGGCCGGATTCCCCGGAAGAATGGGAACGGCTACACGAGGCAGACCCGGTGCAAGCCGCCTCGGCTGACAACCGCCATCATCACCATCAGGCGGTGTGGATAAACGGGCGGGCCGCTGAGGGGCTCCGGGACTCCGGGGCTACTATCACCCTGGTACGACCCCATTTGATTCAGCGGAACGATCGATTGCACAGCAACGTCGCGGTGCGGGTGGCCGGAGGGAAGGTTCTTCGGCTCGGGACGGCACGTGTCCACCTAGACTGAGGGTCCGGGGAGAAGGTGGTGAGGGTGGGGTTGTTAAACCAATTGCCGGCCGAAGTTCTTCTCGGCAACGATTTGGGACGGCTGGTCTCCTCTTACTCCACAGATGCGGCCGCCCCAGTGACCACCCGGCAACAGAGCCAACGCCACAGCAGGGGCACTCCGATCGGGACCCAGGTGAGATCCCAACCAAAACCTCCCCGACCTCCCACACCCAGACGAATCCCGACTCCCCCCTTTCCACCCGACCCCCCTTCCCCGTGGAGCTCCCCAGAGACGCTCCGCCACCAAACCCAGACCGATCCCACGCTACAGTGCTACCGGGATCGGGCCGGCCAGGGCCTGGTCGACAAGAGGACCGACAGCATAGAGTGGGAGGATGGGCTTCTCTACAGGTACACCGCGAGGGAGGGGTCCAAGAAGCAGCAGGTTCCACATAAACAGATGGTAGTACCCCAGGGCCCTAGACAGGAACTCCTGCGCCTGGCCCACAATATTCCCCTCGCTGGTCACCTGGGGCAGAAGAAAACTCGACACCGGTTGGCGCGCGCATTCTTCTGGCCCCGCCTCAGTGAAGACACCCGCGAGTACTGCCGCACCTGTCCGGTCTGCCAAAAGACCGGGAAGACCGGGGACCACCCGAAAGCGCCACTGCACCCCATGCCCATCATTCAGGAGCCCTTTAGCCGGGTGGCGGTCGACATCATCGGGCCTTTGCCACGCCCCAGTGCCACCGGTAAGAGGTACATACTCACCGTAGTGGACTATGCCACCCGGTACCCCGAGGCTGTGGCCTTGGCCAACATCCAGGCAGACACCGTAGCGGACGCTCTCCTACGGGTGTTCACGAGGGTGGCGTTTCCCCGGGAAATCCTGTCCGATCAGGGTACCCAGATCACCGCTGAGCTCACCCAGCAGCTCTGGCGTCTCTGTGGTGTTAAGGTGCTTCACAGCGCCCCATATCACCCCCAGACAAACGGGCTGTGCGAGCGGTTTAATGGGACCCTGAAACAGCTCATCCGGGCCTTCGCGCACGAAGGGAAGGACTGGGAGAAGTATCTACCCCACTTACTGTTCGCCTACCGGGAGGTTCCTCAGGAATCCACCGGATATTCTCCCTTTGAGCTGTTGTATGGGTGCCAGGTGAGGGGGCCCCTGGATTTGGTTAGGGCTCAGTGGGAGGGGGAACAGGAGGAAGATGGGGTTCCTGTACTGAGTTATGTCTTGAAGCTCCGGGAGCGCTTGGCAGAACTCGCGGGGTTCGTACAAGGGAACATGGAAACGGCCCAGGCTCAGCAGAAAACGTGGTACGACCGCGCTGCTTGCAGTCGCTCGTTCCTCCTGGGGCAGAAGGTTCTGGTGTTGAAGCCACAGCGGCAGAACAAGCTGCAGGCGGCCTGGCAAGGCCCCTACAGGGTGGTAACCCAACTGGGGGATACCACCTATGTGGTTGTTAGCTGCGCAGACACCAGAATCCAGCGGACGTTCCACGTTAACATGCTGAAGGCCTACCATGAACGCCCGGAAACGGTGGACGCCATATGCGCGCCGGCTACCGAGGAGACTGAACCATTCCCTTTAGTGGAACTTCCCGGGATAGCCAAGCAGCCGTCAGGGGTAGATCAGGTGCAGCTGGGGGAGGAGTTAGGGCCCGAAAAGCAGGCGCAGGCGCGGCAGTTGCTCTACGACCACCGGGGGATTTTCTCGGCCCTCCCGGGATATACTGATCAGGCCATTCATCAAGTGGACACCCCCGGTCAGAGACCCCTTCGGCAGCCTGCATACCGACTCCCGGAAGCGGTCCGCGAACCCATGCGGGCCGAGATCCGGGAGATGCTGGAGCTGGGGGTCATTGAACCGTCGGCCAGTCCATGGGCATCGCCCGTGGTCTTGGTCCCCAAGAAAGACGGTACCACCAGGTTCTGCGTCGACTATCGGCGGCTAAACGACTGTACCATTACAGACGCTTATCCCATGCCCCGAGTCGACGAGCTGCTAGATCAGATCGCCCGGGGTCATTTTCTGACCACGGTCGATCTGTGCAAGGGGTACTGGCAGATTCCCCTTGCCGAGGAGGCGACCCCGAAGTCGGCTTTCATCACCCCGTTCGGTTTGTACCAATTTCGGGTCATGCTGTTCGGGATGAAGAACGCCCCTGCTACCTTCTAGCGGTTAATCGATCGCCTCCTCGATGGCCTCCAGGGGTTCGCTTGCGCATACCTGGATGACATAGCCATCTATAGCCAGACCTGGGAGGAACACCTTGACCACGTAGGGACAGTCTTGGGCCGGATTAGGGACGCCAACCTGACCCTTAAGCCCAAGAAATGCAAGGTGGGGATGGCCGAAGTGCAGTACCTGGGCCACCGGGTGGGTTGCGGGATACAACGACCAGAGCCCGCCAAGGTAGAAGCCATCCTAGACTGGCCCACCCCTGTGACCAAGACCCAGGTCCTCGCCTTCCTGGGCACCGCGGGGTACTACAGGAAGTTTGTGCCCCATTACAGTGACCTGGCCAAGCCCCTGACTGACTTGACGAAGAAATCCCTGCCCCGCCAAGTCCTGTGGTCCCCGGAGTGTGAACAGACCTTCCAACAACTGAAGGCCGCCCTGACCCAAGCTCCCCTGCTGGCAGCTCCCAACTATAATAAACGTTTTGTCGTCCATACAGACGCTTCAATGTTCGGACTGGGAGCTGTCCTAAGTCAAGTGGGAGACGACGGGGGGGATCATCCGGTGGCGTTCATCAGCAGGAAGCTTTTACCGCGGGAGGTGGGGTATGCTGCGGTGGAGAAGGAGTGCCTGGCCTTGGTCTGGGCCCTACGAAAGCTCCAACCCTATGTCTACGGTCGGTCCTTCACCGTGATGACCGACCATAACCCCCTGGTGTGGCTCAACCGAGTGGCGGGGGAAAATGGTCGCCTGTTGCGGTGGAGCCTGGCTCTCCAACCCTTTAACTTCACCATTCAATACCGGCCCGGGTCGCAAAACGGTAATGCTGATGGGTTATCGCGGCAGTCGGCCCGGGAACCGGGGGATTTGGGAGCACCGACTTCCCCGGTACGACCCGTTGGGGTCCAACCGGGTGCGTCGGACTTTGGGAAGGGGGAGGAGTGTCACGGAATGGCCCAGCACCCTCAGCCAGGGGCGGTCCTTTGGGACGTTTTGATCCCTCCAGACTCATAGGTGCCTTTGCACCAGCGGAATTACGTGTGTTATTTTATTTAGATGTGGTTTCATTTGTGTGGTGTAATAAAAGTGTCCCCGTATGGGTATTGTGAAATGTATGTAAATTCCCTTGTGTGCCTTGCTCGCCGCCATTTTCCCAGCGCCTCGTGGATCCGGTCGAATCGATCGGATCGGAAAATGGCCGATTCGGACCATCCGGTTGCGAATCGGCAACACCCCGATTCGTAACCGCCAATACGAATCGGGACCCGGGGGCCTCCTTCCAGCGAGGGCCAATGAGACTTGTGGGGGCGGGCAGGGATTCCCATTGTTTTCTTGCTGTATCAATGTTGATAAATATATGTGAAGTGTAAAAATAAAGCCAGTTCATCTAGTACATACAGCTCCGTCTGGTGTCCTTTATTTTCGGCCGTGTTTCTGAGATCCCGCGCGGTCTCCAGAGTGCGGACCCTTGAGATACGATCCGACCACCCGGTGTCTGCATCCCGAATCAGAGCAGGGGTGCATCGGACGTGCTTCGACCAGATCGAACGAACGGCTACTCTTCGATCCCGTTTGCCGATCCGAAACCGCGGCGCGTCTACCGCGCTTCGGTACATCGAGCGCTACATACGATCGACGGAGATCCGATTAATAATCGAAGGAGTTCCGAACCCCACCCGAAGGAAATTCGATTCCTTCATCCGAACGGCCGTTCCGCAACCGATCCGTTCTCCAACAAGGTCAGTAGGCCAGCTGCTCGAGACGCTGAGTGCCGTGTCACTTGGTGGTCGGGCTGGTCTCACCCAGGGGTCCCCTTCCACAGCCCGCCAACCCCTCCCCAGGGTCACTCCAGGTCGCACGAGACGCCGAGTGCCGTGTCACTCAGTAGTCGGGCCGGCGGTAAGCGCAGTGGGGGGAGAAGATTGGAGCACACCCGCAGGCGGACAACACTCATTCCGCCACAAGGATAAAAGTCTCGCCTCAATGAATATTGCCTCAATGAATATTTTTGTTCAGTCTTTGCAGAAGAAAAGGAAGGAAAGGGACCTCAGTTAGGAGGAAACACTAACGAGACAATTACATATCAGTTTACAGAGGAGGAGGTTCTACAGCAGCTGTCTAAAGTAAAGACAAATAAGTCAATGGGGCCTGATGGGATCCACCCTAAATTATTAAAAGAGCTCAGTGATGTAATAGCAAAACCGTTAACAGATTTATTTAACCAATCCTTGCTAACGGGAGTCGTCCCAGAAGACTGGAAATTAGCAAATGTTGTGCCCATTCACAAGAAGGGTAGTAGGGAGGAATCTGGGAACTATAGGCCAGTTAGTTTTACGTCAGTAGTGGGGAAATTAATGGAAACCATGTTAAAGGAAAGGATTGTTGACCATCTAAAAACACATAGATTACAGGATCAGAAACAACATGGGTTTACCTCAGGGAGATCATGCCAAACTAATCTTAATGATTTTTTTGATTGGGTAACAAAAATAATAGACACAGGTGGTGCAGTAGACATTGCTTATTTAGATTTCAGTAAGGCTTTTGATACTGTTCCGCATAGAAGGCTTATCAATAAATTGCAATCTTTGAGCTTGGATTCCAATATTGTTGAATGGATTAGGCAGTGGCTGAGTGACAGGCAACAGAGGGTTGTGGTAAATGGAGTTTATTCGGCGCAAGGTCTTGTTACCAGTGGGGTACCTCAGGGGTCAGTACTTGGACTCATTCTATTTAATATTTTTATTAGTGATATTGCAGAAGGTATTAATGGAAAAGTATGTCTTTTTGCTGATGACACAAAGATTTGCAACAGGGTTGACGTTCCTGGAGGGATCAGCCAAATGACAAATGATTTAGGTAAACTAAAAAAATGGTCGGAGCTGTGGCAATTGAGTTTTAACGTGGATAAGTGCAAGATAATGCACCTGGGACGTAAAAACCCAAGGGCTGAATATAGAATATTTGATACAGTCCTAACCTCAACATCTGAGGAAAGGGATTTAGGGGTTATTATTGCAGAGGATCTAAAGGTAAGTAGTCAATGTAATAGAGCAGCAGGAAATGCTAGCAGAATGCTTGGTTGTGTAGGGAGAGGTATTAGCAGTAGGAAAAGGGAAGTGCTCATGCCACTGTACAGAGCACTGGTGAGACCTCACTTGGAGTACTGTGTGCAGTACTGGAGACCGTATCTCCAGAAGGATATAGACATCTTAGAGAGAGTTCAGAGAAGGGCTACTAAAATGGTGTACGGCTTCAAGGAGAAAAGTTACCAGGAAAGGATCTTAACATGTACAGCTTGGAAAAAAGACGAGACAGAGGAGATCTGATAGAAACATTTAAATACGTAAAGGGAATCCACAAGGTAGAGGAAGGGAGTATATTTAAAAGGAAACAAAATAGCAAAACAAGAGGACATAGTCTTAGATTAGAGGGGCAAAGGTTTAAAAGTAACATCAGAAAGCATTATTTTACTGAGAGGGTGGTGGATACATGGAACAGTCTTCCAGTTGAAGTGGTAGAGGCAAAACAGTAATTAAATTTAAGCAGGCATGGGATAGGCATAAGGCTATCCTAAACAAAAGATAAATCCAGGTAAAGTATCCATGTAATTGGGCGACTAGATGGGCCGAAAGGTTCTTATCTGCCGACATTTTTCTATGTTTCTATGTTTCTAAGTGCATTCATACAGTAACCCCTCTGTGGTTTTGTGGAACAGTGAAGGGGTGGACCATGCAGTCCTATATTAAAAAGATATGCATCTGGTAAAGGCGTCAGTGCACCCAGATATTGTCCTTTTGGTGCCAGGCCAGCAAGTACCATCATACAGTAACCCCTCTGTGGTTTTGTGGAAGAGTGCAGGGGTGGACCATGCAGTCCTATATTAAAAAGATATGCATCTGGTAAAGGCGTCAGTGCACCCAGATATTGTGCTTTTGGTGCCAGGCCAGCAAGTGCATTCATACAGTAACCCCTCTGTGGTATTGTGGAAGAGTGCAGGGTTGGACCCTGTGGTTCAAAAAATTAAAATGATATAAATGTGGCACAGGCGTCAGTGCAGCCAAATATTGTGCCTTTCATGGCAGCAAGTGCCTTCACACCGTAACCCTTTTGTGGTATTGTGGAAGAGTTCAGTGCTGGAGGTTTTGTGAATGCAGAAGACATCCCCGATCTATTCCGTTACGTCAGCATCAGGGGATTGATAGCTGCTGATCCAGGACTGATTCATTTTTATAAATGTCAGCCGGTCTGCAGAGTCGGTGGACAGATGCACTCTTTTGTCTGTGACAAAACCTCCAGCGGCACTGAACGTCTTTTCAGAAAGCACGCTAGATGAAGGGCAACCTAGTAGCTGCATAGCATATTGGCTAAGTTCTGGCCAGTGATCCAATCTCAACACCCAGTAAGCCAGTGGATCATCTGCTGGAAAGGTATCCAGGTCTGCCCTTGTTCCTAGGTAGTCCTGCACCATATGGTGAAGACGCTGGCAATGGGTGCCTACATTTGACGTCCCTGGGCGTCGTGGACTAAAAAAATTTAAAAAGGCATCAGTCAAGCGGCCCGGCCTTCACCACTATTCCTCTGATCATCCGCAGCCTCAGAAGCACCTGTGTCATCACTTGGTAACCTACCAGTGCCTGGAAAGGTGTTACACAAGTGTCGCTTTAGAGCGTCTTCAAGTTTTTTCATCCTGTGCTCCCTCTGTGCGGGCAGGATGAGCTCTGCAACTTTACCCTTGTATCGTGGATCAAGAAGGGTTGCCAACCAGTAATGATCCCTCACTTTGATAGCACGAATCCTGGGGTCCTTTAGCAGGCTTTGCAGGATAAGGGACCCCATGCAGCATAGGCTGGAGGTGGCATTAGCTTCTGAGTCTTCCTGATCAATGAGGATGACCCCATCGTCCACTTCCTCCTCCCAGCCACGTACTAGTCCTTGTGTTTATGGGCACACAAAACCCTCCCTTGAGGAATCCCCACCTTCAATGCCCCCACTACTTAAATAATCCTCCTCCTCCTGTCTGATCTGAGGAGGACCCGCTGGAATGCTGTCTGCGGAAAGACTGGGGCTTTCAGAGCTAGGGAAGACCTCCTCTTCCTCCTGCTGCTCTGCCTCTAGAGCCACATCTATAATTCTTTGCAGAGTGTGCTCCAGCAGGAACACTAAAGGAATTGTGTCACTGATGCATGCACTGTCCCTGCTCACCATCCTCGTTGCCTCCTCAAATGGTGACAGTACAGTGCATGCATCCTTGATCATCAGCCACTGCGGGGGGGGGGAACAAGTTGACCTGAACCTGTCCTTGTGCCATATTCACACAGGTACTCGTTGATGGCCCTCTGCTGGTGTAGACGCTGCAGCATTGCTAATGTCGAGTTCCACCTGGTGAGCATGTCACAGAACAGATGGTTTGTGGGAAGGTGGAATTCTCTTTGAATTTCTGCCAGATGAACACTTACTGGGAATGACCGTCTGAAGTGGCTGCAGACTTTTCTGGCCTGACTGAGAAGCTCTGCCAGCCCTGGGTACCTGGTTAGGAAACACTGTACCACTAGATTTAGGACGTGTGCTAGGCATGGTACATGTGTCAATTTACCCTTGCGTAGGGCGGAGAGAAGGTTGCTGCCATTATCACAGACAACCATTCCCAGCTGAAGCTGGCGTGGTGTTAACCATCTCTGCACCTGCCCCTGCAGAGCTGACAGAATTTCTGGCCTGGTGTGGCTCCTGTCCTCTAAACAAACCAGCTCAAGCACAGTATGGCATCTTTTTGCTTGAGCCATTGCGTAGCCCCTGTCAGGCGTCGGTTTAACTGCCACTTCGCCAGAGACACAGAAGGAGGAGGAGGAGGAAGAGGGAGAGGTGGTGGTGGAGCAGACACACCTCATACAAGCAGCTTTCTGGAGGCGTGGTGGATGAATTAGCTCCAGCACAGAGCCCCATCTTAGATCCCTCCCAGCTGCAATCAGAGTTACCCAGTGTGCCGTGAAGGAAATGTAACGATCCTGTCCATGCTTGCTGGACCACGTGTCTAAAGTCACATGCATCTTGCTGCTGACTGCCTTTCCCAATGACTCGATAACATTGTCTTCCACGTGCTGGTATAGTGCTGGAATGGCCTTCCGTGAAAAGTAATGGCGTTTTGGAACCTGCCACTGTGGTACAGCACATTCAGCAAATTCATGGAAGGGAGCAGAGTCCACCAGCTGGAAAGGCAGCAGCTGCAATGCGAGTAATTTTGCTAAGCTGGCATTTAGATGCTGTGCTTGGGGATGGTTGGGACTATATTTTTTCTTACGCTGCAGCAGCTGGGGTAACGTAATCTGACTGCGTAAATCTTCAGCTGATGGGATGCTGTCACATTGTGAGGTAGGAGCTGGTACATCCATTACTTTAGCATCATCCCTGTCAGTGGAGGTTGTAGGCAATGACATGGCAGGACATACAGTGGGGGTAGAGACAGATGAGGAGGAGGAGGACCTACGCAAAATTTTGCGCCAACGGGATGTGTGGCAGGTGGTCATATGTCGCCTTAAGCACGTGGTACCCAAGCGTCCGGTGTCTTTCCCACGCTTGAGCCTCATCTGACATAGATTACAAATAGCAACGGTGGGGTCTGCTGCACATTTCTTAAAGAACTCCCAGACAGCAGAGTTCCTGGATGTGATGCTTTGGCAGCTGAGGTGGACTGTAAAGCACTACAAGCCTGACTGGCAGAGGACTCTGAGGATGAGGATGGCCTGGTTAGCCAATCCACCAAATCCTCTGTATGTTGCTGCTGCTTAAGACGGCCAGCACCAGTTAGAAAGGACAAGCGTGCCCCTGCAGAGGATGCACCACGTCCACCACGACCAGAGGCACAGCCTCCCGACACAGAGGCTGCTTGCCCTCTTATCTGTGTCTGGGAGCGTCTGCCTGTCCTTTTTGGTCTTTCTGACATGGTGAGTGATATATAGATTAAAGATTTCCAGAACTCTGGTACAACTCAGTGAGACACCCTGATAGCTGGCAGCCAGTGACAAGACACAGATTACAAGTCTCAGAAACCTCCTATAAATCAGTGAGACCCCCTGATGGGTGGCAGTGACAAGACACAAATTACAATTCGCAGAAATCTGATACAAATCAGTGAGACCCCCTGATAGGACCCCCTGATAGCTGGCAACAGTGACAAGACACAGATTACAAATCTCAGAAACCTCCTATAAATCAGTGAGACCCCCTGATAGCTGGCAATGAGAAGACACAGATTACAAGTCTCAGAAACCTCCTATAAATCAGTGAGACCCCCTGATGGGTGGCAGTGACAAGACACAGATTACCTCAATTCCCAGATATTTTGTAGAAATTACCGGCCCCCCCCAAAATAGTTGGTGGTGGCAGTGACAAGACAAAGATTACCTCAATTCACAAATATTTTGTAGAAATTACTGACCCCCAAAATACTGCGTGGCACTGGCTGTGACAAGACACAGATCACCTCAATTCACAAATATTTTGTAGAAATTACTGACCCCCAAAATACTGCGTGGCACTGGCTGTGACAAGACACAGATCACCTCAATTCACAAATATTTTGTAGAAATTACTGACCCCCAAAATACTGCGTGGCAGTGACAGGACACAGATCACCTCAATTTCCAGATATAATGTAGAAATTACTGACCCCCAAAATACTGAGTGGCACTGGCTGTGACAAGACACAGATCACCTCAATTCACAAATATTTTGTAGAAATTACTGACCCCATAAATACTGTGTGGCAGTGACAAGACACTGATCACCTCAATTTCCAGATATTTTGTAGAAATGACTGACCCCCAAAATACTTGCTGGCAGTGAGAACACACAGATTAGAACAATTCCCAGATATTTTGTAGAAATTAGACCCCCCTCCCAGTAGCTGGTGGCAGACTGGCAGTGAGAACACACACTAACACAACAACAATCTCCTCTCAAACGCATGCTGAAGCGCTGTGTGAAACCTTATATAGTGTGCTGCGGGACTTAGCTCTGTGAGCCCATGATTGGGCAAAATTTGCCCAATCAGGACTATGAGCCGTGATTGGCATAGTTTTGAACCTGTCTTGCACCTAAACTGTGGTCAGGTGCAAGGCTGTGTTCGAGAGAAAGACTAATTAGGAGTGAGTGAGGTTTAAGAATTATCCCTGTATTACACAGGAGTGAAAGGGAGTGAGTTCCCTTTGTTCTATGGGATCAGGCATGGGTGCCTTTGTTTTATGAGCTGAAACATGGCTCTTTGTGATTGGATACAATAGGGAGATAAACAATGGAAAGGAGGTGGAAGGGAGGATACAAAAGACAGTGCTGTGGACATTTTGTGTATTGTAGCTAATTTTCTTTTACACCCACCGAACCCACCCTGTTTTGTTTTCTCTTTCATAGATGCTGGTTCTCTACAACATCGGAAAGGTCACGCAGCAGAAGCGCCACGGATAGGGGCAATGGTGTGGTGATTTCACCACTCATTCAAGACCGCCCATGGTTTCCCATATGGAAATATGCCATGTTGCATGAACCCGGTTCGTGGTTTATACGGCCACGTCTGGGTGATTGTTTAAATATGGACATGGTTAGTCTACCTATTGCATCAGGTTATACACCATGTTACATGGAGCCAGCCTGTGGTTTTGAACGGCCAAGGTTGGGGGATTGTTCTTTGATTAAAAGCATGGTTTAGAGTAATTATTATCGATCAGATAGTATCCCAAGTGGCTTGAAGACAGTTGGTGGTTTTTACGGACGCAACTGGGTGGATTGCGCTTAAATTGGGTACTTTACCATGTGGCAGGAAGCCAGCTGGTGGTTTGTTCGGCCACAGCTGGGGGATTGCGCTTTAAGATGGACATGGTTTAGGTTAGGGATAAGCGGTGAAATAGGCGGCCTGACACGTGGAGAGGCGATAGTGGGGGGAGGGTCTGGAGGGTACGGGGTGAGTGTGGTTTCGTACGGCCAAGCTCAGGTGCCTTCCTGGTTTGCAGATCCTCTCGGCCTGCTATCTGCCATAAAAATACCTGAGCAGACGTGTGGTCATCCTGCTTAGCCACGTGGGGCGCCTATTTCTGGGCAATGCTTGTGGTGCATTTCAGTTGCCAGTGTTATCTGGCTGCCAGTGTTATCTGGTGTAGCGTATTTGGCATACGAGGATCGATAATAATAATTCTGCCTTAGAGGCAAAGAATTTGGCCTTAAGTAATAAAAGACGTGACCTTTTCTAAATGCCAATACTTTGTTGTGTTTTCATTTACGGGAAAAGGGAGGGGTTAGTTGGTTTAAGAAGGTAACTTACATGGGAGGAGCTGTAAGAAGAGGATAGGGGTATAATTCTTAAGCCAATTACAAGCTTCAGGCCAGTGGAAAAGTGCATTGTGGTCCATTGTGGGCGAACACGCGGCGAACAAGCGGACATGTTCGTAGTTAGCGAACATGCGAACAGGCTATGTTCGATGCGAACTCCGAACCAATCGAAACGAACAGCTCATCCCTACTCACGATATGATGCGTCCTGTGACATCACCAAGAGAGGCAGGAAGGGCAATCCAAGGGAGCCGTGTAACTAGGGCTGGTGCTTCCACTAGGCAAGCTAGGCAACCGCCTAGGGCGCACAGTCACCTAGGGGCACAGCCGACCCCATCTTGGGTTCCATTATTGTACCCGTTCCTCATTGTTTGCTTGTTTAGGCCAGTGTCAGACGAACGCAGTGATCACATCCTTGTCGCCGTACAGTTTAACGTCCGTCGTAGCATAGAATCATGATAAATAGAGACCAACACACAAAGTACGTGAGCACCGAACTGCGCCGCACAATGCTTGTGGCAAACGGATGCAAGTTAGGCTAGGGTCAGACGAAAGCATTTTTCCCCGCGAACGTGAAAAAGTGCGTCGGAACGCATTGATGTATTTTTTCACGGAATGTGCAAAAACGGTCAGACGACGCGCATTTTCGGGCGTGATTTTGTACGGATCGTCAATAAAACCCTTTTTGCGTCTGGACGTTATGTAGGCTGGACATTAGTGTCTGGCATCTCCTAATCTCGCACACACGCCGCTATGCCGCAGCTGCGCACTCAGTACGTCAGTACTAGCGGTTCAGCATTCTCAAAAAAATGCGTTCAAATTCCACTTGCGTTGCACGGCCGGACTTTTGTGCGGCCGTACATCGTATATT
Source organism: Leptobrachium leishanense (assembly GCA_009667805.1). NCBI lineage: Eukaryota > Metazoa > Chordata > Amphibia > Anura > Megophryidae > Leptobrachium > Leptobrachium leishanense. The sequence goes on along the minus strand of CM019070.1, from coordinate 166,666,878 downwards.
GGCCGTCATTGCCCGTCATCTGCTGCTAGTGCTTGCAGTAATTATGTGCGCCAGAAAACACGTTAAAAGTGCGCTGGTCTGACCCCAGCCTTAGGCGAGAACGTAAAACCGCTAAAATGGACGCGCAGAGTGCGCCACGTCCACATACGGCCTGTGTGCGTGATGAGGCGAAATCAGACGCAGCGCATTTGCGACGTCCATCACGTTGACGCTCAGAGGTTTTTATGGTCTGACTGTACCTGTATTTTAATTTTAAATTTGTTTCCCATATTTCCCTTTTTTTCTACATCCGTTAAAAAACGGAGCGTGTGGTGTCTACAATATCTTCCGCCAGTACGTCCGTCCGTTACGCGCGCAGAGTGGGCTCAGACTGCGCTCATCTGACATTAGCCTTAGCCGGCAGTGGCGTCTCGCAAAACGGACCCCGCTGGCAGCGCAGAAGATGGGCGTCTTATGGTGAAGAGCAGGAGCCACAAGAGGCAGAAGAAAGAAAGATAAAAGAAAGACACGAAAGGCAGAAAAAAGACACACAGAAGAAAGCGGCAAATAGAAAAGATAAAAAAAAAAGAGGCAGGTGAAAGAGAAAGAGGAAGGTGAAAGAGAAAGAAAAAGAGGCAGGTGAAAGAAAAAGAAAAAGAGGCAGGTGAAAGAGAAAGAAAAAGATGCCGGTGAAAGAGAAAGAGGCAGGTGAAATAAAAAGAAAAAGAGGCAGGTGAAAGAGAAAGAAAAAGAGGCAGGTGAAAGAGAAAGAGGCAGGTGAAAGAGAAAGAGGCAGGTGAAAGAGAAAGAGGCAGGTGAAAGAGAAAGAGAAAGAGGCAGCTGAAAGAGAAAGAGGCAGGTTAAAGAGAAAGAGGCAAGTGAAAGAGAAAGAGGCAGGTGAAAGAGAAAGAGGCAGGTGAAAGAGAAAGAGGCAGGTGAAAGAGAAAGAGGCAGGTGAAAGAGAAAGAGAAAGAGAAAGAGGCAGCTGAAAGAGAAAGAGGCAGGTTAAAGAGAAAGAGAAAGAGGCAAGTGAAAGAGAAAGAGGCAGGTTAAAGAGAAAGAGGCAAGTGAAAGAGAAAGAGGCAGGTGAAAGAGAAAGAGGCAGGTGAAAGAGAAAGAGGCAGGTGAAAGAGAAAGAGAAAGAGGCAGCTGAAAGAGAAAGAGGCAGGTTAAAGAGAAAGAGGCAAGTGAAAGAGAAAGAGGCAGGTGAAAGAGAAAGAGGCAGGTGAAAGAGAAAGAGGCAGGTGAAAGAGAAAGAGGCAGCTGAAAGAGAAAGAGGCAGGTGAAAGAGAAAGAGAAAGAGAAAGAGGCAGCTGAAAGAGAAAGAGGCAGGTGAAAGAGAAAGAGAAAGAGGCAAGTGAAAGAGAAAGAGGCAGGTTAAAGAGAAAGAGGCAAGTGAAAGAGAAAGAGGCAGGTGAAAGAGAAAGAGGCAGCTGAAAGAGAAAGAGGCAGGTGAAAGAAAAAGAAAAAGAGGCAGGTGAAAGAGAAAGAAAAAGAGGCAGGTGAAAGAGAAAGAGAAAGAGGCAGGTGAAAGAGAAAGAGGCAGCTGAAAGAGAAAGAGGCAGGTTAAAGAGAAAGAGAAAGAGGCAAGTGAAAGAGAAAGAGGCAGCTGAAAGAGAAAGAGGCAGGTTAAAGAGAAAGAGAAAGAGGCAAGTGAAAGAGAAAGAGGCAGCTGAAAGAGAAAGAGGCAGGTTAAAGAGAAAGAGAAAGAGGCAGGTGAACGAGAACGAGGCAAGTGAAAGAGAAAGAGGCAGGTGAAAGAGAAAGAGGCAGCTGAAAGAGAAAGAGGCAAGTGAAAGAGAAAGTGGCAAGTGAAAGAGAAAGAGGCAGGTGAAAGAGAAAGAGGCAGGTGAAAGAGAAAGAGGCAAGTGAAAGAGAAAGAGGCAGGTGAAAGAGAAAGAGGCAAGTGAAAGAGAAAGAGGCAGGTGAAAGAGAAAGAGGCAGGTGAAAGAGATAGAGGCAAGTGAAAGAGAAAGAGGCAGGTGAAAGAGAAAGAGGCAAGTGAAAGAGAAAGAGGCAGGTGAAAGAGAAAGAGGCAGGTGAAAGAAAAAGAAAAAGAGGCAGGTGAAAGAGAAAGAGGCAGGTGAAAGAGAAAGAGGCAGGTGAAAGAGAAAGAGGCAGGTGAAAGAGAAAGAGGCAGGTGAAAGAGAAAGAGGCAAGTGAAAGAGAAAGGGCAGGTGAAGAAAAAGAAAGAGGCAGGTGAAAGAGAAAGAAAAAGAGGCAGGTGAAAGAGAAAGAGGCAGGTGAAAGAGAAAGTGGCAGGTGAAAGAGAAAGAGGCAGGTGAAAGAGAAAGAGGCAAGTGAAAGAGAAAGAGGCAGGTGAAAGAGAAAGAGGCAAGTGAAATTCCTCTTTCACTTGCCTCTTTCTTTCTTTTCACCTGCTCTTTCTATTTCACTGCCTCTTTCTCTTTCACCTGCCTCTTTCTCTTTCACCTGCCTCTTTTTCTTTCTCTTCACTGCCTCTTTTTCTTTCTCTTTCACCTGCCTCTTTTTCTTTTTCTTTCACCTGCCTCTTTTCTCTGAGGCAGGTGAAAGAAAAAAGAAAGAGGAGGTGAAAGAGAAAGAAAAAGAGGCAGGTGAAAGAGAAAGAGGCAGGTGAAAGAGAAAGAGGCAGGTGAAAGAGAAAGAGGCAGGTGAAAGAGAAAGAGGCAGGTGAAAGAGAAAGAAAGAGGCAAGTGAAAGAGAAAGAGGCAGGTGAAAGAGAAAGAGGCAAGTGAAAGAGAAAGAGGCAGGTGAAAGAGAAAGAGGCAGGTGAAAGAGAAAGAGGCAGGTGAAAGAGAAAGAGGCAGCTGAAAGAGAAAGAGGCAGGTGAAAGAGAAAGAGGCAGCTGAAAGAGAAAGAGGCAGGTAAAGAGAAAGAGAAAGAGGCAAGTGAAAGAGAAAGAGGCAGGTGAAAGAGAGAGAAAGAGGCAGTGAAAGAGAAAGAGGCAGGTGAAAGAGAAAGAGGCAAGTGAAAGAGAAAGAGAAAGAGGCAGGTGAAGAAAAGAAAAAGAGGCAGGTGAAAGAAAAAGAAAAAGAGGCAGGTGAAAGAGAAAGAAAAAGAGGCAGGTGAAAGAGGCAGGTGAAAGAGAAAGAAAGAGGCAAGTGAAAGAGAAAGAGGCAGCTGAAAGAGAAAGAGGCAGGTTAAAGAGAAAGAGGCAGGTGAAAGAGAAAGAGGCAGCTGAAAGAGAAAGAGGCAGCTGAAAGAGAAAGAGGCAGCTGAAAGAGAAAGAGGCAGCTGAAAGAGAAAGAGGCAAGTGAAAGAGAAAGTGGCAGGTGAAAGAGAAAGAGGCAGGTGAAAGAGAAAGAGGCAGGTGAAAGAGAAAGAGAAAGAGGCAGGTGAAAGAGAAAGAGGCAGGTGAAAGTGAAAGAGAAAGAGGCAGGTGAAAGAGAAAGAGGCAGGTGAAAGAGAAAGAGGCAGGTGAAAGAGAAAGAGGCAGGTGAAAGAGAAAGAGGCACGTGAAAGAGAAAGAGGCAGGTGAAAGCGAAAGAGAAAGAGGCAAGTGAAAGAGAAAGAGGCAGTTTAAAGAGAAAGAGAAAGAGGCAGGTGAAAGAGAAAGAGGCAGGTGAAAGAGAAAGAGGCAGGTGAAAGAGAAAGAAGCAGGTGAAAGAAAAAGAGGCAGGTGATAGAGAAAGAGAAAGAGGCAGGTGAAAGAGAAAGAGGCAGGTGAAAGAGAAAGAAGCAGGTGAAAGAAAAAGAGGTAGGTGATAGAGAAAGAGAAAGAGGCAGGTGAAAGAGAAAGAGCAGCTGAAAGAGGCTGGTGAAAGAGAAAGAGGCAGGTGAAAGAGAAAGAGGCAGGTGAAAGAGAAAGAGGCAGGTGAAAGAGAAAGAGGCTGGTGAAAGAGAAAGAGGCAGGTGAAAGAGAAAGAGGCAGGTGAAAGAGAAAGAGAAAGAGGCAGGTGAAAGAGAAAGAGAAAGAGGAAAGTGAAAGAGAAAGGCAGGTGAAAGAGAAAGAGGCAGCTGAAAGAGAAAGAGGCAGGTGAAAGAGAAAGAGGCAGCTGAAAGAGAAAGAGGCAGGTGAAAGAGAAAGAGGCAGGTGAAAGAGAAAGAGGCAGGTGAAAGAGAAAGAGAAAGAGGCAAGTGAAAGAGGCAGGTGAAAAGAGAAGAAAGAGGCAAGTGAAAGAGAAAGAGGCAGCTGAAAGAGAAAGAGGCAGGTGAAAGAGAAAGAGGCAGGTGAAAGAGAAAGAGGCAAGCTGAAAGAGAAAGAGGCAGCTGAAAGAGAAAGAGGCAGCTGAAAGAGAAGAGGCAGCTGAAAGAGAAAGAGGCAAGTGAAAGAGAAAGAGGCAGGTGAAAGAGAAAGAGGCAGGTGAAAGAGAAAGAGGCAGGTGAAAGAGAAAGAGAAAGAGGCAGGTGAAAGAGAAAGAGGCAGGTGAAAGAGAAAGAGAAAGAGGCAGGTGAAAGAGAAAGAGGCAGGTGAAAGAGAAAGAGGCAGGTGAAAGAGAAAGAGGCAGGTGAAAGAGAAAGAGGCAAGTGAAAGAGAAAGAGGCAGGTGAAGCGAAAGAGAAGAGGCAAGTGAAAGAGAAAGAGGCAGTTTAAAGAGAAAGAGAAAGAGGCAGGTGAAAGAGAAAGAGGCAGGTGAAAGAGAAAGAGGCAGGTGAAAGAGAAAGAGGCAGGTGAAAGAAAAAGAGGCAGGTGATAGAGAAAGAGAAAGAGGCAGGTGAAAGAGAAAGAGGCAGGTGAAAGAGAAAGAGGCAGGTGAAAGAAAAAGAGGTAGGTGAAAGAGAAAGAGAAAGAGGCAAGGTGAAAGAGAAAGAGCAGCTGAAAGAGGCTGGTGAAAGAGAAAGAGGCAGGTGAAAGAGAAAGAGGCAGGTGAAAGAGAAAGAGGCAGGTGAAAGAGAAAGAGGCAGGTGAAAGAGAAAGAGGCAGGTGAAAGAGAAAGAGGCAGGTGAAAGAGAAAGAGAAAGAGGCAGGTGAAAGAGAAAGAGAAAGAGGAAAGTGAAAGAGAAAGGCAGGTGAAAGAGAAAGAGGCAGCTGAAAGAGAAAGAGGCAGCTGAAAGAGAAAGAGGCAGCTGAAAGAGAAAGAGGCAGGTGAAAGAGAAAGAGGCAGGTGAAAGAGAAAGAGGCAGGTGAAAGAGAAAGAGAAAGAGGCAAGTGAAAGAGAAAGAGGCAACTGAAAGAGAAAGAGGCAGGTGAAAGAGAAAGAGGCAGGTGAAAGAGAAAGAGGCAAGTGAAAGAGAAAGAGAAAGAGGCAGGTTAAAGAGAAAGAGAAAGAGGCAGGTTAAAGAGAAAGAGAAAGAGGCAGCTGAAAGAGAAAGAGGCAGGTGAAAGAGAAAGAGAAAGAGGCAAGTGAAAGAGAAAGAGGGAGGTGAAAGAGAAAGAGAAAGAGGCAGGTGAAAGAGAAAGAGAAAGAGGCAGGTGAAAGAGAAAGAGGCAGCTGAAAGAGAAAGAGGCAGGTGAAAGAGAAAGAGGCAGCTGAAAGAGAAAGAGGCAGATGAAAGAGAAAGAGAAAGAGGCAGGTGAAAGAGAAAGAGGCAAGTGAGAGAAAAAGAGGCAGGTGAAAGAGAAAGAGGCAAGTGAAAGAGAAAGAGGCAGGTGAAAGAGAAAGAGAAAGAGGCAAGTGAAAGAGAAAGAGGCAAGTGAAAGAGAAAGAGCCAAGTGAAAGAGGCAGCTGAAAGAGAAAGAGGCAGGTGAAAGAGAAAGAGGCAAGTGAAAGAGAAAGAGGCAGGTGAAAGAGAAAGAGGCAGGTGAAAGAGAAAGAGGCAAGTGAAAGAGAAAGAGGCAGGTGAAAGAGAAAGAGAAAGAGGCAGGTGAAAGAGAAAGAGCAGGTGAAAGAGAAAGAGGCAGGTGAAAGAGAAAAAGAAAGAGGCAGGTGAAAGAGAAAGAGGCAGGTGAAAGTCAAAGAGAAAGAGGCAGGTGAAAGAGAAAGAGGCAGGTGAAAGAGAAAGAGGCAGGTGAAAGAGAAAGAGGCAAGAGAAAGAGGCAGCTGAAAGAGAAAGAGGCACGTGAAAGAGAAAGAGGCAGGTGAAAGCGAAAGAGAAAGAGGCAAGTGAAAGAGAAAGAGGCAGTTTAAAGAGAAAGAGAAAGAGGCAGGTGAAAGAGAAAGAGGCAGGTGAAAGAGAAAGAGGCAGGTGAAAGAGAAAGAGGCAGGTGAAAGAGAAAGAAGCAGGTGAAAGAAAAAGAGGCAGGTGATAGAGAAAGAGAAAGAGGCAGGTGAAAGAGAAAGAGCAGCTGAAAGAGGCTGGTGAAAGAGAAAGAGGCTGGTGAAAGAGAAAGAGGCAGGTGAAAGAGAAAGAGGCAGGTGATAGAGAAAGAGAAAGAGGAAGGTGAAAGAGAAAGAGGCAGGTGAAAGAAAGAGAAAGAGGCAGGTGAAAGAGAAAGAGAAAGAGGAAAGTGAAAGAGAAAGGCAGGTGAAAGAGAAAGAGGCAGCTGAAAGAGAAAGAGGCAGCTGAAAGAGAAAGAGGCAGCTGAAAGAGAAAGAGGCAGCTGAAAGAGAAAGAGGCAGCTGAAAGAGAAAGAGGCAGGTGAAAGAGAAAGAGGCAGGTGAAAGAGAAAGAGAAAGAGGCAAGTGAAAGAGAAAGAGAAAGAGGCAAGTGAAAGAGAAAGAGGCAACTGAAAGAGAAAGAGGAAGGTGAAAGAGAAAGAGGCAGGTGAAAGAGAAAGAGGCAAGTGAAAGAGAAAGAGAAAGAGGCAGGTTAAAGAGAAAGAGAAAGAGGCATCTGAAAGAGAAAGAGGCAGGTGAAAGAGAAAGAGAAAGAGGCAAGTGAAAGAGAAAGAGGGAGGTGAAAGAGAAAGAGAAAGAGGCAGGTGAAAGAGAAAGAGGCAGGTGAAAGAGAAAGAGGCAGGTGAAAGAGAAAGAGGCAGGTGAAAGAGAAAGAAAGAGGCAAGTGAAAGAGAAAGAGGCAGGTGAAAGAGAAAGAGGCAAGTGAAAGAGAAAGAGGCAGGTGAAAGAGAAAGAGGCAGGTGAAAGAGAAAGAGGCAGGTGAAAGAGAAAGAGGCAGCTGAAAGAGAAAGAGGCAGGTGAAAGAGTAAGAGGCAGCTGAAAGAGAAAGAGGCAGGTTAAAGAGAAAGAGAAAGAGGCAAGTGAAAGAGAAAGAGGCAGGTGAAAGAGAAAGAGGCAAGTGAAAGAGAAAGAGGCAGGTGAAAGAGAAAGAGGCAAGTGAAAGAGAAAGAGAAAGAGGCAGGTGAAAGAAAAAGAAAAAGAGGCAGGTGAAAGAAAAAGAAAAAGAGGCAGGTGAAAGAGAAAGAAAAAGAGGCAGGTGAAAGAGGCAGGTGAAAGAGAAAGAAAGAGGCAAGTGAAAGAGAAAGAGGCAGCTGAAAGAGAAAGAGGCAGGTTAAGAGAAAGAGGCAGGTGAAAGAGAAAGAGGCAGCTGAAAGAGAAAGAGGCAGCTGAAAGAGAAAGAGGCAGCTGAAAGAGAAAGAGGCAGCTGAAAGAGAAAGTGGCAGGTGAAAGAGAAAGAGGCAGGTGAAAGAGAAAGAGGCAAGTGAAAGAGAAAGAGGCAGGTGAAAGAGAAAGTGGTAGGTGAAAGGGTAAAAGGCAGGTGAAAGCGAAAGAGGCTGGTGAAAGAGAAAGAGGCAAGTGAAAGAGAAAGAGGCAGGTGAAAGAGAAAGAGGCAGGTGAAAGAGAAAGAGGCAGGTGATAGAGAAAGAGGCAGGTGATAGAGAAAGAGGCAGGTGATAGAGAAAGAGGTAGGTGAAAGGGTAAGAGGCAGGTGAAAGAGAAAGAGGCAGGTGAAAGAGAAAGAGAAAGAGGCAAGTGAAAGAGAAAGAGGCAGGTGAAAGAGAAAGAGGCAGGTGAAAGAAAAAGAGGCAGCTGAAAGAGAAAGAGGCAGGTGAAAGAGAAAGAGGCAGCTGAAAGAGAAAGAGGCAGGTTAAAGAGAAAGAGAAAGAGGCAAGTGAAAGAGAAAGAGGCAGGTGAAAGAGAAAGAGGCAAGTGAAAGAGAAAGAGAAAGAGGCAAGTGAAATAGAAAGAGGCAGGTGAAAGAAAAAGAAAAAGAGGCAGGTGAAAGAAAAAGAAAAAGAGGCAGGTGAAAGAGAAAGAAAAAGAGGCAGGTGAAAGAGAAAGAGAAAGAGGCAGGTGAAAGAGAAAGAGAAAGAGGCAAGTGAAAGAGAAAGAGAAAGAGGCAAGTGAAAGAGAAAGAGGCAGCTGAAAGAGAAAGAGGCAGGTGAAAGAGAAAGAGGCAGCTGAAAGAGAAAGAGGCAGGTGAAAGAGAAAGAGGCAGCTGAAAGAGAAAGAGGCAGGTTAAGAGAAAGAGAAAGAGGCAAGTGAAAGAGAAAGAGGCAGGTGAAAGAGAAAGAGAAAGAGGCAAGTGAAAGAGAAAGAGGCAGGTGAAAGAGAAAGAGGCAAGTGAAAGAGAAAGAGAAAGAGGCAGGTGAAAGAAAAAGAAAAAGAGGCAGGTGAAAGAAAAAGAAAAAGAGGCAGGTGAAAGAGAAAGAAAAAGAGGCAGGTGAAAGAGGCAGGTGAAAGAGAAAGAAAGAGGCAAGTGAAAGAGAAAGAGGCAGCTGAAAGAGAAAGAGGCAGGTTAAAGAGAAAGAGGCAGGTGAAAGAGAAAGAGGCAGCTGAAAGAGAAAGAGGCAGCTGAAAGAGAAAAAGGCAAGTGAAAGAGAAAGTGGCAGGTGAAAGAGAAAGAGGCAGGTGAAAGAGAAAGAGGCAAGTGAAAGAGAAAGAGGCAGGTGAAAGAGAAAGTGGTAGGTGAAAGGGTAAGAGGCAGGTGAAAGCGAAAGAGGCTGGTGAAAGAGAAAGAGGCAAGTGAAAGAGAAAGAGGCAGGTGAAAGAGAAAGAGGCAGGTGATAGAGAAAGAGGCAGGTGAAAGAGAAAGAGGTAGGTGAAAGGGTAAGAGGCAGGTGAAAGAGAAAGAGGCAGGTGAAAGAGAAAGAGAAAGAGGCAAGTGAAAGAGAAAGAGGCAGGTGAAAGAGAAAGAGGCAGGTGAAAGAAAAAGAGGCAGCTGAAAGAGAAAGAGGCAGGTGAAAGAGAAAGAGGCAGCTGAAAGAGAAAGAGGCAGGTTAAAGAGAAAGAGAAAGAGGCAAGTGAAAGAGAAAGAGGCAGGTGAAAGAGAAAGAGGCAAGTGAAAGAGAAAGAGAAAGAGGCAAGTGAAATAGAAAGAGGCAGGTGAAAGAAAAAGAAAAAGAGGCAGGTGAAAGAAAAAGAAAAAGAGGCAGGTGAAAGAGAAAGAAAAAGAGGCAGGTGAAAGAGAAAGAGAAAGAGGCAGGTGAAAGAGAAAGAGAAAGAGGCAAGTGAAAGAGAAAGAGGCAGCTGAAAGAGAAAGAGGCAGGTTAAAGAGAAAGAGAAAGAGGCAGGTGAAAGAGAAAGAGGCAGCTGAAAGAGAAAGAGGCAGCTGAAAGAGACAGAGGCAAGTGAAAGAGAAAGTGGCAGGTGAAAGAGAAAGAGGCAGGTGAAAGAGAAAGAGGCAAGTGAAAGAGAAAGAGGCAGGTGAAAGAGAAAGTGGTAGGTGAAAGGGTAAGAGGCAGGTGAAAGCGAAAGAGGCTGGTGAAAGAGAAAGAGGCAAATGAAAGAGAAAGAGGCAGGTGAAAGAGAAAGAGGCAGGTGAAAGGGTAAGAGGCAGGTGAAAGAGAAAGAGGCAGCTGAAAGAGAAAGAGGCAGGTGAAAGTGAAAGAGAAAGAGGCAGGTGAAAGTGAAAGAGGCAGGTGAAAGAAAAAGAGGCAGCTGAAAGATAAAGAGGCAGCTGAAAGATAAAGAGGCAGGTGAAAGAGAAAGAGGCAGGTGAAAGAGAAAGAGGCAGGTGAAAGAGAAAGAGAAAGAGGCAGGTGAAAGAGAAAGAGGCAGGTGAAAGAGAAAGAGGCAGGTGAAAGAGAAAGAGGCAGGTGAAAGAGAAAGAGGCATTTGAAAGAGAAAGAGGCAGGTGAAAGAGAAAGAGGCAGGTGAAAGAGAAAGAGAAAGAGGCAGGTGAATGAGAAAGAGGCAGGTGAAAGAAAGAAAAAGAGGCAGGTGAAAGAGAAAGGGGCAGGTGAAAGAGAAAGAGAAAGAGACAGGTGAAAGAGACAGAGGCAAGTGAAAGAGTAAGAGGTAGGTGAAAGGGTAAGAGGCAGCTGAAAGAGAAAGAGGCAGGTGAAAGAGAAAGAGGCAGGTGAAAGAGAAAGAGGCAGGTGAAAGAGAAAGAGGCAGGTGAAAGAGAAAGAGGCAGGTGAAAGAGAAAGAGGCAGCTGAAAGAGAAAGAGGCAGCTGAAAGAGAAAGAGGCAGCTGAAAGAGAAAGAGGCAGGTGAAAGTGAAAGAGAAAGAGGCAGGTGAAAGAGAAAGAGGCAGGTGAAAGAGAAAGAGGCAGCTGAAAGAGAAAGAGGCAGGTGAAAGAGAAAGAGGCAGGTGAAAGAGAAAGAGGCAGGTGAAAGAGAAAGAGGCAGGTGAAAGTAAAAGAGAAAGAGGCAGGTGAAAGAGAAAGAGGTAGGTGAAAGCGTAAGAGGCAGGTGAAAGAGAAAGAGGCAGGTGAAAGAGAAAGAGGCAGTTGAAAGAGAAAGAGGCAGGTGAAAGTAAAAGAGAAAGAGGCAGGTGAAAGAGAAAGAGGCAGGTGAAAGAGAAAGAGGCAGGTGAAAGAGAAAGAGGCAGGTGAAAGAGAAAGAGGCAGGTGAAAGAGAAAGAGGCAGGTGAAAGTGAAAGAGAAAGAGGCAGGTGAAAGAGAAAGAGGCAGGTGAAAGAGAAAGAGGCAGCTGAAAGAGAAAGAGGCAGCTGAAAGATAAAGAGGCAGGTGAAAGAGAAAGAGGCAGGTGAAAGAGAAAGAGGCAGGTGAAAGAAAAAGAGGCAGCTGAAAGATAAAGAGGCAGCTGAAAGAGAAAGAGAAAGAGGCAGGTGAAAGAGAAAGAGGCAGGTGAAAGAAAGAGAAAGAGGCAGGTGAAAGAGAAAGAGGCAGGTGAAAGAGAAAGAGGCAGGTGAAAGAGAAAGAGACAGGTGAAAGAGAAAGAGGAAGAGGCAAGTGAAAGAGAAAGAGGCAAGTGAAAGAGAAAGAGAAAGAGGCAAGTGAAAGAGAAAGAGGCAAGTGAAAGAGAAAGAGAAAGAGGCAGGTTAAAGAGAAAGAGAATGAGGCAGGTGAAAGAGAAAGAGGCAAGTGAAAGAGAAAGAGAAAGAGGCAGGTGAAAGAGAAAGAGGCAAGTGAAAGAGAAAGAGGCAGGTGAAAGAGAAAGAGGCAGGTGAAAGAGAAAGAGGCAGGTGAAAGAGAAAGAGGCAGGTGAAAGAGAAAGAGGCAGGTGAAAGAGAAAGAGGCAGGTGAAAGAGAAAGAGGCAGGTGAAAGAGAAAGAGGAAGGTGAAAGAGAAAGAGGCAGTTGAAAGAGAAAGAGGCAGGTGAAAGTGAAAGAGAAAGAGGCAGGTGAAAGAGAAAGAGGCAAGTGAAAGAGAAAGAGGCAGGTGAAAGAGAAAGAGGCAGGTGAAAGAGAAAGAGGCAGGTGAAAGAGAAAGAGGCAGGTAAAAGAGAAAAAGGCAGCTGAAAGATAAAGAGGCAGCTGAAAGATAAAGAGGCAGGTGAAAGAGAAAGAGGCAGGTGAAAGAGAAAGAGGCAGGTGAAAGAGAAAGAGGCAGGTGAAAGAGAAAGAGGCAGGTGAAAGAGAAAGAGGCACGTGAAAGAGAAAGAGAAAGAGGCAGGTGAAAGAGAAAGAGGCAGGTGAAAGAGAAATAGAAAGAGACAGGTGAAAGAGAAAGAGAAAGAGGCAAGTGAAAGAGAAAGAGAAAGAGGCAAGTGAAAGAGAAAGAGGCAAGTGAAAGAGAAAGAGGCAGCTGAAAGAGAAAGAGGCAGGTGAAAGAGAAAGAGGCAGGTTAAAGAGAAAGAGAAAAAGGCAAGTGAAAGAGAATGAGGCAGGTGAAAGAGAAAGAGGCAAGTGAAAGAGAAAGAGAAAGAGGCAGCTGAAAGAGAAAGAGGCAGCTGAAAGAGAAAGAGGCAGGTGAAAGAGAAAGAGGCAAGTGAAAGAGAAAGAGAAAGAGGCAGGTGAAAGAGAAAGAGGCAGGTGAAAGAGAAAGAGGCAGGTGAAAGCGAAAGAGAAAGAGGCAGGTGAAAGAGAAAGAGGCAGGTGAAAGAGAAAGAGAAAGAGCAGGTGAAAGAGAAAGAGGCAGGTGAAAGAGAAAGAGAAAGAGGCAGGTGAAAGAGAAAGAGGCAGGTGAAAGTGAAAGAGAAAGAGGCAGGTGAAAGAGAAAGAGGCAGGTAAAAGAGAAAGAGGCAGCTGAAAGAGAAAGAGGCAGGTGAAAGAGAAAGAGGCACGTGAAAGAGAAAGAGGCAGGTGAAAGCGAAAGAGAAAGAGGCAAGTGAAAGAGAAAGAGGCAGTTTAAAGAGAAAGAGAAAGAGGCAGGTGAAAGAGAAAGAGGCAGGTGAAAGAGAAAGAGGCAGGTGAAAGAGAAAGAAGCAGGTGAAAGAAAAAGAGGCAGGTGATAGAGAAAGAGAAAGAGGCAGGTGAAAGAGAAAGAGGCAGGTGAAAGAGAAAGAAGCAGGTGAAAGAAAAAGAGGTAGGTGATAGAGAAAGAGAAAGAGGCAGGTGAAAGAGAAAGAGCAGCTGACAGAGGCTGGTGAAAGAGAAAGAGGCTGGTGAAAGAGAAAGAGGCAGGTGAAAGAGAAAGAGGCAGGTGAAAGAGAAAGAGAAAGAGGCAGGTGAAAGAGAAAGAGAAAGAGGAAAGTGAAAGAGAAAGGCAGGTGAAAGAGAAAGAGGCAGCTGAAAGAGAAAGAGGCAGCTGAAAGAGAAAGAGGCAGCTGAAAGAGAAAGAGGCAGGTGAAAGAGAAAGAGGCAGGTGATAGAGAAAGAGGCAGGTGAAAGAGAAAGAGAAAGAGGCAAGTGAAAGAGAAAGAGGCAACTGAAAGAGAAAGAGGCAGGTGAAAGAGAAAGAGGCAGGTGAAAGAGAAAGAGGCAAGTGAAAGAGAAAGAGAAAGAGGCAGGTTAAAGAGAAAGAGAAAGAGGCAGGTTAAAGAGAAAGAGAAAGAGGCAGCTGAAAGAGAAAGAGGCAGGTGAAAGAGAAAGAGGCAAGTGAAAGAGAAAGAGGGAGGTGAAAGAGAAAGAGAAAGAGGCAGGTGAAAGGGAAAGAGAAAGAGGCAGGTGAAAGAGAAAGAGGCAGCTGAAAGAGAAAGAGGCAGGTGATAGAGAAAGAGGCAGCTGAAAGAGAAAGAGGCAGATGAAAGAGAAAGAGAAAGAGGCAGGTGAAAGAGAAAGAGGCAAGTGAGAGAAAAAGAGGCAGGTGAAAGAGAAAGAGGCAAGTGAAAGAGAAAGAGGCAGGTGAAAGAGAAAGAGAAAGAGGCAAGTGAAAGAGAAAGAGGCAAGTGAAAGAGAAAGAGCCAAGTGAAAGAGGCAGCTGAAAGAGAAAGAGGCAGGTGAAAGAGAAAGAGGCAAGTGAAAGAGAAAGAGGCAGGTGAAAGAGAAAGAGGCAAGTGAAAGAGAAAGAGGCAGGTGAAAGAGAAAGAGAAAGAGGCAGGTGAAAGAGAAAGAGCAGGTGAAAGAGAAAGAGGCAGGTGAAAGAGAAAAAGAAAGAGGCAGGTGAAAGAGAAAGAGGCAGGTGAAAGTCAAAGAGAAAGAGGCAGGTGAAAGAGAAAGAGGCAGGTGAAAGAGAAAGAGGCAGGTGAAAGAGAAAGAGGCAAGAGAAAGAGGCAGCTGAAAGAGAAAGAGGCAGTTGAAAGAGAAAGAGGCACGTGAAAGAGAAAGAGGCAGGTGAAAGCGAAAGAGAAAGAGGCAAGTGAAAGAGAAAGAGGCAGGTGAAAGAGAAAGAGGCAGGTGAAAGAGAAAGAAGCAGGTGAAAGAAAAAGAGGCAGGTGATAGAGAAAGAGAAAGAGGCAGGTGAAAGAGAAAGAGCAGCTGAAAGAGGCTGGTGAAAGAGAAAGAGGCTGGTGAAAGAGAAAGAGGCAGGTGAAAGAGAAAGAGGCAGGTGATAGAGAAAGAGAAAGAGGAAGGTGAAAGAGAAAGAGGCAGGTGAAAGAAAGAGAAAGAGGCAGGTGAAAGAGAAAGAGAAAGAGGAAAGTGAAAGAGAAAGGCAGGTGAAAGAGAAAGAGGCAGCTGAAAGAGAAAGAGGCAGCTGAAAGAGAAAGAGGCAGCTGAAAGAGAAAGAGGCAGCTGAAAGAGAAAGAGGCAGCTGAAAGAGAAAGAGGCAGGTGAAAGAGAAAGAGGCAGGTGATAGAGAAAGAGGCAGGTGAAAGAGAAAGAGAAAGAGGCAAGTGAAAGAGAAAGAGGCAACTGAAAGAGAAAGAGGAAGGTGAAAGAGAAAGAGGCAGGTGAAAGAGAAAGAGGCAAGTGAAAGAGAAAGAGAAAGAGGCAGGTTAAAGAGAAAGAGAAAGAGGCAGGTGAAAGAGAAAGAGAAAGAGGCAGCTGAAAGAGAAAGAGGCAGGTGAAAGAGAAAGAGAAAGAGGCAAGTGAAAGAGAAAGAGGGAGGTGAAAGAGAAAGAGAAAGAGGCAGGTGAAAGAGAAAGAGGCAGGTGAAAGAGAAAGAGGCAGCTGAAAGAGAAAGAGGCAGGTGATAGAGAAAGAAGCAGGTGAAAGAGAAGAGGCAGCTGAAAGAGAAAGAGGGCAGATGAAAGAGAAGAGAAGAGGCAGGTGAAAGAGAAAGAGGCAAGCTGAGAGAAAGAGGCAGGTGAAAGAGAAAGAGGCAAGTGAAAGAGAAAGAGGCAGGTGAAGAGAAAGAAAGAGACAAGTGAAAGAGAAAGAGGCAAGTGAAGAGAAAGAGGCAGGTGAAAGAGAAAGAGGCAGTGAAGAGAAAAAGAGCAGGTGAAAAAGAAAGAGGCAGGTGATGAAAGAGAAAGAGGCAAGTGAAAGAGAAAGAGGCAGGTGAAAGAAGAAAAGAGAAAGAGGCAGGTGAAAGAGAAAAGAGGCGGGTGAAAGAGAAAAGAGGCGGGCGAAAAGAGAAAGAGGCAGGTGAAAGAGAAAGAGGCAGGTGAAAGAGAAAGAGGCAAGTGAAAGAGGCAGCTGAAAGAGAAAGAGGCAGGTGAAAGAGAAAGAGAAAGAGGCAAGTGAAAGAGAAAGAGGCAGGTGAAAGAGAAAGGCATGTGAAAGAGAAAGAGGCAGCTGAAAGAGAAAGAGGCAGGTGAAAGAGAAAGAGGCAAGTAAAAGAAAGAGGCAGGTGAAAGAGAAAGAGGCAAGTGAAAGAGAAAGAGGCAGCTGAAAGATAACGAGGGAGGTGAAAGAGAAAGAGGCAGGTGAAGAGAGAAATAGGCAAGGTGAGAGAAAGAGGCAGGTGAAAGAGAAAGAGGCAGGTGAAAGAGAAGAGGTAGGTGAAAGAGAAAGAAGGTAGGTGATAGAGAAAGAGGCAGGTGATAGAGAAGAGAAAGAGGCAGGTGAAGAGAAAGAGGCAGGTGAAAGAGAAAGAGGCAGGTGAAAGAGAAAGGGCAGGTGAAAGAGAAAGAGGCAGGTGAAAGAGAAAGAGACAAGTGAAAGAGGCAAGTGAAAGAGAAAGAGGCAGGTGAAAGAGAAAGAGGTAGGTGAAAGAGAAAGAGGCAGGTGAAAGAGAAAGAGGTAGGTGAAAGAGAAGAGGCAGGTGAAAGAGAAAGAGGCAAGTGAAAGAGAAAGAGGCAGGTGAAAGAAGAAAGAGGCAGGTGAAAGAGAAAGAGGCAGGTGAAAGAGAAAGAGGCAGGTGAAAAGAAAGAGAAGAGGCAGGTGAAAGAGAAAGAGGCAGGTGAAAGAGAAAGAGGTAGGTGAAAAGAGAAAGGAGAAAGAGAGAGGCAGGTGAAAGAGAAAGAGGCAGGTGAAAGAGAAAGAGGCAGGTGAAAGAGAAAGAGGCAGGTGAAAGAGAAAGAGGCAGCTGAAAGAGAAAGAGGCAGCTGAAAGAGAAAGAGGCAAGTGAAAGAGAAAGAGGCAGGTGAAAGAAAAAGAAAAGAGGCAGGTGAAAGAGAAAGAGCCAGGTGAAAGAGAAAGAGGCAGGTGAAAGAGAAAGAGGCAGGTGAAGAGAAAGAGAAAGAGGCAAGAGAAAGAGAAAGAGGCAAGTGAAAGAGAAAGAGAAAGAGGCAGGTGAAAGAGAAAGAGGCAGGTGAAAGAGAAAGAGGCAGGTGAAAGAGAAAGAGGCAGGTGAAAGAGAAAGAGGCAGGTGAAAGAGAAAGAGGCAGGTGAAAGAGAAAGAGAAAGAGACAAGAGAAAGAGAAAGAGGCAGGTGAAAGAGAAAGAGAAAGAGGCAGGTGAAAGAGAAAGAGGCAGGTGAAAGAGAAAGAGGCAGGTGAAAGAGAAAGAGGCAGGTGAAAGAGAAAGAGGCAGGTGAAAGAGAAAGAGGCAGGTGAAAGAGAAAGAGGCAGGTGAAAGAGAAAGAGGCAGGCTGAAAGAGAAGAGGCAAGTGAAAGAGAGAAGAGCAAAAGGTGAGGTGAAAGAGAAAGAGGCAAGTGAAAGAGAAAGAGGCAGGTGAAAGAGAAAGAGGCAGGTGAAAGAGAAAGAGGCAGGTGAAAGAGAAAGAGGCAGGTGAAAGAGAAAGAGGCAAGTGAAAGAGAAAGAGGCAGGTGAAAGAGAAAGAGAAAGAGGCGGGTGAAAGAGAAAGAGGCGGCGAAAGAGAAAGAGGCAGGTGAAAGAGAAAGAGGCAGGTGAAAGAGAAAGAGGCAAGTGAAAGAGGCAGCTGAAAGAGAAAGAGGCAGGTGAAAGAGAAAGAGGCAGGTGAAAGAGAAAGAGGCAAGTGAAAGAGAAAGAGGCAAGTGAAAGAGAAAGAGGCAGGTGAAAGAGAAAGAGGCAGGTGAAAGAGAAAGAGGCAGGTGAAAGAGAAAGAGGCAGGTGAAAGAGAAAGAGAAAGAGGCAGGTGAAAGAAAGAGGCAGCTGAAAGAGAAAGAGGCAAGTGAAAGAGAAAGAGGCAGGTGAAAGAAAGAGGCAGCTGAAAGAGAAAGAGGCAGCTGAAAGAGAAAGAGGCAGGTGAAAGAGAAAGAGGCAGGTGAAAGAGAAAGAGGCAGGTGAAAGAGAAAGAGGCAGGTGATAGAGAAAGAGGCAGGTGAAAAAGAAAGAGAAAGAGGCGGATGAAAAAGAAAGAGGCAGGTGAAAGAGAAAGAGGCAAGTGAAAGAGGCAGCTGAAAGAGAAAGAGGCAGCTGAAAGAGAAAGAGGCAGGTGAAAGAGGAGAAGAGGCAAGTGAAAGAGAAAGAGGCAGTGAAAGAGAAAGAGGCAGCTGAAAGAGAAAGAGGCAGGTGAAAGAGAAAGAGGCAGGTGAAAGAGAAAGAGGCAGGTGACAGAGAAAGAGAAAGAGGCAGGTGAAAGAGAAAGAGGCAGGTGACAGAGAAAGAGAAAGAGGCAGGTGAAAGAGAAAGAGGCAGGTGAAAGAGAAAGAGGCAGGTGAAAGAGAAAGAGGCAGGTGAAAGAGAAAGAGGCAGGTGAAAGAGAAAGAGGCAGGTGAAAGAGAAAGAGGCAGGTGAAAGAGAAAGAGGCAAGTGAAAGAGAAAGAGGCAGCTGAAAGATAACGAGGGAGGAGAAAGAGAAAGAGGCAGGTGAAAGAGAAAGAGGCAGGTGAAAGAGAAAGAGGTGTAACGTTGGGGGCTTCCAGCCCTACCTGTGTGCTTGAGGACAGCAAGTCTGATGCTGCTCGCTGACCACTGCCTGGTTTAAATGGAGACAGGCAGGGAGGTGATTGCATGAGGTGTGGCTTGAGTGGGGGGCGTGGTCTGGTGAAGGTCTTTAAAAACCCTCAGTATAGTTTCAGAAGTTGCCAGATCGTGGTTATCCATACCTGAGCTCCTTGTACCTGACTGCTATATTGATTTAACCTGTTATTGACCTCTGCTTGTGTTCTGACCATTCTGCCTTCTGTTGCCCTAGACTATTTTCTTGTACTACGCTACTGCTCTGATACCGACCCGGCTATTCCATTTGACCATTCTGAACTCTGTATTCCTGATCCTGGCTCGGCTGACTCCTCTCTGTATTGTTAACCCTTTTCTGTCTAGCTAGTTTACCTGGCCAATTCTAAGGACCAGACAGATAGGGATCATTCACAGCTACACTGTTGGTAGCTTCTGGGTTTTGTGGAGTGTTGGGGGTTAAGTACTGCGTGGTGGGATCCGGGAACCGTGACAAGAGGCAGCTGAAAGAGAAAGAGGCAGCTGAAAGAGAAAGAGGCAGCTGAAAGAGAAAGAGGCAGCTGAAAGAGAAAGAGGCAGCTGAAAGATAACGAGGGAGGTGAAAGAGAAAAAGAAAGAGGCAGGTGAAAGAGAAAGAAGCAAGTGAAAGAGAAAGAGGCAGCTGAAAGATAAAGAGGCAAGTGGCAAGTGAAAGAGAAAGAGGCAGCTGAAAGAGAAAGAGGCAGCTGAAAGAGGCAGCTGAAAGAGAAAGAGGCAGCTGAAAGAGAAAGAGGCAGCTGAAAGAGAAAGAGGCAGGTGAAAGAGAAAGAGGCAGGTGAAAGAGAAAGAGAAAGAGGCAGGTGAAAGAGAAAGAGGCAGGTGAAAGAGAAAGAGAAAGAGGCAGGTGAAAGAGAAAGAGAAAGAGGCAGGTGAAAGAGAAAGAGGCAGCTGAAAGAGAAAGAGGCAGGTTAAAGAGAAAGAGAAAGAGGCAGGTGAAAGAGAAAGAGGCAGGTGAAAGAGAAAGAGGCAGGTGAAAGAGAAAGAGGCAGGTGAAAGAGAAAGAGAAAGAGGCAGGTGAAAGAGAAAGAGGCAGGTGAAAGAGAAAGAGGCAGGTGAAAGAGAAAGAGGCAGCTGAAAGAGAAAGAGGCAGTTTAAAGAGAAAGAGAAAGAGGCAGGTGAAAGAGAAAGAGGCAGGTGAAAGAGAAAGAGGTAGGTGAAAGAGAAAGAGAAAGAGACAGGTGAAAGAGAAAGAGAAAGAGGCTGGTGAAAGAGAAAGAGGCAGGTGAAAAAGAAAGAGGCAGGTGATAGAGAAAGAGGCAGGTGAAAGTGAAAGAGAAAGAGGCAGGTGAAAAAGAAAGAGGCTGGTGAAAGAGAAAGAGGCAGGTGAAAGAGAAAGAGGCAGGTGAAAGAGAAAGAGGCAAGTGAAAGAGAAAGAGGCAGCTGAAAGAGAAAGAGGCAGTTTAAAGAGAAAGAGACAGAGGCAGGTGAAAGAGAAAGAGGCAGGTGAAAGAGAAAGAGGCAGGTGAAAGAGAAAGAGGTAGGTGAAAGAGAAAGAGGTAGGTGAAAGAGAAAGAGAAAGAGGCAGGTGAAAGAGAAAGAGAAAGAGGCTGGTGAAAGAGAAAGAGGCAGGTGAAAGAGAAAGAGGCAGGTGAAAGAGAAAGAGGCAAGTGAAAGAGAAAGAGGCAGGTGAAAGAGAAAGAGGCAGCTGAAAGAGAAAGAGGCAGGTGAAAGAGAAAGAGGCAGGTGAAAGAGAAAGAGGCAGATGAAAGAGAAAGAGAAAGAGGCAAGTGAAAGAGAAAGAGGCAGGTGAAAGAGAAAGAGGCAGGTGAAAGAGAAAGAGGCAGATGAAAGAGAAAGAGAAAGAGGCAAGTGAAAGAGAAAGAGGCAGGTGAAAGAGAAAGAGGCAAGTGAAAGAAAAAGAGGCAGGTGAAAGAGAAAGAGGCAAGTGAAAGAGAAAGAGGCAGCTGAAAGAGAAAGAGGCAGGTGAAAGAGAAAGAGGCAGGTGAAAGAGAAAGAGAAAGAGGCAGGTGAAAGAGAAAGAGGCAGGTGAAAGAGAAAGAGAAAGAGGCAGGTGAAAGAGATAGAGGCAGGTGAAAGAGAAAGAGGCAGGTGAAAGAGAAAGAGGCAGGTGAAAGAGAAAGAGGCAAGTGAAAGAGAAAGAGGCAAGTGAAAGAGAAAGAGGCAGGTGAAAGAGAAAGAGGCAGCTGAAAGAGAAAGAGTCAGGTTAAAGAGAAAGAGAAAGAGGCAGGTGAAAGAGAAAGAGGCAGCTGAAAGAGAAAGAGGCAGCTGAAAGAGAAAGAGGCAGGCGAAAGAGAAAGAGGCAGGCGAAAGAGAAAGAGGCAGGTGAAAGAAAAAGAGGCAAGTGAAAGAAAAAGAGGCAAGTGAAAGAGAAAGAGAAAGAGGCAGGTGAAAGAGAAAGAGGCAGGTGAAAGAGAAAGAGGCAAGTGAAAGAAAAAGAGGCAAGTGAAAGAGAAAGAGAAAGAGGCAGGTGAAAGAGAAAGAGAAAGAGGCAAGTGAAAGAGAAAGAGGCAGGTGAAAGAGAAAGAGGCAGCTGAAAGAGAAAGAGGCAGCTGAAAGAGAAAGAGACAGAGAAAGAGGCAGGTGAAAGAGAAAGAGGCAGGTGAAAGAGGCAGCTGAAAGAGAAAGAGGCAGCTGAAAGAGAAAGAGGCAGGTGAAAGAGAAAGAGAAAGAGGCAGGTGAAAGAGAAAGAGGCAGGTGAAAGAGAAAGAGAAAGAGACAAGAGAAAGAGAAAGAGGCAAGTGAAAGAGAAAGAGGCAAGTGAAAAAGAAAGAGGCAGGTGAAAGAGAAGAGGCAGCTGAAAAGAGAAGAAGAGGCAGGTGATAAGAAAGAGGCAGGTGAAAGAGAAAGAGGCAAGTGAAAAGAAGAAAGAGGCAGGTGAAAGAGAAAGAGGCAGGTGAAAGAGAAAGAGGCAGGTGAAAGAGAAAGAGGCAGCTGAAAAGAGAAGAGGCAGCTGAAAGAGAAAGAGGCAAGGTGAAAGAGAAAGAGGCAAGTGAAAGAGAAAGAGGCAGGTGAAAAAGAAAGAGGCAGGTGAAAAAGAAAGAGGCAGGTGAAAGAGAAAGAGGCAGGTGAAAGAGAAAGAGGCAGGTGAAAGAGAAAGAGGCAAGTGAAAGAGAAAGAGGCAGGTGAAAGAGAAAGAGAAAGAGGCAGGTGAAAGAGAAAGAAAGAGGCAGGTGAAAGAGAAAGAGAAAGAGGCAGGTGAAAGAAAGAGGCAGGTGAAAGAGAAAGAGGCAAGTGAAAGAGAAAGAGGCAGGTGAAAAAGAAAGAGGCAGGTGAAAGAGAAAGAGGCAGGTGAAAGAGAAAGAGGCAGGTGAAAGAGAAAGAGGCAAGTGAAAGAGAAAGAGGCAGGTGAAAGAGAAAGAGAAAGAGGCAGGTGAAAGAAAGAGGCAGGTGAAAGAGAAAGAGGCAAGTGAAAGAGAAAGAGGCAGGTGAAAGAGAAAGAGGCAAGTGAAAGAGAAAGAGGCAGGTGAAAGAGAAAGAGGCAAGTGAAAGAGAAAGCGGCAGGTGAAAGAGAAAGAGAAAGAGGCAGGTGAAAGAGAAAGAAAGAGGCAGGTGAAAGAGAAAGAAAGAGGCAGGTGAAAGAGAAAGAGAAAGAGGCAAGTGAAAGAGAAAGAGGCAAGTGAAAGAGAAAGAGGCAGGTGAAAGAGAAAGAGGCAAGTGAAAGAGAAAGCGGCAGGTGAAAGAGAAAGAGAAAGAGGCAGGTGAAAGAGAAAGAAAGAGGCAGGTGAAAGAGAAAGAGAAAGAGGCAAGTGAAAGAGAAAGAGGCAGGTGAAAGAGAAAGAGGAGAGTGAAAGAAACAGAGGCAGGTGAAAGAGAAAGAGAAAGAGGCGGGTGAAAGAGAAAGAGGCAGGTGAAAGAGAAAGAGGCAGGTGAAAGAGAAAGAGGCAAGTGAAAGAGAAAGAGGCAGGTGAAAGAGAAAGAGGCAAGTGAAAGAGGCAGCTGAAAGAGAAAGAGGCAGGTGAAAGAGAAAGAGGCAGGTGAAAGAGAAAGAGGCAGGTGAAAGAGAAAGAGGCAGGTGATAGAGAAAGAGGCAGGTGAAAAAGAAAGAGAAAGAGGCGGATGAAAAAGAAAGAGGCAGGTGAAAGAGAAAGAGGCAAGTGAAAGAGGCAGCTGAAAGAGAAAGAGGCAGCTGAAAGAGAAAGAGGCAGGTGAAAGAGAAAGAGAAAGAGGCAAGTGAAAGAGAAAGAGGCAGCTGAAAGAGAAAGAGGCAGCTGAAAGAGAAAGAGGCAGGTGAAAGAGAAAGAGGCAGGTGAAGAGAAAGAGGCAGGTGAAGAGAAGAGGCAGGTGACAGAGAAGAGAAAGAGGCAAGTGAAAGAGAAAGAGGCAGGTGAAAGAGAAAGAGGCAAGTGAAAGAGAAAGAGGCAGCTGAAAGAGAAAGAGGCAGCTGAAAGAGAAAGAGGCAGGTGAAAGAGAAAGAGGCAGGTGAAAGAGAAAGAGGCAGGTGACAGAGAAAGAGAAAGAGGCAGGTGAAAGAGAAAGAGGCAGGTGAAAGAGAAAGAGGCAGGTGAAAGAGAAAGAGGCAGGTGAAAGAGAAAGAGGCAGGTGATAGAGAAAGAGGCAGGTGAAAGAGAAAGAGGCAGGTGAAAGAGAAAGAGGCAAGTGAAAGAGAAAGAGGCAGCTGAAAGAGAAAGAGGCAGCTGAAAGAGAAAGAGGCAGGTGAAAGAGAAAGAGGCAGGTGAAAGAGAAAGAGGCAGGTGAAAGAGAAAGAGGTGTAACGTTGGGGGCTTCCAGCCCTACCTTTGTGCTTGAGGACAGCAAGTCTGATGCTGCTCGCTGACCACTGCCTGGTTTAAATGGAGACAGGCAGGGAGGTGATTGCATGAGGTGTGGCTTGAGTGGGGGGCGTGGTCTGGTGAAGGTCTTTAAAAACCCTCAGTATAGTTTCAGAAGTTGCCAGATCGTGGTTATCCATACCTGAGCTCCTTGTACCTGACTGCTATATTGATTTAACCTGTTATTGACCTCTGCTTGTGTTCTGACCATTCTGCCTTCTGTTGCCCCTAGACTATTTTCTTGTACTACGCTACTGCTCTGATACCGACCCGGCTATTCCATTTGACCATTCTGAACTCTGTATTCCTGATCCTGGCTCGGCTGACTCCTCTCTGTATTGTTAACCCTTTTCTGTCTAGCTAGTTTACCTGGCCAATTCTAAGGACCAGACAGATAGGGATCATTCACAGCTACACTGTTGGTAGCTTTTGGGTTTTGTGGAGTGTTGGGGGTTAAGTACTGCGTGGTGGGATCCGGGAACCGTGACAAGAGGCAGCTGAAAGAGAAAGAGGCAGCTGAAAGAGAAAGAGGCAGCTGAAAGAGAAAGAGGCAGCTGAAAGAGAAAGAGGCAGCTGAAAGAGAAAGAGGCAGCTGAAAGATAACGAGGGAGGTGAAAGAGAAAAAGAAAGAGGCAGGTGAAAGAGAAAGAGGCAAGTGAAAGAGAAAGAGGCAAGTGAAAGAGAAAGAGGCAGCTGAAAGATAAAGAGACAAGTGAAAGAGGAAGAGGCAAGTGAAAGAGAAAGAGGCAGCTGAAAGAGAAAGAGGCAGCTGAAAGAGAAAGACGCAGCTGAAAGAGAAAGAGGCAGCTGAAAGAGAAAGAGGCAGGTGAAAGAGAAAGAGGCAGGTGAAAGAGAAAGAGGCAGGTGAAAGAGAAAGAGGCAGGTGAAAGAGAAAGAGAAAGAGGCAGGTGAAAATGAAAGAGGCAGGTGAAAGTGAAAGAGAAAGAGGCAGGTGAAAGAGAAAGAGGCAGGTGAAAGAGAAAGAGGCAGCTGAAAGAGAAAGAGGCAGTTTAAAGAGAAAGAGACAGAGGCAGGTGAAAGAGAAAGAGGCAGGTGAAAGAGAAAGAGGCAGGTGAAAGAGAAAGAGGCAGGTGAAAGAGAAAGAGAAAGAGGGTGGTGAAAGAGGCAGGTGAAAAAGAAAGAGGCAGGTGATAGAGAAAGAGGCAGGTGAAAGTGAAAGAGAAAGAGGCAGGTGAAAGAGGCTGGTGAAAGAGAAAGAGGCAGGTGAAAGAGAAAGAGGCAGGTGAAAGAGAAAGAGGCAGGTGAAAGAGAAAGAGAAAGAGGCAGGTGAAAGAGAAAGAGGCAGGTGAAAGAGAAAGAGGCAAGTGAAAGAGAAAGAGGCAGCTGAAAGAGAAAGAGGCAGTTTAAAGAGAAAGAGACAGAGGGAGGTGAAAGAGAAAGAGGCAGGTGAAAGAGAAAGAGGCAGGTGAAAGAGAAAGAGGCAGGTGAAAGAGAAAGAGGTAGGTGAAAGAGAAAGAGAAAGAGGCTGGTGAAAGAGAAAGAGGCAGGTGAAAGAGAAAGAGAAAGAGGCTGGTGAAAGAGAAAGAGGCAGGTGAAAGAGAAAGAGAAAGAGGCAGATGAAAGAGAAAGAGGCAAGTGAAAGAGAAAGAGGCAGGTGAAAGAGAAAGAGGCAGCTGAAAGAGAAAGAGGCAGGTGAAAGAGAAAGAGGCAGGTGAAAGAGAAAGAGGCAGATGAAAGAGAAAGAGAAAGAGGCAAGTGAAAGAGAAAGAGGCAGGTGAAAGAGAAAGAGGCAAGTGAAAGAAAAAGAGGCAGGTGAAAGAGAAAGAGGCAAGTGAAAGAGAAAGAGGCAGCTGAAAGAGAAAGAGGCAGGTGAAAGAGAAAGAGAAAGAGGCAGGTGAAAGAGAAAGAGGCAGGTGAAAGAGAAAGAGAAAGAGGCAGGTGAAAGAGATAGAGGCAGGTGAAAGAGAAAGAGGCAGGTGAAAGAGAAAGAGGCAAGTGAAAGAGAAAGAGGCAAGTGAAAGAGAAAGAGGCAGGTGAAAGAGAAAGAGGCAGCTGAAAGAGAAAGAGTCAGGTTAAAGAGAAAGAGAAAGAGGCAGGTGAAAGAGAAAGAGGCAGCTGAAAGAGAAAGAGGCAGGCGAAAGAGAAAGAGGCAGGTGAAAGAAAAAGAGGCAGGTGAAAGAGAAAGAGAAAGAGGCAAGTGAAAGAGAAAGAGGCAGGTGAAAGAGAAAGAGGCAAGTGAAAGAAAAAGAGGCAAGTGAAAGAGAAAGAGAAAGAGGCAGGTGAAAGAGAAAGAGGCAGGTGAAGGAAAGAAGGGCAAGTGAAAGAAAAAGAGGCAAGTGAAAAGAGAAAGAGAAAGAGGCAGGTGAAAGAGAAAGAGAAAGAGGCAAGTGAAAGAGAAAGAGGCAGGTGAAAGAGAAAGAGGCAGCTGAAAGAGAAAGAGAAAGAGAAAGAGGCAGGTGAAAGAGAAAGAGGCAGGTGAAAGAGAAAGAGGCAGCTGAAAGAGAAAGAGGCAGGTGAAAGAGAAAGAGACAGCTGAAAGAGAAAGAGGCAGGTGAAAGAGAAAGAGGCATGTGAAAGAGGCAGCTGAAAGAGAAAGAGGCAGCTGAAAGAGAAAGAGGCAGGTGAAAGAGAAAGAGAAAGAGGCGGATGAAAGAGAAAAAGGCAGGTGAAAGAGAAAGAGGCAAGTGAAAGAGAAAGAGGCAGGTGAAAGAGAAAGAGGCAGCTGAAAGATAACGAGGGAGGTGAAAGATAAAGAGGCAGGTGAAAGAGAAAGAGGCAAGTGAAAGAGAAAGAGGCAGGTGAAAGAAAAAGAGGCAAGTGAAAGAAAAAGAGGCAGGTGAAAGAGAAAGAGGCAAGTGAAAGAGAAAGAGAAAGAGGCGGGTGAAAGAGAAAGAGGCAGTGAAAGAGAAAGAGGCAGGTGAAAGAGAAAGAGGCAAGTGAAAGAGAAAAGAGGCAGGTGAAAAAGAAAGAGCAAGTGAAAGAGAAAGAGGCAGGTGAAAGAGAAAGAGAAAGAAGGCGGATGAAGAGAAAGAGGTAAGTGAAAGAGAAAGAGGCAGGTGAAAGAGAAAGAGGCAGCTGAAGAGAAAGAGGCAGGTGAAAGAGAAAGAGAAAGAGGCAGCTGAAAGAGAAAGTGGCAGCTGAAAGAGAAAGAGGCAGGTGAAAGAGAAAGAGCAGCGGTGAAAGAGAAAGAGGCAAGTGAAAAGAGAAAGAGGCAGCTGAAGAGATAACGAGGAGGTGAAAGAGAAGGAAAAGAGGCAGGTGAAAGAGAAAGAGGCAAGTGAAAGAGAAGAGCAGCTGAAAGATGTAACGAGGGAGGTGAAAGAGAAAGAGGCAGGTGAAAGAGAAAGAGGCAAGTGAAGAGAAAGAGGCAGGTGAAAGAAAAAGAGGCAAGTGAAAGAAAAGGCAGGTGAAAGAGAAAGAGGCAAGTGAAAGAGAAAGAGAAAGAGGCGGGTGAAAGAGAAAGAGGCAGGTGAAAGAGAAAGAGGCAGGTGAAAGAGAAGAGGCAGGGAAAGAGAAAGAGGCAGGTGAAAAAGAAAGTGGCAAGTGAAAGAGAAAGAGGCAGGTGAAAGAGAAAGAGAAAGAGGCGGATGAAAGAGAAAGAGGTAAGTGAAAGAGAAAGAGGCAGGTGAAAGAGAAAGAGGCAAGTGAAAGAAAAAGAGGCAAGTGAAAGAGAAAGAGAAAGAGGCAGGTGAAAGAGAAAGAGAAAGAGGCAAGTGAAAGAGAAAGAGGCAGGTGAAAGAGAAAGAGGCAGCTGAAAGATAACGAGGGAGGTGAAAGATAAAGAGGCAGGTGAAAGAGAAAGAGGCAAGTGAAAGAGAAAGAGGCAGGTGAAAGAAAAAGAGGCAAGTGAAAGAAAAAGAGGCAGGTGAAAGAGAAAGAGGCAAGTGAAAGAGAAAGAGAAAGAGGCGGGTGAAAGAGAAAGAGGCAGGTGAAAGAGAAAGAGGCAGGTGAAAGAGAAAGAGGCAAGTGAAAGAGAAAGAGGCAGGTGAAAAAGAAAGTGGCAAGTGAAAGAGAAAGAGGCAGGTGAAAGAGAAAGAGAAAGAGGCGGATGAAAGAGAAAGAGGTAAGTGAAAGAGAAAGAGGCAGGTGAAAGAGAAAGAGGCAGCTGAAAGAGAAAGAGGCAGGTGAAAGAGAAAGAGAAAGAGGCAGCTGAAAGAGAAAGTGGCAGCTGAAAGAGAAAGAGGCAGGTGAAAGAGAAAGAGGCAGGTGAAAGAGAAAGAGGCAAGTGAAAGAGAAAGAGGCAGCTGAAAGATAACGAGGGAGGTGAAAGAGAAAGAGAAAGAGGCAGGTGAAAGAGAAAGAGGCAAGTGAAAGAGAAAGAGGCAGCTGAAAGATAACGAGGGAGGTGAAAGAGAAAGAGAAAGAGGCAGGTGAAAGAGAAAAAGGCAGGTGATAGAGAAAGAGAAAGAGGCAGGTGAAAGAGAAAGAGGCAGGTGAAAGAGAAAGAGGCAAGTGAAAGAGAAAGAGGCAGCTGAAAGAGAAAGAGGCAGCTGAAAGAGAAAGAGGCAGCTGAAAGTGAAAGAGAAAGAGGCAGGTGAAAGAGAAAGAGGCAAGTGAAAGAGGAAGAGGCAAGTGAAAGAGAAAGAGGCAAGTGAAAGAGAAAGAGAAAGAGGCAAGTGAAAGAGAAAGAGGCAGGTGAAAAAGAAAGAGAAAGAGGCAGCTGAAAGAGAAAGAGGCAGCTGAAAGAGAAAGAGGCAAGTGAAAGGGAAAGAGGCAGGTGAAAGAGAAAGAGGCAGGTGAAAGAGAAAGAGGCAGGTGAAAGAGGAAGAGAAAGAGGCAAGTGAAAGAGAAAGAGGCAAGTGAAAGAGAAAAAGAGAAAGAGGCAAGTGAAAGAGAAAGAGGCAGCTGAAAGAGAAAGAGTCAAGTGAAAGGGAAAGAGGCAGGTGAAAGAGAAAGAGGCAGGTGAAAGAGAAAGAGGCAGCTGAAAGAGAAAGAAGCAGGTGAAAGAGAAATAGAAAGAGGCAGGTGAAAGAGAAAGAGGCAGGTGAAAGAGAAAGAGGCAGGTGAAAGAGGCAAGTGAAAGAGGCAGGTGAAAGAAAGAGGCAAGTGAAAGAAAAAGAGAAAGAGGCAGGTGAAAGAGAAAGAGGCAAGTGAAAGAGAAAGAGGCAGGTGAAAGAGAAATAGAAAGAGGCAGGTGAAAGAGAAAGAGGCAGGTGAAAGAGAAAGAGGCAGATGAAAGAAAAATAAAGAAAGAGACAGAGGAAAGAAA
Source organism: Leptobrachium leishanense (assembly GCA_009667805.1). Lineage (NCBI taxonomy): Eukaryota > Metazoa > Chordata > Amphibia > Anura > Megophryidae > Leptobrachium > Leptobrachium leishanense. Next base: position 166,639,606 of record CM019070.1, on the reverse strand, counting down.
GAGACAGGGGAAAGAAAGAGACAGGGGAAAGAAAGAGACAGGGGAAAGAAAGAGACAGAGGAAAGAAAGAGACAGGGGAAAGAAAGAGACAGATGAAAGAAAGAGACAGGGGAAAGAAAGAGACAGGGGAAAGAAAGAGACAGGGGAAAGAAAGAGACAGAGGAAAGAAAGAGACAGAGGAAAGAGAGAGACAGGGGAAAGAAATAGAGGAAAGAAAGAGACAGGGGAAAGAAAGAGACAGAGGATAGAAAGAGACAGAGGAAAGAAAGAGACAGAGGAAAGAAAGAGACAGAGGAAAGAAAGAGACAGGGGAAAGAAAGACAGGACAGAAAGACAGAGGAAAGAAAAAGACAGGGGAAAGAAAGACAGAGGAAAGAAAAACAGAGGAAAGAAAGAGACAGAGGAAATAAAGAGACAGGGTAAAGAAAGAGACAGGGGAAAGAAAGAGACAGAGGAAAGAAAGAGACAGGGGAAAAAAAGAGACAGAGGAAAGAAAGAGACAGAGGAAAGAAAGAGACAGAGGAAAGAAAGAGAGGAAAGAAAGAGACAGATGAAAGAAAGAGACGGGGAAAGAAAGACAGGGGAAAGAAAGAGACAGGGGAAAGAAAGAGACAGGGGAAAGAAAAAGACAGGGGAAAGAAAGAGACTGGGGAAAGAAAGAGACAGAGATAAGAAAGAGACAGGGGAAAGAAAGAGACAGAGGAAAGAAAGAGACAGAGGAAAGAAAGAGAAGAGGAAAGAAAGAGACAGAGGAAAGAAAGAGACAGCGGAAAGAAAGAGAAGGGAAAGAAAGAGACAGGGAAAGAAAGAGTCGGGGAAAGAAAGAGACGGGGAAAGAAAGAGACACAGGAAAGAAAGAGACAGAGGAAAGAAAGAGACAGGGGAAAGAAAGAGACGGGGAAAGAAAGAGACAGGGAAAGAAAGAGTCGGGGAAAGAAAGAGATGGGGAAAGAAAGAGACAGGGGAAAGAAAGAGACACAGGAAAGAAAGAGACAGGGGAAAGAAAGAGACAGGGGAAAGAAAGAGACAGAGGAAAGAAAGAGACAGGGGAAAGAAAGAGACAGAGGAAAGAAAGAGACAGAGGAAAGAAAGAGACAGAGTAAAGAAAGAGACAGAGGAAAGAAAGAGACAGGGGAAAGAAAGAGAAGAGGAAAGAAAGAGACAGGGAAAGAAAGAGACAGCGGAAAGCAAGAGAAGGGGAAAGAAAGAGACAGGGAAAGAAAGAGTCGGGGAAAGAAAGAGACGGGGAAAGAAAGAGACGGGGAAAGAAAGAGACACAGGAAAGAAAGAGACAGAGGAAAGAAAGAGACAGGGGAAAGAAAGAGATGGGGAAAGAAAGAGACAGGGGAAAGAAAGAGACACAGGAAAGAAAGAGACGGGAAAAAGAAAGAGACAGGGGAAAGAAAGAGAAGAGGAAAGAGAAAGAGAGAACTGGGGAAAGAGAAAGAGACAGAGATAAGAAAGAGACAGGGAAAGAAAGAGACAGAGGAAAGAAAGAGACAGAGGAAAGAAAGAGAAGAGGAAAGAAAGAGACAGAGGAAAGAAAGAGACAGCGGAAAGAAAGAGAAGGGGAAAGAAAGAGACAGGGAAAGAAAGAGTCGGGGAAAGAAAGAGTCGGGGAAAGAAAGAGACGGGGAAAGAAAGAGACACAGGAAAGAAAGAGACAGAGGAAAGAAAGAGACAGGGGAAAGAAAGAGATGGGGAAAGAAAGAGACAGGGGAAAGAAAGAGACACAGGAAAGAAAGAGACAGGGGAAAGAAAGAGACAGGGGAAAGAAAGAGATAGGGGAAAGAAAGTGACAGAGGAAAGAAAGAGACAGGGGAAAGAAAGAGACAGGGGAAAGAAAGAGATGGGGAAAGAAAGAGACAGGGGAAAGAAAGAGATGGGGAAAGAAAGAGACACAGGAAAGAAAGAGACAGAGGAAAGAAAGAGACAGGGGAAAGAAAGAGACAGGGGAAAGAAAGAGACAGGGGAAAGAAAGAGACAGAGGAAAGAAAGAGACGGGGAAAGAAAGAGACAGAGGAAAGAAAGAGACAGGGGACAGAAAGAGACGGGGAAAGAAAGAGACAGGGGAAAGAAAGAGAAGAGGAAAGAAAGAGACAGGGAAAGAAAGAGTCGGGGAAAGAAAGAGACGGGGAAAGAAAGAGACACAGGAAAGAAAGAGACAGAGGAAAGAAAGAGACAGGGGAAAGAAAGAGATGGGGAAAGAAAGAGACAGGGGAAAGAAAGAGACAGAGGAAAGAAAGAGACAGAGGAAAGAAAGAGAAGAGGAAAGAAAGAGACAGAGGAAAGGAAGAGACAGAGGAAAGAAAGAGACAGGGGAAAGAAAGAGAAGGGGAAAGAAAGAGACAGGGAAAGAAAGAGTCGGGGAAAGAAAGAGACGGGGAAAGAAAGAGACACAGGAAAGAAAGAGACAGAGGAAAGAAAGAGATGGGGAAAGAAAGAGATGGGGAAAGAAAGAGACAGGGGAAAGAAAGAGACACAGGAAAGAAAGAGACAGGGGAAAGAAAGAGACAGGGGAAAGAAAGAGACAGAGGAAAGAAAAAGACAGGGGAAAGAAAGAGACAGAGGAAAGAAAGAGACAGAGGAAAGAAAGAGACAGAGTAAAGAAAGAGACAGAGGAAAGAAAGAGACAGGGGAAAGAAAGAGAAGAGGAAAGAAAGAGACAGGGAAAGAAAGAGACAGCGGAAAGAAAGAGAAGGGGAAAGAAAGAGACAGGGAAAGAAAGAGTCGGGGAAAGAAAGAGACGGGGAAAGAAAGAGACACAGGAAAGAAAGAGACAGAGGAAAGAAAGAGACAGGGGAAAGAAAGAGATGGGGAAAGAAAGAGACAGGGGAAAGAAAGAGACACAGGAAAGAAAGAGACAGGGGAAAGAAAGAGACAGGGGAAAGAAAGAGAAGAGGAAAGAAAGAGACTGGGGAAAGAAAGAGACAGAGATAAGAAAGAGACAGGGGAAAGAAAGAGACAGAGGAAAGAAAGAGAAGAGGAAAGAAAGAGACAGAGGAAAGAAAGAGACAGCGGAAAGAAAGAGACAGGGAAAGAAAGAGTCGGGGAAAGAAAGAGACGGGGAAAGAAAGAGACACAGGAAAGAAAGAGACAGAGGAAAGAAAGAGACAGGGGAAAGAAAGAGATGGGGAAAGAAAGAGATAGGGGAAAGAAAGAGACACAGGAAAGAAAGAGACAGGGGAAAGAAAGAGACAGGGGAAAGAAAGAGACAGAGGAAAGAAAGAGACAGGGGAAAGAAAGAGACAGAGGAAAGAAAGAGACAGAGGAAAGAAAGAGACAGAGTAAAGAAAGAGACAGAGGAAAGAAAGAGACAGGGGAAAGAAAGAGAAGAGGAAAGAAAGAGACAGGGAAAGAAAGAGACAGCGGAAAGAAAGAGAAGGGGAAAGAAAGAGACAGGGAAAGAAGGAGTCGGGGAAAGAAAGAGACGGGGAAAGAAAGAGACACAGGAAAGAAAGAGACAGAGGAAAGAAAGAGACAGGGGAAAGAAAGAGATGGGGAAAGAAAGAGACAGGGAAAGAAAGAGACACAGGAAAGAAAGAGACAGGGGAAAGAAAGAGACAGGGGAAAGAAAGAGAAGAGGAAAGAAAGAGACTGGGGAAAGAAAGAGACAGAGATAAGAAAGAGACAGGGGAAAGAAAGAGACAGAGGAAAGAAAGAGACAGAGGAAAGAAAGAGAAGAGGAAAGAAAGAGACAGAGGAAAGAAAGAGACAGAGGAAAGAAAGAGAAGAGGAAAGAAAGAGACAGAGGAAAGAAAGAGACAGCGGAAAGAAAGAGAAGGGGAAAGAAAGAGACAGGGAAAGAAAGAGTCGGGGAAAGAAAGAGACGGGGAAAGAAAGAGACACAGGAAAGAAAGAGACAGAGGAAAGAAAGAGATGGGGAAAGAAAGAGATGGGGAAAGAAAGAGACAGGGGAAAGAAAGAGACACGGGAAAGAAAGAGACAGGGGAAAGAAAGAGACAGGGGAAAGAAAGCAACAGAGGAAAGAAAGAGACAGAGGAAAGAAAGAGACAGAGTAAAGAAAGAGACAGAGGAAAGAAAGAGACAGGGGAAAGAAAGAGAAGAGGAAAGAAAGAGACAGGGAAAGAAAGAGACAGCGGAAAGAAAGAGAAGGGGAAAGAAAGAGACAGGGAAAGAAGGAGTCGGGGAAAGAAAGAGACGGGGAAAGAAAGAGACACAGGAAAGAAAGAGACAGAGGAAAGAAAGAGACAGGGGAAAGAAAGAGATGGGGAAAGAAAGAGACAGGGGAAAGAAAGAGACACAGGAAAGAAAGAGACAGGGGAAAGAAAGAGACAGGGGAAAGAAAGAGAAGAGGAAAGAAAGAGACTGGGGAAAGAAAGAGACAGAGATAAGAAAGAGACAGGGGAAAGAAAGAGACAGAGGAAAGAAAGAGACAGAGGAAAGAAAGAGAAGAGGAAAGAAAGAGACAGAGGAAAGAAAGAGACAGAGGAAAGAAAGAGAAGAGGAAAGAAAGAGACAGAGGAAAGAAAGAGACAGCGGAAAGAAAGAGAAGGGGAAAGAAAGAGACAGGGAAAGAAAGAGTCGGGGAAAGAAAGAGACGGGGAAAGAAAGAGACACAGGAAAGAAAGAGACAGAGGAAAGAAAGAGATGGGGAAAGAAAGAGATGGGGAAAGAAAGAGACAGGGGAAAGAAAGAGACACGGGAAAGAAAGAGACAGGGGAAAGAAAGAGACAGGGGAAAGAAAGCAACAGAGGAAAGAAAGAGACAGGGGAAAGAAAGAGACAGAGGAAAGAAAGAGACAGAGGAAAGAAAGAGACAGAGTAAAGAAAGAGACAGAGGAAAGAAAGAGACAGGGGAAAGAAAGAGAAGAGGAAAGAAAGAGACAGGGAAAGAAAGAGACAGCGGAAAGAAAGAGAAGGGGAAAGAAAGAGACAGGGAAAGAAAGAGACAGAGGAAAGAAAGAGACAGGGGAAAGAAAGAGATGGGGAAAGAAAGAGACAGGGGAAAGAAAGAGACACAGGAAAGAAAGAGACAGGGGAAAGAAAGAGACAGGGGAAAGAAAGAGACAGGGGAAAGAAAGAGACAGAGGAAAGAAAGAGACAGGGGAAAGAAAGAGACAGAGGAAAGAAAGAGATAGGGGAAAGAAAGAGACAGGGGAAAGAAAGAGATGGGGAAAGAAAGAGACAGGGGAAAGAAAGAGATGGGGAAAGAAAGAGACACAGGAAAGAAAGAGACAGAGGAAAGAAAGAGACGGGAAAGAAAGAGACAGGGGAAAGAAAGAGACAGGGGAAAGAAAGAGACAGAGGAAAGAAAGAGACGGGGAAAGAAAGAGACAGGGGAAAGAAAGAGACAGGGGAAAGAAAGAGACGGGGAAAGAAAGAGACAGGGGAAAGAAAGAGAAGAGGAAAGAAAGAGACAAGGAAAGAAAGAGACAGCGGAAAGAAAGAGAAGGGGAAAGAAAGAGACAGGGAAAGAAAGAGTCGGGGAAAGAAAGAGACGGGGAAACAAAGAGACACAGGAAAGAAAGAGACAGAGGAAAGAAAGAGACAGGGGAAAGAAAGAGATGGGGAAGAAAGAGACAGGGAAAGAAAGAGACACAGGAAAGAAAGAGACAGGGGAAAGAAAGAGACAGGGAAAGAAAGAGACAGGGAAAGAAAGAGACAGAGGAAAGAAAGAGACAGGGGAAAGAAAGAGACAGAGGAAAGAAAGAGACAGGAAAGAAAGAGACAGGGAAAGAAAGAGATGGAAAGAAAGAGACAGGGAAAGAAAGAGATGGGGAAGAAAGAGACACAGGAAAGAAAGAGACAGAGGAAAGAAAGAGACGGGAAAGAAAGAGACAGGGGAAAGAAAGAGACAGGGGAAAGAAAGAGACAGAGGAAAGAAAGAGACGGGGAAAGAAAGAGACAGAGGAAAGAAAGAGACAGGGGAAAGAAAGAGACGGGGAAAGAAAGAGACAGGGGAAAGAAAGAGAAGAGGAAAGAAAGAGACAGGGAAAGAAAGAGACAGCGGAAAGAAAGAGAAGGGGAAAGAAAGAGACAGGGAAAGAAAGAGTCGGGGAAAGAAAGAGACGGGGAAAGAAAGAGACACAGGAAAGAAAGAGACAGAGGAAAGAAAGAGACAGGGGAAAGAAAGAGATGGGGAAAGAAAGAGACAGGGGAAAGAAAGAGACACAGGAAAGAAAGAGACAGGGGAAAGAAAGAGACAGAGGAAAGAAAGAGACAGGGGAAAGAAAGAGACAGAGGAAAGAAAGAGACAGAGGAAAGAAAGAGACAGAGTAAAGAAAGAGACAGAGGAAAGAAAGAGACAGGGGAAAGAAAGAGAAGAGGAAAGAAAGAGACAGGGAAAGAAAGAGACAGCGGAAAGAAAGAGAAGGGGAAAGAAAGAGACAGGGAAAGAAGGAGTCGGGGAAAGAAAGAGACGGGGAAAGAAAGAGACACAGGAAAGAAAGAGACAGAGGAAAGAAAGAGACAGGGGAAAGAAAGAGATGGGGAAAGAAAGAGACAGGAAAGAAAGAGACACAGGAAAGAAAGAGACAGGGGAAAGAAAGAGACAGGGGAAAGAAAGAGAAGAGGAAAGAAAGAGACTGGGGAAAGAAAGAGACAGAGAAAAAAGACAGGGGAAAGAAAGAGACAGAGAAAGAAAGAGACAGAGAAAGAAAGAGAAGAGGAAAGAAAGAGACAGAGGAAAGAAAGAGACAGAGGAAGAAAGAGAAGAGGAAAGAAAGAGACAGAGAAAGAAAGAGACAGGCGGAAAGAAAGAGAAGGGGAAAGAAAGAGACAGGAAAGAAAGAGTCGGGGAAGAAAGAGACGGGAAAGAAAGAGACAGAAAGAAAGAGACAGAGGAAAGAAAGAGAGGGAAAGAAAGAGATGGGAAAGAAAGAGACAGGGAAAGAAAGAGACACGGGAAAGAAAGATACAGGGGAAAGAAAGAGACAGGGGAAAGAAAGCGACAGAGGAAAGAAAGAGACAGGGGAAAGAAAGAGACAGAGGAAAGAAAGAGACAGAGGAAAGAAAGAGACAGAGTAAAGAAAGAGACAGAGGAAAGAAAGAGACAGGGGAAAGAAAGAGAAGAGGAAAGAAAGAGACAGGGAAAGAAAGAGACAGCGGAAAGAAAGAGAAGGGGAAAGAAAGAGACAGGGAAAGAAAGAGTCGGGGAAAGAAAGAGACCGGGAAAGAAAGAGACACAGATAAGAAAGAGACAGAGGAAAGAAAGAGACAGGGGAAAGAAAGAGATGGGGAAAGAAAGAGACAGGGGAAAGAAAGAGACACAGGAAAGAAAGAGACAGGGGAAAGAAAGAGACAGAGATAAGAAAGAGACAGGGGAAAGAAAGAGACAGAGGAAAGAAAGAGACAGAGGAAAGAAAGAGAAGAGGAAAGAAAGAGACAGAGGAAAGAAAGAGACAGCGGAAAGAAAGAGAAGGGGAAAGAAAGAGACAGGAAAGAAAGAGTCGGGAAAGAAAGAGACGGGGAAGAAAGAGACACAGGAAAGAAAGAGACAGGGAAAGAAAGAGACAGAGGAAAGAAAGAGAACAGGGGAAAAAAGAACAGAAAGGAAAGAAAGAGACAGGGGAAAGAAAGAGACAGGGGAAAGAAAGAGATGGGGAAAGAAAAGAGACAGGAAAGAAAGAGACAGGGGAAAGAAAGAGACACAGAAAGAAAGAGACAGGGAAAGAAAGAGACAGGGGAAAGAAAGAGACAGGGGAAAGAAAGAGACAGGGGAAGAAAGAGACAGAGAAAGAAAGAGACGGGGAAGAAAGAGACAGAGGAAAGAAAGAGACAGCGGAAAGAAAGAGAAGGGGAAAGAAAGAGACAGGGAAAGAAAGAGTCGGGGAAAGAAAGAGACGGGGAAAGAAAGAGACACAGGAAAGAAAGAGAGACAGAGGAAGAAAGAGACAGGAAAGAAAGAGTCGGGGAAAGAAAGAGACGGGAAAGAAAGAGACACAGGAAAGAAAGAGACAGAGGAAAGAAAGAGACAGGGGAAAGAAAGAGATGGGGAAAGAAAGAGACAGGGGAAAGAAAGAGACACAGGAAAGAAAGAGACAGGAAAGAAAGAGACAGGGGAAAGAAAGAGAAGAGGAAAGAAAGAGACTGGGGAAAGAAAGAGACAGAGATAAGAAAGAGACAGGGAAAGAAAGAGAACAGAGGAAAGAAAGAGACAGAGGAAAGAAAGAGAAGAGGAAAGAAAGAGACAGAGGAAAGAAAGAGACAGAGGAAAGAAAGAGAAGAGGAAAGAAAGAGACAGAGGAAAGAAAGAGACAGCGGAAAGAAAGAGAAGAGGAAGAAAGAGACAGGGAAAGAAAGAGTCGGGGAAAGAAAGAGACGGGGAAAGAAAGAGACACAGGAAAGAAAGAGACAGAGGAAAGAAAGAGATGGGAAAGAAAGAGATGGGGAAAGAAAGAGACAGGGGAAAGAAAGAGACACGGGAAAGAAAGAGACAGGGGAAAGAAAGAGACAGGGGAAAGAAAGAGACAGAGGAAAGAAAGAGACAGGGGAAAGAAAGAGACAGAGGAAAGAAAGAGACAGAGGAAAGAAAGAGACAGAGTAAAGAAAGAGACAGAGGAAAGAAAGAGACAGGGGAAAGAAAGAGAAGAGGAAAGAAAGAGACAGGGAAAGAAAGAGACACAGGAAAGAAAGAGACAGCGGAAAGAAAGAGAAGGGGAAAGAAAGAGACAGGGAAAGAAAGAGTCGGGGAAAGAAAGAGACGGGGAAAGAAAGAGACACAGGAAAGAAAGAGACAGAGGAAAGAAAGAGACAGGGGAAATAAAGAGATGGGGAAAGAAAGAGACAGGGGAAAGAAAGAGACACAGGAAAGAAAGAGACAGGGGAAAGAAAGAGACAGGGGAAAGAAAGAGAAGAGGAAAGAAAGAGACTGGGGAAAGAAAGAGACAGAGATAAGAAAGAGACAGGGGAAAGAAAGAGAGAGAGGAAAGAAAGAGACAGAGGAAAGAAAGAGAAGAGGAAAGAAAGAGACAGAGGAAAGAAAGAGACACCGGAAAGAAAGAGAAGGGGAAAGAAAGAGACAGGGAAAGAAAGATCGGGGAAGAAAGAGACGGGAAAGAAAGAGACAGAGGAAAGAAAGAGACAGAGGAAAGAAAGAGACAGGGGAAAGAAAGAGATGGGGAAAGAAAGAGACAGGGGAAAGAAAGAGACACAGGAAAGAAAGAGACAGGGGAAAGAAAGAGACAGGGGAAAGAAAGAGACAGGGGAAAGAAAGAGACAGGGGAAAGAAAGAGACGGGGAAAGAAAGAGACAGAGGAAAGAAAGAGAAGAGGAAAGAAAGAGACAGGGGAAAGAAAGAGACAGAGGAAAGAAAGAGACAGGGGAAAGAAAGAGATAGAGGAAAGAAAGAGACAGGGGAAAGAAAGAGATGGGGAAAGAAAGAGACAGAGGAAAGAAAGAGATGGGAAAGAAAGAGACACAGGAAAGAAAGAGACAGAGGAAAGAAAGAGACAGGGGAAAGAAAGAGACAGGGGAAAGAAAGAGACAGAGGAAAGAAAGAGACGGGGAAAGAAAGAGACAGAGGAAAGAAAGAGACAGGGGAAAGAAAGAGACGGGGAAAGAAAGAGACAGAGGAAAGAAAGAGAAGAGGAAAGAAAGAGACAGGGGAAAGAAAGAGACGGGGAAAGAAAGAGACAGAGGAAAGAAAGAGACAGGGGAAAGAAAGAGACGGGGAAAGAAAGAGACAGAGGAAAGAAAGAGACAGAGGAAAGAAAGAGACAGAGGAAAGAAAGAGACAGAGGAAAGAAAGAGACAGGGGAAAGAAAGAGATGGGGAAAGAAAGAGACAGGGGAAAGAAAGAGATGGGGAAAGAAAGAGGCACTTTTCCCGGGCCAGACCAGCAGGGGTAAGATGGGCACCGAACAACTGTGTGCGGCCCCCCCTGCACAGTGTGTGTGTTGTCGCCCGCATTTCAACTGTTGACAATTTTTTCGGGGGGGGGGGCGCAAAATAGTCTATCACCGGCCCTGCGTGTCACCCCGTGGAGTCCTGTAGGTGTGACATACCGGTGCAGGGCAAGCGGAGGTCACCGGTAGACCAGAATGATCTAGAACAGTGGCTCCCAACTGCGATCCTCAGATGCCCCTAACAGGACAGGTTTACAGGATATTGTGAAGCACAGGTGACATGATTTGCTGCTCAGTGATTGCAGAATTCAGTTTGCATTTCCCCCAACGTAATCCTGAAAACTTGTCCTGTTAGAGGGACCCAGGGGACCATAAAACATGTCCTGTTAGAGGGACCCAGGGGACCATAAAACATGTCCTGTTAGAGGGTCCCGGGGACAGGCGCGGGGAGCACTGATCTAGAAGGTAAATTTGAGGAGGAAATGCTGGAAATCTGCTCTGTCATATCATAGCGGGATCCTGAGCAATCACCAACACTCAGCAACCTCAGCCGGCGGCTGTGAGAGAAGCTGGAGGGATGACGCGACCTCCCGGCCCTGTAACCTGTATAAAGAATCGTCTGCACTCCCCTCCCCCGCCCAGATGGAGCAGGTGACACCAGGATTAGTGAGGAGCCCCAGCTCTGCCCCCCCTTATCTCCAGATAATGACAACGATACTCGATCTCTGCAGGATCTGCTCACTGAGAGCTTCCCATCCATCCTCACCTCCACAAGAGACCTCAACGTGTCCTCCTCACCCACTGACTGACACCCCCATCATCCACCCCATCATCCACCCCATCATCCACCTCCATCATCCACCCCATCATCCACCTCCATCATTCACCCCCATCATCCACCCCATCATCCACCTCCATCATCCACCTCCATCATCCACCCCATCATCCACCTCCATCATCCAACCCCATCATCCACCCCCATCATCCGCCCCTTCATCCACCTCCATCATCCACCCCATCATACAACCCCATCATCCACCCCCATCATCCACCCCCATCATCCACCCCATCATCCACCCCCATCATCCACCCCCATCATCGACCCCCATCATCCACCTCCATCATCCACCCCATCATCCACCACAAGAGCTATACCCAGGCCCTTCACTTCACTACAACTCCCGTCTCCCAGCATGCTTTAGTGTTTGAAGAGTCAGCTCTGCAGACCGCACGCAGCGTCCAACACGCTCACACGTCCTTGGCAGCTGGATAATGCGGCAGAAAAGGGGTTAAAAGACGTGGTCTTTCCTTGAACTTTTGATTCTTTCCCTTTGTGCGTTTTCTGAAGCGGCTGTGGACGATCACAACGTCAGCCGAGGTGACACGTTGGAGCTGATGAAAATGAGCCTGGAACGCCGAGACGCACGAAGCCTGTGACTGCAGCAGCAGCGGTAATGAAGTGGTCAGCGCGGTGGGCACAGACCTCACACTCCCTGCGCTTCCTCACATCTACAACAACAGCCCAATAAAAGAACACACTGGGGTCAGTGTATGTGCGTCTGGCTGAGCCTGTCCCGACCACCTTCTAACCCGCGACGCACAACATCAGGAAGAGCAGCAGCAAATATTCTGCCCGAAACGAACCAATCCCATGAAAAATCCCCAGTTTAGCGCAAACCCGCCACGGCCAGTAACGACGACACACAACACAACAAAAACGACACCACCTAAACCAACAGTACAAAACACACCACCTCTGACAGCCACAGCGCACCACCACAAAACCTAGAGCGCACCACCACAAAACCTACAGCGCACCACCACAAAACCTACAGCGCACCACAACAAAACCTACAGCGCACCACCACAAAACCTACAGAGCACCACAACAAAACCTACAGCGCACAACCACAAAACCTACAGCGCACCACAACAAAACCTACAGCGCACAACCACAAAACCTACAGCGCACCACAACAAAACCTACAGCGCACAACCACAAAACCTACAGCGCACCACAACAAAACCTACAGCGCACAACCACAAAACCTACAGCGCACCACAACAAAACCTACAGCGCACAACCACAAAACCTACAGCGCACAACCACAAAACCTACAGCGCACCACAACAAAACCTACAGAGCACCACAACAAAACCTACAGCGCACAACACACAAAACCTACAGCGCACAACCACACAAAACCTACAGCGCACCACAACAAAACCTACAGCGCACCACAACAAAACCTACAGCGCACAACCACAAAACCTACAGCGCACCACCACAAAACCTACAGCGCACCACAACAAAACCTACAGCGCACAACCACAAAACCTACAGCGCACCACCACAAAACCTACAGCGCACAACCACAAAACCTACAGCGCACCACAACAAAACCTACAGCGCACAACCACAAAACCTACAGCGCACAACCACAAAACCTACAGCGCACCACAACAAAACCTACAGCGCACAACCACAAAACCTACAGCGCACCACAACAAAACCTACAGCGCACAACCACAAAACCTACAGCGCACAACCACAAAACCTACAGCGCACCACAACAAAACCTACAGCGCACAACCACAAAACCTACAGCGCACCACCACAAAACCTACAGCGCACAACCACAAAACCTACAGCGCACCACAACAAAACCTACAGCGCACAACCACAAAACCTAGAGCGCATCACAACAAAACCTACAGCGCATCACCACAAAACCTACAGCGCACAACAAAACCTACAGCGCACCACCACAAAACCTACAGCGCACAACCACAAAACCTACAGCGCACCACAACAAAACCTACAGCGCACCACAACAAAACCTACAGCGCACCACCACAAAACCTACAGCGCACAACAAAACCTACAGCGCACCACAACAAAACCTACAGCGCACAACCACAAAACCTACAGCGCACCACAACAAAACCTACAGCGCACAACCACAAAACCTACAGCGCACCACCACAAAACCTACAGCGCACCACCACAAAACCTACAGCGCACCACAACAAAACCTACAGCGCACCACAACAAAACCTACAACGCACAACCACAAAACCTACAGCGCACCACCACAAAACCTACAGCGCACCACCACAAAACCTACAGCTCACCACCACAAAATCTACAGCGCACAACCACAAAACCTACAGCGCACCACAACAAAACCTACAGCGCATCACAACAAAACCTACAGCGCACCACCACAAAACCTACAGCGCACAACAAAACCTACAGCGCACCACCACAAAACCTATAGCGCACCACCACAAAACCTATAGCGCACCACCACAAAACCTATAGCGCACCACAACAAAACCTACAGCGCACAACCACAAAACCTACAGCACACCACCACAAAACCTACAGTGCACCACCACAAAACCTACAGAGCACCACAACAAAACCTACAGCGCACCACAACAAAACCTACAGCGCACCACAACAAAACCTACAGCGCACAAGCACAAAACCTACAGCGCACCGCAACAAAACCTACAGCGCACCACCACAAAACCTACAGCGCACCACAACAAAACCTACAGCGCACAACCACAAAACCTACAGCGCACCACCACAAAACCTACAGCGCACCACCACAAAACCTACAGCTCACAACCACAAAACCTACAGCGCACAACCACAAAACCTACAGCGCACCACAACAAAACCTACAGCGCACCACAACAAAACCTACAGCGCACCACAACAAAACCTACAGCGCACAACCTCAAAACCTACAGCGCACAACCACAAAACCTACAGCGCACCACAACAAAACCTACAGCGCATCACAACAAAACCTACAGCGCACCACCACAAAACCTTCAGCGCATCACCACAAAACCTACAGCGCACCACAACAAAACCTACAGTGCACCACCACAAAACCTACAGCGCACCACAACAAAACCTACAGCGCATCACAACAAAACCTACAGCGCACCACAACAAAACCTACAGCGCACAACCACAAAACCTACAGCGCACCACAACAAAACCTAGAGCGCATCACAACAAAACCTACAGCGCACCACCACAAAACCTACAGCGCATCACCACAAAACCTACAGCGCACCACTACAAAACCTACAGCGCACCACAACAAAACCTACAGCGCACCACCACAAAACCTATAGCGCACCACAACAAAACCTACAGCGCACCACAACAAAACCTACAGGGCACCACCACAAAACCTACAGCGCACCACCACAAAACCTATAGCGCACCACAACAAAACCTACAGCGCACCAGCACAAAACCTACAGCGCATCACCACAAAACCTACAGCGCACCACCACAAAACCTACAGCGCACCATAACAAAACCTACTGCGCACCACAACAAAACCTACTGCGCACCACAACAAAACCTACCTACCTACCAACACAGAGCGCGATACAAAAACACAGAGCGCGATACAATAACACAGAGCGCGATACAAAAACACAGAGCGCGATACAATAACACAGAGCGCGATACAATAACACAGAGCACGATACAAAAACACAGAGCATGATACAATAACAAAGAGCGCTATACAAAAACACAGAGCGCGATACAATAACACAGAGCGCGATACAATAACAAAGAGCGCGATACAATAACACAGAGCGCGATACAAAAACACAGAGCGCGATACAAAAACACAGAGCGCGATACAGTAACACAGAGCGCGATACAATAACACAGAGCACGATACAAAAACACAGAGCGTGATACAATAACAAAGAGCGCGATACAAAAACACAGAGCGCGATACAATAACACAGAGCGCGATACAATAACACAGAGCACGATACAAAAACACAGAGCGTGATACAATAACAAAGAGCGCGATACAATAACACAGAGCGTGATACAAAAACACAGTGCGCGATACAATAGCACAGAGCAAGATACAATAACACAGAGCACGATACAAAAACACAGAGCGTGATACAATAACAAAGAGCGCGATACAATAACACAGAGCGTGATACAAAAACACAGAGCGCGATACAAAAACACAGAGCGCGATACAAAAACACAGAGCGCGATACAATAACACAGAGCGCGATACAAAAACACAGAGCGCGATACAATAACACAGAGCGCGATACAAAAACACAGAGCGCGATACAATAACACAGAGCGCGATACAAAAACACAGAGCGCGATACAGAAAAGGAAAACATTACACAAAAACACAGAGCGCGATACAATAACACAGAGCGTGATACAAAAACACAGAGCGCGATACAAAAACACAGAGCGCGATACAAAAACACAGAGCGCGATACAATAGCACAGAGCGCGATACAATAACACAGAGAGCGATACAAAAACACAGAGCGCGATACAATAACACAGAGAGCGATACAAAAACACAGAGCGCGATACAATAACACAGAGAGCGATACAAAAACACAGAGCGCGATACAATAACACAGAGAGCGATACAAAAACACAGAGCGCGATACAATAACACAGAGCGCGATACAAAAACACAGAGCGCGATACAGAAAATGAAAACATTACACAAAAACACAGAGCACGATACAATAACACAGAGCGCGAAACAAAAACACAGAGAGCGATACAATAACACAGAGTGATACAATAACCCAGAGCGCGATACAAAAACACAGAGCGCGATACAATAACACAGAGCGCGATACAAAACAGGAAAAACAGAAGCATAGAAAAAATAATAACAGGAAACACAAAGCGCAGAACCAAATGGAGGGAATATTCTGAATCAAAGAGGAGGAAAAAATAAGCATTTTACCCTTATTTCTCTTCCACCATTACCTTTCTCTTAAGTTACCTTTACTTCCCTTCAACCCCCCAAACCATCCCCCCACCCCCCGCCCCCGCTCTCCCCATAAATAAAAACACATGACAAAAGTATTGGCGGTTTGAAAAGGTCACGTCTTTTATTTATAATCAAAGGCCAATAATCATTGCCTTTGTGGCAGAATTATCAGCGATCCTCGCTTTCTTGGACTAGGTAACACCAGATAACACTGGTATCATAGATCCAGCCAGATAACACTGGCAACCGCAATGAACCACCAGCATTGCCCAGAAATAGCGGCCGGCCCCACGTGGCTAAGCTAGCGCGACCACACGCTGCTCTCTTTATAGCAGATAGCAGGCCCGGGAGGATCTTCAAACCAGGAGGCTACCTGTGTTTGGCCGCACAAACCACCACACAGACCCCCAGATCCTCCCCCTCTATAGCCTCTCCACGTGCCAGGGCCGCATATTTCACCGCCACCAAAAATGAGGACCCTCTTTTTCCGCCACCAATAAAAGACCGTGACCTTTTCACTTACCTTACACAAGGGTCTTTATCAGCCCTTCGATGTTGCCCCCGAAAAGGTTGTTCCTCGCCTTGGACAAATGGACCCCGTCATTCCAAAACAATTCCTCCTGCATTGTCACTATGTTCTGATGCTCCAAAACCTTTCCTCCCATCTCCAGCATAATCTTTTTCGCTGCCTGGTTTAGCTTCTTTCTCCGATGTATCCTGCACCCTGCAGTTCCTCCACACTAATCTAGCAATTACGTTAGACCACACTATCTGAACATCCGGCCATTCCTTCCTGAACCACCTAAGTGTTTCCCGGACCCTATTCTGCAAATCTATCGTTGTCATAGCCCCTATGTCGTTACCCCCTAAATGCACTATCATTATATCTGGCTTCCCCCACCTTCTCCTAGATTCCTGTGCTACCCCTAAAAACTGCACCCACCCCATACCCCTCCTTCCTATCCACCTAATGCCCGCTTTAGTGAGGTTGAACCCTAGGTTCACTCCCATCGTTGTGCCCACAGCGTGAACAGCCACCCAGTGCACATAGGAGTGTCCCAGGATCCATACTCTCTTCGCCCGCTCTGAAAGAAAAAACCCAAAAAACAGAATATTAACGCTCAAACACATACCAACTTTTTATCGCGACTGTAAATTAAATCAGGGATATATACCTACCCCCGCTTATTCACAACCCTCTCCTCTCTAACTTAGTAAATTATGAAATACCAGCTAGCCTGCTAAGACCGGTGCCCTTTAAACAAATTCCTTTTCCCCATCGCTGTTTAATCCTAACTGCTCACGATCTGCCAGAGAAATGAAGGTTTATTAATTTTATTTTTTCCCCAAAAAACATAATATCCCCTATGTCGTTACCCCCTAAATGCACTATCATTATATCTGGCTTCCCCCACCTTCTACTAGATTGAATATAGAATATTTGATACAGTCCTAACCTCAACATCTGAGGGTTGGGATTTAGGGGTTATTATTGCAGAGGATCTAAGGGTAAGTAGTCAATGTAATAGAGCAGCAGGAAATGCTGGCAGAATGCTTGGAAATGCTAGCAGAATGCTTGGTTGTGTAGGGAGAGGTATTAGCAGTAGGAAAAGGGAAGTGCTCATGCCACTGTACAGAGCACTGGTGAGACCTCACTTGGAGTACTGTGTGCAGTACTGGAGACCGTATCTCCAGAAGGATATAGACATCTTAGAGAGAGTTCAGAGAAGGGCTACTAAAATGGTGTACGGCTTGAAGGAGAAAAGTTACCAGGAAAGGCTTAATGATCTTAACATGTACAGCTTGGAAAAAAGACGAGATAGATGAGATATGATAGAAACATTTAAATACGTAAAGGGAATCCACAAGGTAGAGGAAGGGAGTATATTTAAAAGGAAACAAAGTAGCAAAACAAGAGGACATAGTTTTAGATTAAAGGGGCAAAGGTTTAAAAGTAACATCAGGAAACATTATTTTACTGAGAGGGTGGTGGATACATGGAACAGCCTTCCTGCAGACGTGGTAGAGGCTAAAACAGTGATTGAATTTAAACAGGCATGGGATAGGCATAAGGCTATCCTAAACAAAAGATAAATCCAGGTAAAGTATCCATGTAATTGGGCGACTAGATGGGCCGAAAGGTTCTTATCTGCCGACATTTTCTATGTTTCTTTCCATCCCAGCAACGTTACAGCCTTTTCCACAACCGCTTTGAATTGCAACCTGGACAAAATTGGTTCCATCCTCATGCCTCAAAAAAAAATATGGCCGTTTGTAGGAGCCGCCTCCAAATAACCTCTTACATAACACCGGGCATACCTTCATTTTAACCTCTGTATTACGCTCCAGTCTTTGTGTAATATACCCTCCCCCCCTCTAAGTAATGGATTCTTTTTGTTTTCACATGCTTCTGTCAGCCCTTCGCCCCCCAGCAACCAAGGTCGCCCAGCTCATGGTTATCTGATGCATTGTTCCTAGCTGGATGTGATTACATTGTCTCTGCACCTTTCCTCTCTGTGTGTGTGTCCCTTGCACAATGTAAATCAATGTAGTCTGCATTTTGAGTTGGGCCATAAGCAGTACTTCTGCGGAATACTGACTTCAAGGGGAGCAGTCTGCCCGTGGACAGGAACCCCTACGTTACAGCCTCGTTCCTCGAATGCCCTCTGGGTTAAGCTAAATGGGGACTTCTCTAAAGGACCAGCCATTCTACCTAACAGCACCTCCTTCCCCCACTTTTCTCTCAATATTTCTGGCAGTTCATATGCTGATTTCAACTGCTTTACTTTCCTACCCCACTTCGTTTCACCCCTAATCAGTATCTTGAAGCCTTCCATAAAAAACCCTTACTCCATTCTCCTTATCCTCCATCTTAAGGCTCGCCAGCCCTGGAATCCTTTACCAAGTCTTTAACCCACGTCTACCAATGAAACGGTTTCTTGCTTAGTATATTAATCTATAGGCCCGAAGTTAAGTCAACCTACCCAAAATAGTGAAACAGCATTTGCTAACATACAAAATCACTGTGTAGTTGATAAGCCTCTTCAGAAATTATAAACAGACACATTTAGATGTGTATTTGGTTAGTAATTGTTATATTCATAAATCTGGCAGAAACCATCTGGATTAATTTAGTTGTACAAATGTAAATTTAAACAGATTATACAGTTACTGCTGCCGCACTTCCTCATTGACAGCAGACCATGTGAGTTTTTAAGGTTTAAGATGGCTGCCAGCTATGCGGTCACTGATTACCTATGTTTATAAGATCATACAGACAATACAAATAATAAGGTTTGATCAAGTGTTACAAAGTGAAGCAAATATCAATGAGCATATTCTAGCTAAAATGCAAATCACTATAACGGGTAAATTAGTGCGTATTTAACCAAATAGATTACACACACACACATACAGTATAATGTCAAAATAGTGACAAATTCACAGAATTAATACACTTAATACTTATCCGCTCCCAGGCTTTCTTATGATGATGGTACGAGTGGGAAAGATGAGGGAGTTGTTGCTCATGTTTCCTCCATTTCAGAGATAAGTCTCTCCTCTCCCTCAATAAAGACAAAGTTAGCGTTCTGAAATAATTATTTACTCAACTGTAGCAAGTGCACAAAAAAGATTGTACATTACTGCTGTGTCACTTCAAAAATTGCCTCAATTAGTATAGTGAACTTAAATACAGTATTCAAATGAGTTTATTCATCAACTTATTGCTTAGCTCTTGGAGTTACTTTATTTATTTCACATACACCCAGGTGAGACAACCCCCCTCCCTTCCAGAATACATTACAGATAACAACAGGATCCAGCCACTGGACAATAGAAAAGCTCCAGTCACTGGACAATAGAAATAACAGTCATCACAATGGAATGTTTACCCACGCTTCTCTAAACAGTGTGCTTAGGGAAACCCAGGATGTTAGAGTGCAAGCTCTTGAGCAAGGGGCCTCTCCTACTGTTTAATGAGTGCAAAATATAACAACTTATAACTGTAACATACAGATACACACTTTGACAACAGCATAGCACATCACACAACACTCTACACTATCTACAGAGACAATAAACTGTAAAGCAAAATACTTGCAAATAAACATTGGGGCAGCCGTTTTATCACAGGTTACTTTGTATGCTTCCGGCCTGTTCAGTACAAAAATGACTGCAGCTCATTAAAATGTATCGATTTTAGAGTGCTATTTGGTGCTAAAACACCCACTATTCATGTGCGTGATTCTTAAAATTGACCGTCAGTCATTTGCTAGAGTGAGCACTTTAACTATAAGGCACAGCAAACTTCAGACAGACACAGGTCCCAAATAACCTAATAACATACAAAACAACAAATCACTGAATTCTGGCCGAGTTATACCAGAACAATTAACCTATTCATAATTACTATCACGCAGATACTACACAAAATTAACAAGGGAATACAGTATTGCAAAGTGTAACGAATATCAAAAGCATCTACTAAATAAAACCTACAAATCAATACAATGGAAAAACCTGCCCCTATTTATCCAAGTAATAATAGAACTAGGAATATATATATATTTAGCAGACTATAATAATAGGGAATATATAACAGATTGATACAGCCAGTAATACTTATCCAGTCGTTGGTTTTCATATGCTGATGGTAAAATGGAGTTGGCTGTCCAAAAAGGCAAAGGTTAGACCTTTTCTATTACCCCTGGCCCTCCCCTTTCTGTTATCTGCCCCCGAAACCCAATCCCAGCGATAATCCTGAAACAAAAGGGGACCCATTGTAACTCCTCCCAACTTTCTACTCTTTTCTTTAACCAGGGAACATGCTTAAGCCTCTTCGTTCCCAGTCAGTCTCTCATCAGTACTAAAACAAAGCTAAAGCAAAATGGGGGTAACAATAACAGACTAGAATATATAATACAGGAGTCAGGAAGACCTTAACGTATCATTGCATGATGGGAGTGAAGGTCTTATATAGGGAGTTGCTCAGTCAGGTGGTCATGCTGCAGAGAGGACTGGAGAGGACTGGACTAGTGGAAATGGAGCAAATCCATGTAAACCCCGGCTTGGACTCTGAATAAGGTTTTAACCATGGGTCACCGGGCTGGAAGTCTGACACCATCCCTGAAAGCCACAACACACAACAAAACCTACAGCACACCACTGAAACCTACACCATCCCTGAAAGCTACCGCACACCACTGAAACCTACACCACCCCTGAGAGCCACCGCACTCCACAACAAAACCTACAGCACACCACTGAAACCTACACCATCCCTGAAAGCCACCGCACACCACTGAAACCTACACCATCCCTGAAAGCCACCACACACCACTGAAACCTACACCATCCCTGAAAGCCACCACACACCACAACAAAACCTACAGCACACCACTGAAACCTACACCATCCCTGAAAGCCACCGCACACCACTGAAACCTACACCATCCCTGAAAGCCACCACACACCACTGAAACCTACACCATCCCTGAGAGCCACGAACACACCACAACAAAACCTACAGTACACCACTGAAACCTACACCATCCCGGAAAGCCACCGCACACCACAACAAAACCTACAGCACACCACTGAAACCTACACTATCCCGGAAAGTCACCGCACACCACAACAAAACCTACAGCACACCACTGAAACCTACAGCATCCCTGAAAGCCACCGCACACCACAACAAAACCTACAGCATAACAATGAAACCTACACCATCCCTGAAAGCCACCGCACACCACAACAAAACCTACAGCGCACCACCACAAAACCTACACCATCCCAGAAAGCTACCGCACACCACAACAAAACCTACAGCACACCACTGAAACCTACACCATCCCTGAAAGCCACCGCACACCACAACAAAACCTACAGCACACCACTGAAACCTACACCATCCCTGAAAGCCACAACACACAACAAAACTTACAGCACACCACTGAAACCTACATCATCCCTGAAAGCCACCGCACACCACAATAAAACCTACAGCACACCACTGAAACCTACACCATCCCTGAAAGCCACTGCACACCACAACAAAACCTACAGCACACCACTGAAACCTACACCATCCCTGAAAGCCACCGCACACCACAACAAAACCTACAACACACCACTGAGCATGCCACCAGGATAAAGGATAACAATCAGGGTTATTCAAAGAGAATCGAAAAGGCACTGCACGTTCGGTGACTTTTCGTTCTCTTCAATTCAGTGCGATTCGGCGATCCCATTTCGGCGACCCTGCGGTGTATTCAGCAAACACCACAGGGCCGCTGTAATGCAGGGAAAACCCGTCGCAAAACCCGACCAACACTCACCGCAAAACCCGGTGAACGCACACCGAAACCCGCAAAAACATCTGGATTAACCCGCTGAACACGCCGGAGAAAACCGAGCAGGAGCCGATCACAGCGCAGAGCAGCCGAAAAAACCAACAACGCAAACGAATGAAGTGAACAAAAAAAAAACAGTTTGCTTGTGTAACAGATCTCTGTGCCCGGACAGGGTCACATCTGCCAAATGCTGCTTCCTCGCTGGACACCCAGTTTCTCCTTGTGACTCTCACACCTTTCTCTTGTACCTTAGCCGCAGCTCAAGGCCCGGTGCCTGTAGAGAGCCTGACTAGCACCCCCCGGAATAAGCCAAAGCTGTTGTCAGGTATATTACACAGAAAAGGAGAAATTTAAAATGGATGCTTGTAGCCATTTTGTTTTGAAAGACAGTTTTTCTTTCTAATTTCTCTAGGTTTAGAAATGAACGAGATTTTTTTTGACAGAGTTCATTCCTGGGTGAAGTCTTTTATATTTTTTTTAAGAAGTGCCAGACACGAAGGAACCTAGAATGTTTGTATGTGATAAGGCTAGGTTTAAGTGCTAAGACGTGTCATAATTAAATTTATTGGTCTGTCTTAAGTTTCTAAAACAAAAGATATTTTGTCTTTTGGGTATAGGAATAAGAGTTAATATTTTTAATATAGATTTATATTCACAAAATATATGTTTATAATCAAGGTATATTTTATTATATATACAGTAGGATATATATACTCCAATAAATATTGTAGAAAGTATATAATTGGTAAATAATAAAATTTACTAAAGAATAGATTTTGTTGAGTTAACCAGAAAAGAATTTAGCTGATAGGACTCTGAGTCAAAAGGGAGTAGGGATATAAATCAAAGATGACAGATGGAGACACTGTGTCTAAAGACTGGGAGAAGAGAAGGTCCTCTGTGTAGACTGAACTTTTGACCCGAGATAAGAGTATTAAAAAGAAAAGGTGGAATTAATTAAGAAGTGCAATACTGCCCTCTAGAGGATAGTAAATATATTAAAAATATTGCCCGTGACGTCAAATTGGCTATAATAAGCGGCAATGTTGGTTACAAGTCAGTCGGAGATTCCAGCAGTCAGACTCACACCGCAATGCAGGCAGATCCCAAGACATGAGGCAATCAAGATTCTCACTAAATTTCTGACTCTCAACAAATCTCTAACTCACATGCATTGATTATCTGATCGATAATCTTCACACATTCCAAAAATTACTACATCAGGAATTCCAAGGCAGACTTATCAACATCCAAATTGGACAGGTAATGTATGAAATAAGGAATTAATGTAAATATATATTTGTAGATATTCTTGCAACGTAGACTGAGACTTCTCAGATTCGGTTCGATGCAAATTCTAAGTATTTTCTATTCTGCAGATAGAAATATGAAGAAGTGGATATAAGGATTTATTCCTAAAAGAAATGTTGTAAGATTGATACCAATATATATATTGAATTTGGAAATTACTGTGATTAAAATTAATAAGCAAGGAATTATATAACTACAAAATAAAAAGCAAAAGATTAGAGGTTTGATTCTTGAGATTAGGGGAGGATTCACTAAATAAGTTTTTTTATCATTAAATTAGCTCATCTTTTGTTGATCCATGTAGCATAGAGATATATATATATCTATAAGAGCTGGCTGGTTAAACATTGTTTGCTGGGAAATGCATGTTGTATTTAGCAGAAATGTTTATTAACCATTTGTGTATTAGTTACTAACTGATAAGGTAAATGATATTAATCATATATGCAGTTACTAACCGGAGATACATATATTGTGAAGCTAGTTTTTATATGCTGATGGATTGTGGTTTATAAATTTTTGTTTATGATATGAGATTTGAAACTTTTTTGTATACGTAATAAATATATATATATTTTTATCCGATTATTGATTATTGTATTTTTCAAAGCAAAACACAGACAATTAAAAGAATTCAGGATAATTTCTAAGAAATATAGACGATTGATATTTGTGTCTCGTATAAATTTCTTATGAAATAATAATCCCTGATATATTGGAGGCAACTGCCGAGATAGGTCCAGTAAGTCCAATATAGACATATTGGAGGCTTGGCTGATAAGTCCAATATAAAACGTGTTGTATTCACGTGCAGAGATTATATCTGACACTGTAGACCTGGAGCCTTTCCTTGGCACAGCGGGCAGAAGATTCCTGGTACTCCAAAACATGAGTCGTGACTTCAAGCTTGGTCAGAATAGAACTGACTGTTTATTCCCCGAGAGGACAGATAGAGTCAAGGACCAGTACATTGGCATACAATCAAACAGACAACATCACAGATCAGATAACTACCCAGGGCCTTCAAACAATGGAGAATGGGGGAAGGAGAAAGCACGTAAACAAAAGGGATTTCTTACTGAGAGAATTTACACAATAGCAGGTCCTAATACAGAGATCTACACTATACAGGGAATAACACACAGACATCAGAAATCTTTAGTTAACTGGCAGATCTATAAAACAGTGAAAACCTAACTATATTTAAAAGGTCCACCAGTTCCCCAATAGTCTCTTTCACGGGCCATAGTCTCTGGGCAGGAGGCTAGCGCACATCCCCCTCCAAGCCGCACAGTGACAGCGTGTTCTGTCACATACCTCCCTCATTTGCAGGAGACTAACCAGGCACCAGATCCCAAACGGATCTGTGAGTGTGTTAGTCTGAACCCAAGTCCCAAAAAGTTTGTTTCTTTTCATTGACCGTGCGGTCCAGTCCACAACCATGGATGCATTCACCCCCTCCCCATTTTCCCTCAGGGGCCATACAGGAGTCAACATTCCTGCAGCACTGCTTGGGAACATCTCTCCAGTGACAGGGCCACACACATATACTAGAGAATTACTCACCGAGCCATCCCCAGCAGCTCCCTTAGATTGTGCCCGCCACTCGGGAGAAATGCCAGCTGCCCCATCTCCGGGTATTGCAATCAGCTGCTGGGGAGCATAGGGGGTGGTTGATGTCTCTGAAGAAAAGGGTTGGGGATCTGAGCCGGCTGCCCAGTATCCAGGGGGCACACAAAAGGAAACCACAGCCCCCTCCACAGCTGTATTGTAATTATCTCCCTGTGGTTGATTCCAGAGAACACTGGCACTCGACTCCATTGCTGGCTCCTCACCTGGGGCTGTGTAGAGCAATGCTGGCGGAGTGGGGCTGTTTTCTTTCCAGAGATCCAGGCTATCCAAATGCAGACAGGGCCCGGCTGCACCAGGCTCTGACGCCAACACTACACCTGGGGGAACCGTTTTGCCCTCATGAATCACCAACTCCAGCAAGTTGTCCTCCCCGCTCTCTGCTGACATCATAACTTGGGGATCTGGGGCAACTGTCTCACATCCTGACAATGCAGTGGGAAATATTCCAATCTTCTCGACAACTCCAGAGTCTATAGCTGGCCCAGACACATCAAGGCCTTCAAGCTTCTCCAGCTCTCCTTGGCTGGGCGCACACTGGGGCCCATCTGCCATGCATCCCAGTAAACTGCTAGTGGGGTCTTTAGTCTCGCCACTGTCGCAAGGCATTCCTCTCTCGACATTGCACAAATGTCCCTCTGGGTCGCATCGGTGGAGATCGCAGTCCCATCCACCGCTGTAGGGCAAAAATCCTCTGCTGCCCAAAGAGAGGAGGCATTCTGTACAATCGTCAGCTCCTCTGTCTGCTTCTCTGTGCAGAGCTCCTCATGGGGAGTCTGGCTTACCTGCTGACTGAGGTCTAGCAGTCTCTTGTATGATTTCTCCAGCTTCCACTCCTTGCTGGCTAACGACTCCAAGTCGTCTTGTATCCACCACACGTCGGAGAGGTTTAGCAGGTTTTCTCTGTACTCTGCAATCGCTTCCCATCTCCACTCTGCGTCATCTCCGAAATCTGGGTCTCTGACCATTCTCTCAAATAACAGTCCCAGGCCGCCGTAGCCAAAGCCTTCTGTCGGTCTGTTATTGTCCATGCTCTCAGTTCCCATCCGGACTACATACCATCGCAGGGCTTCGTAGCTCTCCTCCAGCCGTGTCTCTTCATAAACCAGACAAGCCAGATCAGTCGGCCAATTCTGGTTGCATTGTTTATCCACCAACGCCTCCCGCAATTTTATCCTCTTCAGGTACCTTGCTTGGGATGAGGGGAGGATCTTGTTCTGGCAGCGCTGCTCTCTGTCCAGCGCCTCGTGCCAGAGTAGCCAACGTGCTGTATCAGCCCAGTTCAGCTGAGTCTCCTCTGTTATAGGTCCACGATAGTTTGCCTGTACCTCTTGCAACCTCTCCCAGTACGCTGCTCCTGTGACTGCTGCCATCTTTCGCTTCTGCCGCACCATCTGGATATCGAATCCTGGTGATGCTTTGGATGTCTTTAGACTGTAGGAAGCATCCCACCGCTGCCACCAATGTAACAGATCTCTGTGCTCGGACAGGGTCACATCTGCCAAATGCTGCTTCCTCGGTGGACACCCAGTTTCTCCTCGTGACTCTCACACCTTTCTCTTGTACCTTAGCCGCAGCTCAAGGCCCGGTGCCTGTAGAGAGCCTGACTAGCACCCCCCGGAATAAGCCAGAGCTGTAGACCTGGAGCCTTTCCTTGGCACAGCAGGCAGAAGATTCCTGGTACAGGGGGGCGTGGCCGGACGTTGCAGCGCGCGGTCGCATGTGAGGAGAGCTCCTGTGACCGGCGCTAAACTTTTAATTCCTGCGGCTAATTTACAGCAACCCCGGGGCTGAAACTTCACCCACAGCTGGGTGACATCTCCTAGCCTCCAGATGGTGCCCCCTAAGGCGCAACGAGCGCTGGAACCGGCAAAATCGGCAAAAAAAGACCGGGTTCGTGAGGCCCAAGATGGCGGATCTCCTTCCTCTGTTTCCTCCTTCACCATGGAAGCGGCCGTAGCAGGCCCACCCTGCATGTCTGACATCTTACCACCTTCAGAAAGCAGACTCCATGCCATGCTGCAAGAACTTAGAGCTACTATTCAAACGGATCTTAAAGAGGCGCTGCAGGAGCTGAGGCGCGATGTACAAGATTTGGGTGAGAGGACAGACTCTTTGGAGGCTAAGACAGACGACCTATGTTTGGCCCATAACGATTTAGTGGACCGTCATATAGCTTTGCAGACTGCACATGACGCCATGGCAACGAAATTGGCCGATTTGGAGGATCGTTCGCGGCGTAACAATGTAAGGATCCGGGGTATTCCAGAAGCAGTAAACCCTGCCAACCTTCAGCCCTATATATTGGAACTTTTCCAGATCCTAGTCCCAACGTACTCGTCACAGGATTTCCTGATGGATCGGGCACACAGATTACCACGCGCTAAGAACCTGCCGCCCTCAGCTTCTAGAGATGTTCTAGTCCGGGTGCATTTTTTCCATGTTAAAGAAGCGTTAATGAGAGCATCGCGGAAATCTATGCCTCTGCCATCCCCGTATGCTGAAATTTCTTTTTACGCTGACCTGTCAACTGCTACCATGTCTAAATGAAGGGAATTTTCATCTTTCACGAAAATTCTACGTGATCACAACATGGCGTATCGCTGGGGATTTCCCACAAAGATCTTGTTATGGCGGGGGGGAGTCTTGCACGTTATCCCTGACCCCCTCACTGGCATGCGTCTGTTGACGGATTGGAAAGTTGTGTCTGAGTTTACTCCCCCCCGGGAGGAATCATCTTCGCCGCTGAAGGTTTCTCCGGAGTGGCATCGGGTTCGACCGAAATGAGGCTCTGGCCCTGTGCGATCCAACACTGGGGCGTGCTTCTACCACTTTGCCATGCTGCTTCCCGTCTCCTTGGGTGTCAGAACTCTTCCACGGATGCTGGACTGACCCCTTTTTTTGATCTACCTCAACTGGGCGCTCATGGGGGCCTGTTCTGGTCTCTTAATCGGCAAGCCCCGAGGCCTTCCAATGGCCTGTGAATTGGCGCGGTCCTTCTCAGGTAGAGTTGGGACTGTTGTTTCCCCTACTGGAGTTTTCTTGACAGTTTTGTTTTCTACTTATACCAATCTGCTGTGTTGATTGACTCCATTCAGCTGCGCTCATGGAGTGCAGTTTTTTTTCTCTGAAGTTTGGTCGGTTTTTTTTATTTTTTATTTTTTTCTTTCTTTTTTCTTTTTCCTTTTGTTTCCTTTTGGTTCGACCTATGTATGTAATGTATGTATTGTTTGTTTGTTTGGCATGCACTATGTTACACGGTTACAGGTGCTGTTATGTGCAGGGGAATCCCTCCATTCACCCGAGGAGGTTGTCTTCACTGTCCGCTGTGAGATCTAGAGGGCTGGGCGTAACCACAAATGAGTAAACCCCAATTCCAGATTTATTCCTTAAATGTCAGGGGTTTGAACACTCCGTACAAACGCCATGCTTTATTTCGTGACCTGCATAAATCTCAACCGGCTATTGTTTGTTTGCAAGAGACTCATTTTTGTAAGAGGCGTCCTCCATTTTTGAAATCGCGTATGTACACTGAGGCCTACCATTCCACTGCTCCGACAAAGTCCAAAGGTGTCTCGATTATGTTTCATAGAGATTGGACCTTTGTGTGTTCGGCTCAGTATGTTGATCCGTTGGGCCGCCTTGTGATTCTTGTGGGTACGCTGAACGAATTACCAGTCACTATTGCTAACTTATACCTCCCTAATGATAATCCGGTTTCTTATCTGCGGAAAGCTTTTTGTAGAGTGAAAAAAATGTCTAGTGGTACGATGTTCCTATGTGGGGATTTTAATTGCACTCCTGACCCCGAAGTTGACACTCAGACGAGCCAACCCCGCCCCCATTCCCGCTCCCCCCCCGCCCTCTAGTAAACAACTACGGGAATTCATGCACTCATTTGACCTATATGATACTTGGAGGATATGTCACCCCAACACACGTGACTACACCTATTTCTCTCATGTCCACTCCTCATATAGTAGAATTGACTTGTGTTTGATACATAGCTCAGCCTTGTCTCGTCTCCTGGAGGCGACCATTGGCATTATTACGTGGTCTGACCATGCTCCGCTTACGCTCACTTTTGAGGCTGCTTTTCCACCGAGGGGGATGGGGAATTGGAGACTTAATGACTCACTCATTGTAGACAGAGAGGACGTGCAAACAACGTTACAACTCCTCCAGGAGTATTTCATGACGAATGTAACTGGGGACGTAGCAACAGCGTCGGTTTGGCTGGCCCACAAAGCAGTGATGCGAGGACATTTTATACAGAAAGGAGCGCAGCGTAAAAGACGCCTAAATGCTCAGATGACTGCTCTTACACGACGCATCACTGACCTAGAAACCCAGAATAAAGCCTCGCCCACCCCTCATATTACCACTCAATTGACTGCGCAGCACCGCGAGTTGGAGCACCTGATGCTCCAAGTCACGGCACGCTCAATTAGACGGCTTAACTATGCTCATTATACCCAAGGGAATAAATCGGGGAAATTGCTGGCGTCTAAATTGAAAGGGAAAAGAATGCAAACCAACATACCGTACTTATTGGATGCTAATAATGTCAAAATTTATAATCCGGCCCTCATTACTGATGAATTTGCACGTTATTATGCCTCCCTGTACAACCTAGGATTGGATCACACCGTACCGTCCCCTACCCAGGCTGACATAGATCTCTTTCTCCAAGCGGCGCACCTTCCCTCCCTCTCTCCCTCTCAGGCTACAGATTTGCTTGCTGCGTTTATGTCACGGTAGCCCCCGCACCCCGGCGCCTGGCAGCAGCTTCCTCGCTGCTCGCTGGCCAGGCGCCGAATGATATTGCGGTCGCTTCCGCACACGTGGGGAAGCCGGGGGGCGGGGCCTGGCGGGCTGACGCGGACCCGCCGGGTTTAAAGCCCAGGCTCTCAGAAATGCCGGTGCCCTGACGTGGTAGTTACTTCCCGCAGAGCTCTTGCATATTTGGCTAACAACTATTCTGTGTATTGACCCCTTGGCATTGGCAAACGACTATTCTGTGTATTGACCCCTTGGCATTGGCAAACGACTATTCTGTGTATTGACCCCTTGGCATTGGCAAACGACTATTCTGTGTATTGACCCCTTGGCATTGGCAAACGACTATTCTGTGTATGACCCCTGGCATTGGCGAACGAACCACTCTGTGTATGATCCCTGGCATTGGCGAACGAACCATTCTGTGCATAACCCCTGGTATTGGCATCAACTCTTCTAATTCTGGTATTGAGGTCAGTCTGTGTGGCACCCTAAGCACACATCAGACTACCCCTTGTGTTGTTAGGGTCTTGGGAAGAGCTAATCATTCTAACTTCTTGTGTATCATTCTGTGTCTGTCTAGTCGTGCCGACCACTCTAAGGATCGGAAGGGTAGAGACTGTTCTGTGTCTAGAAACCACTACTCAGATAAAGCAGAGGGATCCGTGACGTCTCTCTTGTACGTGCTCTGTACTGCCATTCTTGTAGTCTGTCTAGTCGTGCCGACCACTCTAAGGATCGGAAGGGTAGAGAGTGTCCTGCGTATAGGGACCACCACTCTAGTATCAGGGGGATCCGTGACATTACGTCAGGGCCATGGATCCCGCAGACCTCTCTAATCAATTGACACGTATTGCAGCCAGACAAGAAGAGCAGGACCATAGAATGGACCAGATTGCTCTTGCCCTGCAAACCCTGCTAAACCGCTCCAGTTCTGGTACTGCAAGCCCGCCAGACCCAGTGGTGCCTAGGGTCAGTTCGGCCGCTCTCGAGGGTTGTAGGCTCAGTATGAAAGCACCCGTACGTTATGACGGAACACCGAACTTATGCCGGGGCTTTCTGACCCAACTCGAGATCTTATTCGAAAACAATCCCGGGTCCTGTATGTCTGATAAAGCCAAAGTAGGCTATCTGATTAATCACTTGACCGAAAAAGCTTTATTATGGGCCACGCCCTTGTGGGAGAACAAGAAACCCATCATATATGACTATGAGGGTTTTACCTCCGAGTTAAAGCGTACTTTTGATCCCTCTAGACGGGCTACCAATGCGGGTAGATCCCTGTTTCACATCAAACAAGGTAATAGGAGGGTTTCCGACTATGCCATAGAATTTAAGACTTTGTCTTCTGAGGTACACTGGCCGAACGACGTTTTAACCCTGGCCTTTACCGAAGGTCTGAACGAGGCGTTTATGTTTGAATTGGCTCCCCTAAAATTACCAGAACATCTGGATCATTTGATTGATTTCTGCATCGCCATGGACGATCAAATCAGGGAAAGGAGACACACCAGAGACAGACCCAGAAG
This sequence comes from Leptobrachium leishanense, assembly GCA_009667805.1. Classification (NCBI taxonomy): domain Eukaryota; kingdom Metazoa; phylum Chordata; class Amphibia; order Anura; family Megophryidae; genus Leptobrachium; species Leptobrachium leishanense. The sequence continues at coordinate 166,608,372 of CM019070.1, read as the reverse complement.
GGTCCTACCTCCTTTACCCTTAGTACCCAGGCATACCACTGCATCAGGTAACCTGGAGACCGTTAAGACCGATGTACCGGCCATTGAACCTATGCAGATAGGTAAAACGGGTATTTCAGAGGCAGAGAGAGCTCACCGGAGAGAAAGGGGGCTCTGTTTTTATTGTGCCGGGGCAGATCATTTCCGCCTTCAATGTCCTCAGAGACCCAGGGGTAGCAGGGGTGAGAGTGGCAAATCAGGTCAAAAGACAAGTAATACCCAGGTTATTGGTTCTCTGTATGCCTCCTTTGTGGATGATGAAAAAAAAAAACTCGGATTCTGTTACCCATCTCCCTCACCTGGGAGGGGGTTCACCTCGAGACTGAGGCATTCCTAGACTCTGGAGCCTCAGGTAATTTTATGGATAGATGTTTTGCTGCCAACCACCTCTTACCTCTGGTTCTAAAGGAGAGGCCTCTTATGGTAGAAGCCATAGACGGGAAACCCCTGTCATGTCCCCATATCACACACGACACTATCGATGTGTGCATGACTACAGGAGTTCTGCACTGTGAAACCATACGATTCCAGGTTATCGACTCTCCCTCATGTCCTGTCGTTCTAGGGTTCCCATGGTTGACAGAACATAACCCGGTGATTGACTGGGCCCAGCGAGATATAATGTGTTGGGGTCCTAGTTGCCAGTCAAAGTGCCTGGGCAGGGTTAATGTGATTGGTAGTCTCAACATTGCCACAGCACCTCCTTTGTCCACTGAAGTCCCAGAATGTTATATGGCGCTAAAGGAGGTGTTCTCTAAAACCAGGACTGAGGTCCTACCACCGCATCGTCCTTATGACTGTGCTATAGAGTTACTCCCTGGTACTATGCCTCCTAGAGGACACGTATACCCCTTGTCTCAAAGGGAAAATGACATTATGGAGGAATATATAAGGGAGAATCTAGAGCGAGGATTCATCAGACGATCCTCCTCTCCAGCAGGAGCAGGTTTCTTTTTCGTTTCCAAAAAAGAGGGTGACCTGCGACCTTGCATCGATTATAGAGGTTTAAATAGGATTACCATAAGAAATGCATACCAATACCTCTTATAACCGAATTGTTCGACCGTTTAAAAGGGGCCCGTATTTATACGAAACTTGATTTACGCGGAGCGTACAACCTGGTCAGGGTTAAGAAGGGAGACGAATGGAAAACGGCTTTTAATACACGTAGCGGGCATTATGAATACCTGGTGATGCCCTTTGGGTTATGCAATGCGCCAGCCGTTTTCCAGGACCTCATAAACGACACCCTAAGGGATTTTCTGCAAACGTTCGTTATAGTATATCTGGACGACATCCTGATATACTCTCCTGATAAGGAGACTCATCACGCCCACGTGAGACAAGTGTTGAAGAGACTATTGAGGGCTGGGTTATATTGTAAGCTAGAGAAATGCTTATTCGACATAGAGACAGTGCACTTCCTTGGGTATATAATAACCCTGAAGGTTTCCAAATGGATCCTAAAAAACTCTCAGCGATTCTTGACTGGCCTTTACCCCAAGGGCTTAAAGCCATCCAGAGGTTTTTGGGGTTTACTAACTACTACCGGAGGTTCATTAAAAATTTCTCGGCCTTGATAGCTCCCCTCACGGCTATGACTAAAAAGGGGGTGGTGAATCAGAAGTGGACACCCCAGGCCAGTCAAGCCTTTGAGGCACTTAAACAGGCTTTCACCACTGCCCCTGTTCTCCGACATCCTGATCCGGCTCTGCCTTTCCAGGTTGAAGTTGACGCCTCCGAGCTAGGTCTTGGTGCAGTCTTGTCCCAAAGGGAGGCACCCGACAAGCCCTTGCATCCATGCGGCTTCTATTCCCGAAAGTTGTCCCCGGCAGAGAGGAACTATGATATCGGAAACAGAGAATTGTTAGCAGTTATTGCAGCCTTGACGGAATGGAGATACTTATTAGAGGGGTCTAGGGACCCCATTGTCATCATAACCGATCATAAGAATCTCACGTACATTGGAGACGCTAAACGGTTGAATGCCAGGCAAGCGAGATGGTCATTGTTTCTTTCCAGCTTTAATTTCGTCCTCACATACAGACCTGGGTCGAGAAACATTAAAGCAGACGCATTGTCAAGACAGTACGAGTCATACGAACATAACATCCAAGATCAACATCCCATTGTACCCCAGGAAAGGATTATAGCACTTACCACGATTAGTGTCTCGTCTCCTCTAATGTTAAGATTGCAGACCGCCCAGGGCACAGCTCCTGGGGGAGACCTCCTGCGAAACTCTTTGTACCTGAGAACGAAAGGGAAGAAGTATTAAAACTGTATCATGATAACAAAATCTCTGGGCACATGGGGATCACCAAAACAGTGTCTAGTATACGTAAACTCCTTTGGTGGCCCACGGTGCGCCGTGACGTTAAAGATTACATAACCGTGTGTGAGGTGTGCACAAGACATAAAAGTCCCAAAACAGCGCCTATTGGTTTACTCCAGCCTCTGCCAATCCCCGAACGACCATGGTCGCATTTAGCTATGGATTTTATAGTAGAGTTACCTGAGTCTAGAGGGAATACTGTAATACTCACGGTCATAGATCGATTCTCCAAAATGGGTCACTATGTTCCTCTTCGGAAACTTCCTTCGGCAGCCGAACTGGTGCCCATTTTTGTTTCCAATGTGGTCCGCTTACACGGTATTCCTCTTGGGATTGTCTCGGATAGGGGGACCCAATTCGTCTCCAGATTCTGGAAAGGGTTTTGCAAGAGTGTGGGGATAGACCTATCTTTCTCTTCGGCCTATCACCCCCAGACCAACGGGGCGGCGGAACGAGCCAACCAAAATATAGAAAAATATCTCAGGTGCTTTATATCCGAACGACAAGATAACTGGTCAGACCTGATACCGTGGGCAGAGTATGCCTTGAACAGTGCAGTAAGCGAAGCCACAGGACGTTCCCCCTTCTTCACTGTTTACGGTTTTGATCCTCCCGTGCTCCCTGCTACGTTTCCTGATACCGCGATTCCTGCTCTGGATGAGCATTTAGTGTCATTGAAAGAAACCTGGGGAAGGGTTAAACGGGCACTGGAGGATAGTAGTGTTACACAGAAGATCAAAGCCGACAGACACAGGAGGCCGGCACCCGTGTATCAAGTTGGGGACAGGGTTTGGCTTTCTTCACGCAACATTAAGCTTTTAGTACCCTCCATGAAACTGGCACCCAGGTACATAGGCCCCTATAAGGTTCTGCGGCGAATCAATCCGGTCTCCTATGCTCTGGCTCTGCCCTCCCATATCAAGATACACAATGTGTTTCACGTGAGCCTTTTGAAACCACTTTTGTGTAATCGGTACACCAGGGCCCGTGTCCCCCCTCCTCCGGTCTCTGTGGAGGGCGAGGAGGAGTTTGAAGTTGAGGCCATTCTGGACGCCAGGGTTTCTAGGGGGGTCCTTCAGTACTTGGTTGACTGGGTGGGCTACGGCCCAGAGGATCGCTCTTGGCTTCCGGCTACTGAGGTTCATGCTCCTCGGTTGGTGAGGGCTTTCTATTTGGCTCATCCCCGCGCCCCTGGGGTCGTCCAGTGGCCGCCCGTAGAGGGGGGGTTCTGTCACGGTGGCCCCCGCACCCCGGCGCCTGGCAGCAGCTTCCTCGCTGCTCGCTGGCCAGGCGCCGAATGATATTGCGGTCGCTTCCGCACACGTGGGGAAGCCGGGGGCGGGGCCTGGCGGGCTGACGCGGACCCGCCGGGTTTAAAGCCCAGGCTCTCAGAAATGCCGGTGCCCTGACGTGGTAGTTACTTCCCGCAGAGCTCTTGCATATTTGGCTAACAACTATTCTGTGTATTGACCCCTTGGCATTGGCAAACGACTATTCTGTGTATTGACCCCTTGGCATTGGCAAACGACTATTCTGTGTATTGACCCCTTGGCATTGGCAAACGACTATTCTGTGTATTGACCCCTTGGCATTGGCAAACGACTATTCTGTGTATGACCCCTGGCATTGGCGAACGAACCACTCTGTGTATGATCCCTGGCATTGGCGCGAACGAACCATTCTGTGCATAACCCCTGGTATTGGCATCAACTCTTCTAATTCTGGTATTGAGGTCAGTCTGTGTGGCACCCTAAGCACACATCAGACTACCCCTTGTGTTGTTAGGGTCTTGGGAAGAGCTAATCATTCTAACTTCTTGTGTATCATTCTGTGTCTGTCTAGTCGTGCCGACCAATCTAAGGATCGGAAGGGTAGAGACTGTTCTGTGTCTAGAAACCACTACTCAGATAAAGCAGAGGGATCCGTGACGTCTCTCTTGTACGTGCTCTGTACTGCCATTCTTGTAGTCTGTCTAGTCGTGCCGACCACTCTAAGGATCGGAAGGGTAGAGAGTGTCCTGCGTATAGGGACCACCACTCTAGTATCAGGGGGATCCGTGACAGTTTACAGAGGAGGAGGTACTTAAGGCTATTAAGGCACTTCCAAAAAATAAAGCTCCTGGTCCCGACGGTTTTACGAATCTGTATTATCAGGTATTTGCATCCTCACTAGTTCCGACTCTTACCCTGTTTTTTAATGACATTAAGAACACTGGCATCATCCCTCCGGAGATGTTGCAAGCAACGGTAGTAACCCTGCCAAGCCTGGTAAAGCCCCGACACACTGTGCCAACTTCCGCCCTATATCCCTGTTGAACGTAGACGCCAAATTGTATGCTAAACTACTAGCTACTAGGCTGGGCCCCCTACTTCCATCATTGATCGCGACTGAACAGACCGGCTTTGTCCCAGGCCGCCAGACGTGTGACAATACCCGACGATTTTATGATATAATTGATTTGGCCCATAGGACTAATACCTCCGGACTCCTGCTGGCATTGGACGCCGAAAAGGCGTTCGATCGCCTACACTGGGGGTATATGCGGCTGGTGTTACTAAAGTTTGGTCTACCAGCACAATTTGTGCACAGTATTATGGCCCTCTACTCCGCTCCATCGGCGAAAGTTTTGGCATCGGGATTTCTATCCTCCTCTTTCCACATAACCAATGGCACCCGTTAGGGCTGTCCGTTATCCCCGCTAATATTTATCCTGGCCCTAGAACCCTTAGCGCTGCAGATTAAAATATCCCAGACAATCAAAGGTATGCCGACCCCGCATGGGGAGCACAAACTGGCACTTTTCGCAGATGACATACTGCTCTTTTTGACCACCCCGGAGATATCGCTCCCTCCCCTGTTTAGCCTCCTTGACAGATTTGGCGCGTTATCTTACTATAAAAATAATGTGAGTAAAACACAAGCTCTCCCCATAAATGTTGCTGCTTCATCCCTTAGCTCCTTGCGTAGCACGTACCCTTTTGATTGGCGCTCTACCTCTTTAAAATACCTTGGAATCTCCCTTACTAAATCGCGAGGCACCATCCTAAAGGAAAACTTCATGCCACTTTTGAACTCCATCGAGAAGCAGCTCTCTACATGGAGCACAAACGAATCCTCCTGGCTGGGACGTATGGCGGCCATAAAGATGAGTATCTTACCCCAAATTTTATATTATTTCAGAAACATTCCAGTTTTCATACCGGCGCATTTATTGCTCCGGCTGCAAAAACTGCTGCATGCGCATATTTGGAAAGGGAAGCCCCCTCGAGTATCGGCCTCTACAGTCATTGCGCCGCGACGTACCGGAGGGTTGGGTTTTGTGGATTTACAATCGTATTATAAAGCAGCCTTACTAGCCCAACTGTTGTCGTCGATGCATCTCAAAGAAACACCTCTATGGTTACAGTTGGAGAACGCCATGATTTTCCCATACAAACTTCACGACCTGTTGTGGCTTCCACTCCTTCCTAGAAATAGCACCATGGGTCTACTACCCGCCTCGATGCTTTCCCTCACGTCCTGGCGTCAGTGGGGTCGCCCGTTGGTACGGCCTTATGACTTATTCTATCTCGCCCCGCTCAGAGTGCTGTGCCGCTATATTCCAGACTTAAACTTAGATTCTTGGTTTTTGCGCGGCTTGACGCATGTGTGGCAGCTCTTTACACCCCACTCCCTGAAACCCTTTCCAGACTTGGTACAGGAGTTTGCCATCCCATTGAGTGACTGTTTTTCTTACCTACGTGCGAAGCACGCTCTACACCAGAAGGGCCTGACCTCTTTTACACCTACGAACCTTTCAGCTTTTCACAAACTGTGTATGGGGAAGAAATGTCAAATGAAACCGCTATCTCTCTGTTACAATAGCCTCTTAACCCCGAACCCACCTAAAAAATTACCCTATATGGTTAAATGGGAAAAAAGATTTAGCTTTCACGCTTTCCGTAGATGACTGGTCATACGCCATGGACACAATATACAAATATTCTAGAAGCACCAATCTCCGTGAGGCCCATATTAAATTACTGTGTAGATGGTATTTAACACCAACCCGTTTGGCCCATATCTCGGGGACTACCGGCTTCTGTTGGAGATGCCTTACCGGCCTCGGTTCCTTACTACATACCTTTTGGTTATGCCCCGCGTTGGGGGGTTATTGGGTTAAAATCAGTAGACTAATTTCTCACTGCACTTTACTTAGACTCCCACTATGCCCGAAAATGTATCTCCTACATATTATACCCATTACTATTCAGATCCGTCATAGGAGGTTTATCTCTATGGTACTGGGGACAGCAAAAACGGTCATTGCAAGACATTGGCGTTCCTCATTCTGCCCATCTATGAAAGAAGTTATGATGGCCCTTGAAAGTGTCTGTAAATATGAAGAAATGTTCCACATCGCGAATAACTCAATGTGCCAGTTTGATGATACATGGGAGGGGTGGAGGGTGTTTGTCGAGTCAGGAACCTTGATATAAGATATTTCACTGTGTACGACTGTAGTGCTGCCGTGTTTAGTGTTTTATGTTAGTTTAGGATTATATCTGTTTGTGGAAAATGGAGACCGCACTAATGACCTTATATCAGATAACACTGATGCTTCATTTGCATTGCCTATTGTCAATGATAGGAATCTATGTTTTTGATCTCCGAAGTTTCATCATTTCTGCAATGCTGTATCATTATATGTGTGAACTCCAATAAAAACTTTTACATTAAAAAAAAAAGAAGATTCCTGGTACTCCAAAACATGAGTCGTGACTTCAAGCTTGGTCAGAATAGAACTGACTGTTTATTCCCCGAGAGGACAGATAGAGTCAAGGACCATTACATTTGCATACAATCAAACAGACAACATCACAGATCAGATAACTACCCAGGGCCTTCAAACAATGGAGAATGGGGGAAGGAGAAAGCACGTAAACAAAAGGGATTTCTTACTGAAAGAATTTACACAATAGCAGGTACTAATACAGAGATCTACACTATACAGGGAATAACACACAGACATCAGAAATCTTTAGTTAACTGGCAGATCTATAAAACAGTGAAAACCAAACTATATTTAAAAGGTCCACCAGTTCCCCAATAGTCTCTTTCACGGGCCATAGTCTCTGGGCAGGAGGCTAGCGCACATCCCCCTCCAAGTCGCACAGTGACAGCGTGTTCTGTCACAGCTTGAATGTTTGAAAAGTGAAACGCTGTTTGCAAAGAAACTACTGAACGAAAATGTCTGAAATTTACTTCTAAAATCCAATGAATGATAATAAAAAGGGCTGTTACAGAAAAAAGAAAAAATGATTAAAAAAAACTCGCAAAAAAACTCATTAAAAAAATCGCAAAAAAATCCCAAAAATGCCTAAAAGATCCTAAAAAATCTATAAATAAAGAGACTTTTTGCTGCAGAATTTTATAATGAATGGTTTATTAGATATTGAATTAAAACCGGAATATTTTTTATCATTGAAGCCTATGGGATTCTCCTGAATAAACCTGTCGAATTAAACCACCGAACAGCAGGGCAATTCAGCAACTTTTCACTGCTGGTTTGTGTTCTCTGAATAGCCGAAGCATTGCTTCTCTATGGGGATTCACTGCCCTCGAACAGGCACCGTATGTGCAGGCAATTCGCCAGGATTTGGCGAATTGCCTGCTCTCTGAATAGCCGAATGGCCAGGAAAGGGAACTGTACCTTTAATTTCAGCGTACCGTTACCTTTCGGCAGCAATTCGGATCTCTTTGAATAACCCTGTATGTCTGCATTTTTTTGCATTTGGACCCTTTTATCTCCAACCCCATAGCAGTTACATGTGATATATCACTGGAAAGGCCAGAGCATGATCTGTCCAATGATATCAAACATAACCAGGTTTTATGTAACAATAATAATTAAATATTTCCTTTTTTTTCTTTAACATAGTAATATTTTGCACTTTTCTATTATAAAGTAAACAATGACACTGCAGTAACTCACCATCTCATTTCTCATGTCACCAACAAGTGTGGAGGTGATGACACAATCCATTGTTATGATGAATTGTTACATCAAAAACCTAAACCACTGCACTGCAACAAAGATCAGGGGGCAACAACTTTGGACCCCTGTGTCACTAATCTTTACACCTCACAAGGTCAAGTGAGGTGTCATTGGACAGGGCAGAGTCTGACCTTTGCATTAATACCAAATGTGAGCATGTAAAATCTAAAAGAAAACAAAAAAGCCTTTAAATTATTTTTAGTTGCAAAGTGATGGCATTGTCCATTTGTCACATATAAAATGAGCAATACCACTGCCATTACTCACCTTCTCATTTCACACGCTGGGAGCAAGGTCAGTGGTTTATACAGTCATATTATTCATAAAGCACCATCCTCCAAAACACAAGGGAAATATTTCATTTATTTAATTGTTTGGGTAAAATTGTATTTTTTCTCAGAAAAATGCAGTAACAGCTTCCCATTTCACTTTTTTTAACAATGATGATAAAATGGGAAAAAATTATTTTACACGCGGTAAATGATTTAAATCTGAATGAATAATTAATCACACAGTATCTGTCTGGTTACATATACCCGTATCCACCTGGTTACATATAGGGATGAGCTGTTCGGTTTGATCGGTTCGGAGTTCGCATCAAACATCGCCCGTCCGCATGTTCGCGAACTACGAACATTTCCGCGTGTTCACCGCATGTTCACCCACAATGCACCACAATGGACCACAATGCACTTTTCCACTGGCCTGAAGCTTGTAATTGGCTACAGCCTTGCACCTGACCACAGGTCTGGTGCAAGACAGGTTCAACACTATGCCAATCACGGCTCAGAGTCCTGATTGGGCAAATTTTGCCCAATCATGGGCTGAAAGAGCTAAGTTCCGCAGCACACTATATAAGGCTTCACACAGCGCTTCTGCGCGTGTTTGAGAGGAGATTGTTGTTGTGTTAGTGTGTGTCTCACTGCCAGTCTGCCACCAGCTACTGGGGGGGTCTCATCTACTGGGGGGGGGTCTCATCTGTTGTAATCTTTGTGTTCTCACTCCCAGCAACTATTTTGGGGGTCAGTAATTGCTACAAAATATTTGTGAATTGAGGTGATCTGTGTCTTGTCACTACCAGTGCCACGCAACATTTTGGGGGTCAGTAATTTCTACAAAATATTTGGGAATTGTTCTAATCTGTGTCTTGTCACTGCCACCCATCAGGGGGTCTCACTGATTTATAGGAGGTTTCTGAGATTTGTAATCTGTGTCTTCTCACTGTCAGCTATCAGGGGGTCCCACATACTTCTATCAGATTTCTGCGAATTGTAATCTGTGACTTGTCACTGTTGCCAGCTATCAGGGGGTCCTATCAGGGGGTCTCACTGACTTGTAACAGATTTCTGAGACTTGTAATCTGTGTCTTGTCACTGCCACCCATCAGGGGGTCTCACTGATTTATAGAAGGTTTCTGGGAATTGTCACTGGCTGCCAGCTATCAGGGTGTCTCACTGAGTTATACCAGAGTTCTGTAAATCTTTATACCAGAGTTGAATCAGAGTTCTGTATATATTTAATCTATATATCACTCACCATGTCAGAAAGACCAAAAAGGACAGGCAGACGCTCCCAGACACAGATAAGAGGGCAAGCAGCCTCTGTGTCGGGAGGCTGTGCCACTGGTCATGGTGGACGTGGTGCATCCTCTGCAGGGGCACGCTTGTCCTTTCTAACTGGTGCTGGCCGTCTTGAGCAGCAGCAACACTGCTGGTGGATTAGCTAACCATAGAAACATAGAAACATAGAAAAATGTCGGCAGATAAGAACCTTTCGGCCCATCTAGTCTGCCCAATTACATGGATACTTAACCTGGATTTATCTTTTGTTTAGGATAGCCTTATGCCTATCCCATGCTTGCTTAAATTCAATTACTGTTTTGGCCTCAACCACTTCAACTGGAAGGCTGTTCCATGTATCCACCACCCTCTCAGTAAAATAATGCTTCCTGATGTTACTTTTAAACCTTTGCCCCTCTAATCTAAGACTATGTCCTCTTGTTTTGCTACTTTGTTTCCTTTTAAATATACTCCCTTCCTCTACCTTGTGGATTCCCTTTACGTATTTAAAGGTTTCTATCATATCTCCTCTGTCTCGTCTTTTTTCCAAGCTGTACATGTTAAGATCATTAAGCCTTTCCTGGTAACTTTTCTCCTTCAAGCCGTACACCATTTTAGTAGCCCTTCTCTGGCCATCCTCATCCTCTGAGTCCTCTGCCAGCCAGGCTTGTAGTGCTTTACAGTCCACCTCAGCTGCCAAAGCATCTAATGCAGCCTCCATGTCCACAGCTACTCCTGCCGTAGCCTCACTATCACACATGGAGGAGTCAGCGGAATTGTTTGACTACAATGACAGTGACATGCTGCTTGAGGATGCGCAGCAAGTACAGTGCTCTGATTCAATCTCTGAGGTTGAGGAAGGGAGTATAATCAACCTAGAGGAAGGGGGTGCCAGTGATGACACACAAATAACTGGCACTCATGTTTCCCCAGCAGCTGCAGCATACTGCCAAGTTGGCTCCAGTGACGAGGAGATAGGGGGTGATGATGACAATGATGATGAGGTCACTGACTCCACCTGGGTGCCTGATCGAACAGAGGAGTCAAGTGAGGAGGAGGAGGCACAAGAAACAAAAACTTTGCGTAGGTCCTCCTCCTCATCTGTCTCTACCCCCACTGTATGTCCTGCCATGTCATTGCCTGCTACAACCTCCACTGACAGGGATGATGCTACAGTAAAGATGTACCAGGTCCTTCCTCACAATGTGACAGCATCCCATCGGCTGAAGATTTACGCAGTCAGATTACGTTGCCCCAGCTGCTGCAGCGTAAGAAAAAATATAGTCCCAACCATCCCCAAGCACAGCGTCTAAATGCCAGCTTAGCAAAATTACTCGCATTGCAGCTGCTGCCTTTCCAGCTGGTGGACTCTGCTCCCTTCCGTGAATTTGCTGAATGTGCTGTACCACAGTGGCATGTTCCAAAACGCCATTACTTTTCATGGAAGGCCATTCCAGCACTATACCAGCACGTGGAAGACAATGTTATTAAGTCATTGGGAAAGGCAGTCAGCAGCAAGGTGCATGTGACTTTAGACACGTGGTCCAGCAAGCATGGACAGGGTTGTTACATTTCCTTCATGGCACACTGGGTAACTCTGATTGCAGCTGGGAGGGATCCAAGAAGGGGCTCTGTGCTGGAGCTTGTTCATCCACCACGCCTCCAAAAAGCTGCTTGTATGAGGTCTGTCTGCTCCACCACCACCTCTCCCTCTTCCTCCTTCTCCTCCTCCTCCTCCTTCTGTGTCTCTGGCGAAGTGGCAGTTAAACCGATGCCTGACAGGGGCTACACAATGGCACAAGCAAAAAGATGCCATACTGTGCTTAAGCTGGTTTGTTTAGGGGACAGGAGCCACACCGGGCCAGAAATTCTGTCAGCTCTGCAGGGGCAGGTGCAGAGATGGTTAACACCACACCAGCTTCAGCTGGGAATGGTCATCTGTGATAATGGCACCAACCTTCTCTCCGCCCTACGCCTGGGTAAGTTGACGCATGTACCATGCCTAGCACACGTCCTAAATCTGGTGGTACAGCGTTTCCTAACCAGGTACCCAGGGCTGGCAGAGCTTCTCAGCCAGGCCAGAAAAGTCTGCAGCCACTTCAGACGGTCATTCCCAGCAAGTGTTCGCCTGGCAGAAATTCAAAGAGAATTCCACCTTCCCACAAACCGTCTGATCTGTGACATGCCCACTAGGGATGAGCCGAACACTCCCTGAGTTTGGTTCGGAGCCGAACCCGAACTTCCCAAATGTTCGTATCCGAACCCGAACCCGAACTCGAACTCAATACAAGTCAATGGGGCTGAAAATTCGGTTTTTAGAGTGCCCTCCAAGAGGGCATATATGCTAGATATTTGCCATAAAAGGTGTATGGGGGTCCGGGTAGTGCCCTGGGGGACAGGAAACAAGGACAAAAAGTTAAAAAAAAAACATTTTTAAAGGGACATTGAGTTTTCCATGAACTAAGGGTTAAAAATAAAAATGAAAAATTCCTTCAAATATCGTGCCTAGGAGGTCCCCATAACCTGCCCGTGAAGTGGTGGATTTCTAGGATGTATAGAAATATGTAAAAACCAAAAAATGACATTTCAAATGACGGTAAATGCTTTTCCTTTAATCTATCCATAAACAACTGCTTGGGGCGGCAGTCTGTATGAAAAGAGGAGACATTTTCGGACACCCAGAAAAAGTTTACAGATTTTTTGGCGGTGAAAAGCAGGAGAATGACTGGAGAATGGAAATTTCTAAACCAAATAGCCGATTTGGAAAGTGAGATAAATGGGAGAATTTTTCTGGTTTGGCTATTTTGACCTAGAATTTTCTCTTCAGTCATTCTCCTGAGTTTCACCTTTCTCTGAATAACCCTGTCAGGGTTATTCAGAGAGCGGTGAAGAGCAGGAGAATGACTGGAGAATGGAAAATTCTAGGTCAAAATAGCCAAACCAGAAAAATTCTCCCATTTAGGCTAGGGTCAGACTAGCGAATTTTTAACGTGCGTTTAGGTGCACTTAATCACGGCCGCACTAGCAGGCATTGACGGCCAATATACGAAGTACGGTCGCACGAAAGTCCGGCTGCGCAACGCAAGTGGAAAATGAACGTATTTTTTCGAGAACGCAGAACGGCTAGTACGGACGTACAGAGTGCGCTGCGTCCACTAGCGGGGTGTGTGCGTGATTTGGAGACGTCAGATCCTGCTCATTTTTTGATGGTCGCTGCGAAAAATGCGTTAGTCTGACCCTAGCCTTATCTCACTTTCGAAATCGGCTATTTGGTCCAGATTGTTCTCTTTTCCTGCCATTCTCCTGGTTTTCACCTTTCTCTGAACAACCCTGAGAGAGAGGTGAAAGCCAGGAGAACTGGCAAGAGAAGAGAACAATCTAGACCAAATAGCCGATTTGGAAAGTGAGTTAAATGACTTATTTTGACCTAGAATTTTCACTTCTCCAGTTATTCGCCTGCTTTTCACCGCTCTCTGAATAACCCTGTGAATGTTTAATCCCGAGGTGAAAAATAATATTGCTTTAGGCTAGGGTCAGACGAAAGCATTTTTCCCCGCGAACGTGAAAAAGTGCGTCCGAACGCATTGACGTATTTTTTCACGGAATGCGCAAAAACGGTCAGACGACGCGCATTTTCGGGCGTGATTTTGTACGGATCGTCAATAAAACTCTTTTTGCGTCTGGACGTTATGTAGGCTGGACATTAGCAGTGTCTGACATCTCCTAATCACGCAAACACGCCGCTATGCCACAGCTGCGCACTCAGTACGTCAGTACTAGCGGTTCAGCGTTCTCAGAAAAATGCGTTCAAATTCCACTTGCGTTGCACGGCCGGACTTTGGTGCGGCCGTACATCATATATTGGCCGTCATTGCCCGTCATCTGCTGCTATTACGGCTGTAATTATGTGCGCCAGAACGCACGTTAAAAGTGCGCTGGTCTGACCCTAGCCTTAGATGTTATTTTGAATTTTTTTCGAACACCAGTTAAATGCAGCATATTAGGAAGTTTTAGGAGGGAAATTAATTCTCAAATCTCAATCAAAAGCAGACACCACCCCACCCCCTCAGTACCTCAGTATAGTGTGCAATGTATCAAATTGATTACCAGACTAAAAACACCTGGTGTTATGCCCGTTTGTGAACAGAGGTCATTTAGAGTTGAGAATCTTTCCACATATACATTAGTTTTTAATTCAATATCTAATAAACCGTTGCTTATAATATTCTGCAGTAAAGAGTCTCTTTATTTCTAGATTTTTTAGTATTTTTTTAAGCATTTTCTATACTTTTTTCAAAATTTCTTTTTTTTTTTCGAACTCGAACTGAACACCCAAAAAGTTCGAAGTTCGCGAACTTTCGAACTGCCAAAGTTCGGGCCGAACTCCGAACCGTCCGAACCAGAACAGCTCATCCCTAATGCCCACCAGGTGGAACTCGACATTAGCAATGTTGCAGCGTCTGCACAAGCAGCAGAGGGCAATCAATGAGTACCTGTGTGAGTATGGCACAAGGACAGGTTCAGGTCAACTTGGTTCCCCCCCACAGTGGCTGATGATCAAGGATGCATGCACTGTACTGTCACCATTTGAGGAGGCAACGAGGATGGTGAACAGGGACAGAGCATGCATCAGTGACACAATTCCTTTAGTGTTCCTGCTGGAGCACACGCTACGGGGAATTATAGATGTGGCTCTAGGGGCAGAGCAGCGGGAGGAAGAGAAGGCCTTCCCTAGCTCTGAAGACCCCAGTCTTTCCGCAGACAGCATTCCAGCAGGTCCTCCTCAGATCAGACAGGAGGAGGATGAGGAGGATGAGGAGGAGGAATATTTGAGTAGTGGGGGCATTGAAGGTGGGTATTCCTCAAGGGAGGGTTTTGTGTGCCCAGAAACACAAGAACTAGTACGTGGCTGGGAGGAGGAAGTGCACGATGGGGTCATCCTCCTCATTGAGCAGGAAGACTCGGAAGCTAATGCCACCGCCCTTATAGAGGTGCCGTGATGTTGGCGGGCGAGCTAGTCTTATAATGGCCATTAATAAGAAACCAAATCTCTAATTGTGTTTAGTTTCACACGGTATAATTGGAGTAAGCGCAGATGACATTTTTTTCTTTGTTATGTTCTACACATGTTGGATGCATTTGGTGGTTGCAGCCAACCCTTCGGGGGAATAGGCGCGACCCCACCCCTCCTGCACTATGTATGTTTCAATGTACTTCCAGCCAGGTCATCCCTGCAGCAAGACTCCGCTCTGTGTCTTTGTTTTGATCCCAAAGTGGATTTTGTTTCTGGGGGAGCATAAATAAAGGCCCACCAGTCCACCTCATGTTTGACAAGCAGCATAAGCAGGTATGGTTTGCTATGTAGCAGCCTGTGGTTTCATTTTGGTTAGGACTCGCCCTTATAGAGGTGCCGTGACGTTGGCGGGCGAGCTAGGCTTATAATGGCCATTAATAAGAAACCAAACCTCTAATTGTGTTTAGTTTCACACGGTATAATTGGAGTAAGCGCAGATGACATTTTTTTCTTTGTTATGTTCTACACATGTTGGATGCATTTGGTGGTTGCAGCCAACCCTTCGGGGAATAGGCGCGACCCCACCCCTCCTGCACTATGTATGTTTCAATGTACTTCCAGCCAGGTCATCCCTGCAGCAAGACTCCGCTCTGTGTCTTTGTTTTGATCCCAAAGTGGATTTTGTTTCTGGGGGAGCATAAATAAAGGCCACCAGTCCACCTCATGTTTGACAAGCAGCATAAGCAGGTATGGTTTGCTATGTAGCAGCCTGTGGTTTCATTTTGGTTAGGACTCGCCCTTATAGAGGTGCCGTGACGTTGGCGGGCGAGCTAGGCTTATAATGGCCATTAATAAGAAACCAAACCTCTAATTGTGTTTAGTTTCACACGGTATAATTGGAGTAAGCGCAGATGACATTTTTTTCTTTGTTATGTTCTACACATGTTGTTGGGCTGGATGCATTTGGTGGTTGCAGCCAACCCTTCGGGGAATAGGCGCGACCCCACCCCTCCTGCACTATGTAATGCCACCTCCAACCTACGCTGCATGGGCTCCCTTATTATGCAAATCCTGCTTAAAGACCCCAGGATTCGTGCTATCAAGGAGAGGGATCATTACTGGTTGGCAACCCTTCTTGATCCAGGATACAAGGGTAAAGTTGCAGAGCTCATCCTGCCCGCACAGAGGGAGCACAGGAAGAAAAAACTTGAAGACGCTCTAAAGCGACACTTGTGTAACACCTTTCCAGGCACTGGTAGGTTACCAAGTGATGACACAGGTGCTTCTGAGGCTGCGGATGATCAGAGGAATAGTGGTGAAGGCCGGGGCCGCTTTACTGATGGCTTTTTAATTCTTTTTAGTCCACGACGCCCAGGGACGTCAAATGTAGGCACCCATTGCCAGCGTCTTCACCATATGGTGCAGGACTACCTAGGGGCAAGGGCAGACCTGGATACCTTTCCAGCAGATGATCCACTGGTTTACTGGGTGTTGAGATTGGATCACTGGCCAGAACTTAGCCAATATGCTATGCAGCTACTAGGTTGCCCTTCATCCAGCGTGCTTTCTGAAAGGACATTCAGTGCCGCTGGAGGTTTTGTCACAGACAAAAGAGTGCGTCTGTCCACCGACTCTGTAGACCAGCTGACATATTTTTTTTTTCCATATAAAAGTTTTATTGGAGTTCACACATGAATAGTTACAGAAATACAAAAATAAAAAAAAGAAAAAGAAAAAAAAAGAAATTTGCAGAATTGACAATAAACAATTCAAAGTGAAATATTATTGTAGACTGAAAAGGGGGTCACTTGTGCGGACTCCATTTTCCAATAACATTTATAAATTCCTAAACTAACATAAAACATGGCAGCACTACAGTATTACACATTGAAGCATCTTATATCAAGGCTCCAGACTCGACAAACACCCTCCATCCCTCCCATGTGTCAGAAAATTGGCTCATCGAGTTATTCGCGGTATGGAACATTTCCTGGCAGTGGCGTAACTAGAAACCTGAGGGCCCCGGTGCAAGAATCCACGAAGGGCCCCCCCAACCCCCCCAACAAAAGATCCATATTTTTACCTTTTTTTTTTCCTGCAATATAATAAAGATAGTATTGCCCCCAGCTCACATGGATATATATATTGCCCCAGCTCACATGGATATATATATTTCCCCCAGCTCACATGGACATGTAGCGCTGTGGTAAAACTCTTGCTGTGGCAGTACCTATTTTTGGCCACAAGATGGAGACTATCGCGATCAGAGATACTGGATATTGGGACTACAATGTCCGGCATGCTTTGCAAGAAGACAGGAAGTGGGTGGGGACTGAACACTTACATCCTCTGCCTCGTGGAGAAAGTTCCAGAGCGCGCCAGGGAAGGAAAGAGAGCAGATGCATCGAAGAGTTTACGAGAGGGCCTAGGCCAGAGACCAAGAGAGACCGGTTAGTCCAGAGAAGATCACCCAAGCTGAGGAGAAGAAGACCCGCCGGGATCCAGGCATTGCTGCAGACCGGAGGAATCGAACGGAGAGCAAGCGGTGAGCTGGAAAAGCTGTGTGGAGTCAGACAACGGATCCGGCCGCTAGTATCCCCAGTCAAGATCGGGTGGAGAGACGTCCTGGGTCAGCGGAGCCTAAAGCAATCGCCGGATGGGTGAGAGGCCTCCAAGGCTGTTTTATGATTAAAGGACGCTCTGCTGTTTTCTCTTTAAAGTCCACAGGGCCCCAACTGACTAGTCGAAGACCTTCCTTTAATAAACTAATACACCTGGCTTACATACACACTACCACAGTACCTACCACACACACAGATACACTTTTCACATTCTGGGACTTAACCTGTGCAGGACTCATTTCCTTTTGCGAATCGGAACGGGGGTTAAAGACAAAGATACGTTCCGAATACATTTTTCTCTTTTTCCGCTGCGCGTTTGCCGTAATACAAAGGGATTGAATGTTTGGGGTTTTGCTACGTGTCCCTTTTCTGAACTATCGGGAAATTGCATTGCTTTTATGTTCGGTTGCGAATATTTTATTTTCCGAAATACGAAGCCTCGTGTTTTGTTTCTTTTCCGCTACGCGTTTTACCGGGATACGAAAATACTGTAATAATACTTGTGAATACCGTGTTTCAACATCTGCTCAAACATTTTAGTAAACTATATAAATATAAAAACTCACAACTGTGTTGGAGTATATTTATTCCCTAGTGCGGGGAGACTGACCCGTGGTTCATTTTCAGCGGCTCCTCCGGGAGTGAGCGCTACACGTGGGGGCTCGTTTCCGGGATCCAGTCTCTGGAAAAACTGCATCTAAAGGGTTAAATATGGATCCAGACACTGTTGCCGAGTGGTGTGGGGAGCACAGTAGCCAGTCAGAATGTTGTATAGTTATGGATATTCCAGCAGACACTTGGGCTGAAGATCAGATTCGCCAGGCCGTGGCCACGCTAGCACCAGATCATCGGGGGTTAATACTGGACATTGAAAAAAACCCAGATACTTCTCACATGTATGTTCTTCTCGAATGGAGAAAGGGTGTTCCGCCATGTTTCAGGGCACGAGCGTGAAACTGGCCGAAGAGGTGGAAGTCCAACTAATTAAGCCAAGTACGCCACGTGGCGAATCCGCAAGTGTTTCCGCGCCTAGTCCGTTGGCCATGATAGGGCCTGAATTTATCGTGGCTATTGGAGATCTACTGGTTAAATGTCAGAAAACAAGCCCTCCTCACACTAACTTCGGTTATCGACGGTTAAGAAATTTTACAGGAAACGTACCAACTCCGGCGGGAGAAGAAACCTTTGAAGAATGGGTGGAACAGGCGATGCAGGCTCTGGATGAGTGGGATGTCCCTGAGGCCCAGAAAAAGCAAAGGATCACCGAGAGCTTAAAGGGACCTGCGTCAGAGGCGGTGAGAAACCTAAAACTGAGTAGAAAAGATTGTACTGCTTTGGATTATTTAAACGTTCTTGAAGAAGTTTTTGGGCGAACTGAAAAGGCGGCCGAATTGGTATATCAGTACGAACACACCTATCAGAGAAGAGGTGAAAGGATGACCGAGTACATGAGGCGCCTGGATAAGATTCTACACCAGATACTCCTGAAGAAAGGGGCCGAACCGGCCGAGGTAGATAAGATCCGAATAAAACAGATCCTGAGGGGCTCTCAACCTCTAGATCCAGTGATGATGCAGCTGAGAAGCAGAGCAGGTAACCAAGAGTTAAAGTACCTGGAACTGATCCGAGTTGTACGAGAGGAAGAGGCTTTACTAGAAGAGAAATCTTTCAGGCGGGGGGAAAGGGTATGCACAACCTGTGAGACATAACGACGGTCTGCAGCCTGAAAGCGACTCTCTAGATACCTATGGATCTGATGAGGACGAACAAGAACACCTAGTTGTTTTTAAATCTACAGAGAGGGCTGCTAAAGAATCGAACCTCCCTGAACGGGGTGAATTGTCCAAAACCGTCAAGGAAGTTCAGGAAGCTCAAGTTGAATTGCAACAAGCGCACGCGGAACTGTGTCGGGTATTGATGAAGGTGACAGAGATGCAGGCAGAAATGCAGAAATTCCTCACAGGTATGCAGACGACGGGAGCTGCTGTGGCGTCTGGTCCAAACTCTTTAACCAAATCTCAACAAGTAACTACGTCTCCGCTCTCTAAGAAGAGATGTTTTGGGTGTGGAGAAATGGGCCATTTCCACGCACAGTGCAAAGGCCAAAAGCCTGAGAAGGATAGAGTCAAGGGACTGTTGGAAGCCCTGGAGGGACTGTTATCTACCTCACCGGCGGGAAACGCCAGAGGGCACCAGTGAAGGAGCAACCTGAGTGCCCGAGGGTTGAACCCCGCTCCAGAAATCAAGCAAAGGCTAAAAGGGCGAAAAGGCCCAAAGCCGAGCCGACTGTAGAGCCTGCCAGGACTGAAAGAGTCACTCCCTTAGCATCCGGGTCTGCGTCATGGGGAAGCAATGCACACCCAAAACCTGCACGGGCCAAGAAAAAGGCCAGGGTACAACAAACTGGGTCTAAGTGTCCGGATACCGCCACCAAGTTTCCCGACCAACTGATAGGTCCTTCTCCTATTGTGCCAATCCAAGTGGAAGGAGTCTACACCAAAGCCCTGTTGGATTCAGGGGCTCAAGTGACATTGATCTACAGAGACTTCTACGAGAAACACTTAAAGCACATTCCTCTGCAAGAATTGAAGGATTTGGAAATATGGGGTATCGGCACTGAGAAACTCCCTTATGACGGGTACCTGCAGGTGAAGTTGGAGATCGGATCTGAAGTCATCGGGCAGTCTGGGGGTTGTGATGCATTGGCTATTGTGTGTCCTCGACCCTCGGGTGCGAACAGAAGCTCCCTGATAGTGGGGACGAATACTGACCTAGTGCGGCGTCTCCTGACGCCTATCGTGTTGGAAGAAGGTTCAACTCAAGGAGTACACCCAATGTTACGTCCGGTCTATCAGAGGATGGTCGAAGAACGAAAGGCACCTGCCGAGGTGGAAGACTGTGGAGACTGGGTGGAACAGAGAAGGTTCTGCAAGCAGGAGAAGTAGCGAGTTTCCGGGCTTCAGTCAAGTTGAATGGATCGCAACCAGGCCCCTATGTGGTGCTGGAACCGATTTTGATCATGGGAGTGAAACCGGAGTCGAAGTAATTCCTGAAATAATCTCCACCAAAGCTCTGAAGAGAACACGAGGAAGAGTCTCGGTCAGTGTGTGCAACGTGACGGATTTTCCAGTAGTCCTTAAAGCACGAATGCCTATTGGGCAAGTAGAGTCTGCTACACCCCTCTCTACCGATTCAGGAGGGGGAGAGGGTAAAGAGATTCCAGATGAAAGATTCTACCCCAAGGACGCTCCTATTTCACCTGAATGGAAGAAACGTCTTCAGTCTCAAGTTCTAAAGTGGAAGGAATTGTTTTTCAAAAGATGAGTTCGATGTGGGCCTAGCTAAGAGTACTGAACACCGCATTCGATTACAAGAAGACAAGCCGTTTCGCGAAAGATCAAGGCGAGTTCCGCTAGGAGACTTAGATGATCTGCGAGAGCAGCTGAACGAGTTACAGAGAACCAAGGTGATTCAAGAGTCCAGGAGCCCGTATGCATCTCCTATAGTGTTGGTCCGGAAGAAAAATGGTTCTGTCCGCTTATGCATAGACTATCGCACATTGAACCGGAGAACCATCCCCGATCAGTATGCCACTCCTCGGATTGAAGATGCCCTACAGTGTTTGTCTGGAGCAAAGTGGTTTAGTGTACTAGACCTGCGAAGTGGGTATCACCAGATACCAATGCATCCTGAAGACAAGGAGAAAACTGCGTTCATCTGTCCACTGGGGTTCTTTGAATTCAACAGGATGCCTCAAGGCCTTACGGGGGCTCCAGCCACGTTCCAACGGTTGATGGAGAAGACAGTCGGGGATATGAATCTAATCGAAGTATTAGTGTACCTGGATGACATAATTGTGTTTGGGAAGACTCTGGAAGAACATGAGCAACGTTGGGAAAGGTCTTGAAGAGGCTCCATGAAGAGGGGCTGAAACTGTCTCTGGAGAAATGCCAATTCTGCCTACCATCTGTTACGTATCTGGGACATGTGGTCTCAGCGGAAGGTGTTTCAACAGACCCTCGGAAGTTGGAGGCCGTAGCTTCTTGGCCTAGACCCCGAAACGTCACTGAGCTTAGATCTTTCTTGGGATTCTGTTCATACTATCGAAGATTTGTGGGAGGATTCGCAAAAATAGCCCAACCACTGAACAAACTCCTGCAGAAGGAAACCACAGAAGAAGGCTGTAAGGTCTCTGACAAAAACCCTTCAGCTCCGGGGCCAAGGAAAGCTCGAGAGTCTATACAAGGTGAATGGACCAGTCAATGTGAAGGAGCTTTCGTAAAGCTGAAAGAGAGCCTAACCCGAGCTCCTGTTTTGGCCTATGCGGACCCTCACAAGCCGTATGAACTACATGTGGATGCCAGCCGAGAAGGTCTGGGAGGAGTCCTATATCAGGAGTATGGTGGGTTGCTGAGGCCTGTGGCGTACGTGAGCCGGAGCCTTGCACCTTCAGAGAAGAACTATCCTACTCACAAGCTGGAGTTCCTAGCCTTGAAGTGGGCAGTGGTGGACAAGTTGAAAGACTATCTGTATGGAGCTGAGTTCGTGATCAAGATGGATAACAATCCTCTTACCTACATCCTTACTACCGCAAAACTGGATGCAACGGGACATCGGTGGTTGGCCGCTCTGTCAGGGTTTCAGTTCAGCCTGAAGTATCGCCCTGGGGTGAATAATCGAGATGCTGATGCGTTATCGAGAAGACCCTATACTACAGAATGGACTCAGTTGACTCCAGACGGGGTGCAAGCTTTGTGCCAAGGGACAGAGCGCCGGGTCAAAGGAGGGATTGAAGCGGAGGCCATAGGAGTTATGGCTGCAGCTGTTCCTGAATTCTATTGTAACCCTACGCAGTTAAGGGATGAAAGTTTACCTACCTTTTCGAGACAGGACCTAAAAGCGGATCAGGCCAGAGACCCTTTAATTGCCTTGACCATAAAGGCTCTGTCTGCAAACCAGCGAGAGATTTTGTTAACCAACTCCCCGAGTGGAGCCAGATTGGTCTACAAAGAGTGGGAGCGGTTAAAGATGTTGGATGGGGTGGTCTACCGAAGGGGCCCCTCAGCCAACTCTGAAGAGATTCAACAGTTGTTCCTCCCTACTAAACATAGGGAGAGTGTGCTGCGATCACTACATGATGAACATGGACATTTGGGTGCAGAGAGAACTTTTAAGCTGGTACGAGATAGGTTCTATTGGCCTTGTATGAGGGCTGAAGTAGAAAGCTATTGTCATTCCTGTCTGAGATGTATTCAGAGAAAGACTCTACCGACCCGAACTGCTCCAATGAGCCATCTGCAGAGCCAGGGACCCATGGATTTGGTGTGCATTGACTTCTTGTGCTTAGAGCCGGATGCTAGTGGGCAAGGGAACATTCTAATAGTGACTGATCATTTCACTCGTTACGCCCAAGCTTTCTCCACGAAAGATCAACGCGCTCCGACTGTAGCCAAGGTGTTGATGGAAAAGTTCTTTGTTCACTACGGACTGCCAAGGAGGATACACTCTGATCAGGGTAGAGACTTTGAAAGCAGACTGGTGGGGCAGTTGTTAGAGCTGTTGGGAATCCAAAAGTCCCGAACCACACCATATCACCCTCAAGGTGATGCTCAGCCTGAAAGGTTTAATCGCACATTGCTAAACATGCTGGGGACCTTGTCGAATGTGGAGAAGCAGAGTTGGAGTCGTCACATAGCTACTCTGGTGCATGCATATAACAGTACGGAGAGCGATGCAACTGGATATTCACCGTACCGTCTTATGTTCGGAAGAGAGGCTCGACTGCCGGTTGATTTGGCATTTGGGTTATCTCTAGACCAGACGTCAGTAGCTTCCCATAGAAACTACGTGGATAGACTTCGGAAAAATTTGGCTTCTGCATTTGAACAGGCCCGGTTGACCTCGGGAAACAGGGAGCAAAGAAACAAAAGGAACTATGACTTGAAGGTCCGGATACAAGATCTACAACCTGGTGATAGGGTCCTACTGAAGAACTTGGGTGTTGCTGCAAGACACAAGTTGGCGGATAGGTGGAGTTCCCAGGTTTACATTGTCTGCAAACAGCTACCAGGTCTACCAGTGTATCAGATTCGCCCGGATGGAAAGGCTGGGCCTCTCAAGAACTGGCACCGGAATCATTTGTTACCTTTGAGGGAGGCTGTGAGAATGCCAGTTGGGGATGAACCGCCTCTGCCAAATCCGCCTGTTCCATGTTTGCCTCCTGTTACCCGGTCTCAACAGACTCGGGTTGTCGAGGAGAGTGAAAGGGACAGTGAGGAAGAAAGTTTCTGTCTGGACTGGATACGTTCACCGGAGCCTGAAGAGATTACCTCAGTTCCTGAACGATGGGAGAGTAATTTGAGGCCTGAAGCTCCTGAATTCTTGTTGGAAGTCCCTGAGACTGTTGATATCCCTGAGCCTCTTGAATTTCAGTTTGAAGTCCCTGAGGATGTGGGGATCTCGGTAGTTCTGGAAGCTTACTCAGGTGATTATAGTTCTATGCCTTCACTGGAGGGATCATACTCTGAAGAAACGTCTGCTCCAGTGATAGAGAGAAGAATGGAGCCAACGCCTATAGTACTTCCACCTGAAGAGGAACTGATTGAGCCAGAACCAAAACGCTCTGTTCGACCGCCCCAACGACTCACCTACGACTCACCAGGACATAGCACTGAAGAGGCCATCACCACGGTGCGGAGGTTGCCCGAAGTGTCTGCTATGCTAGCTGAGGTAGCCCAAAATATGAGTCAACTTGAGGAAGTGTTCCTAACCCACTGCCTGTATGCTGCTGAACCTGTACATGTTGTGTAAATTGTATTTAAATATTGTGGAAATGTAGTGTAACTGTTGTACCTCCTTGGAGAGACCCAAGAGTTTTAGGAGGGGGAGAGTGTAGCGCTGTGGTAAAAATCTTGCTGTGGCAGTACCTATTTTTGGCCACAAGATGGAGACTATCGCGATCAGAGATACTGGATATTGGGACTACAATGCCCGGCATGCTTTGCAAGAAGACAGGAAGTGGGTGGGGACTGAACACTTACATCCTCTGCCTCGTGGAGAAAGTTCCAGAGCGCGCCAGGGAAGGAAAGAGAGCAGATGCATCGAAGAGATTACGAGAGGGCCTAGGCCAGAGACCAAGAGAGACCGGTTAGTCCAGAGAAGATCACCCAAGCTGAGGAGTAGAAGACCCGCCGGGATCCAGGCATTGCTGCAGACCGGAGGAATCGAATGGAGAGCAAGCGGTGAGCTGGTAAAGCTGTGTGGAGTCAGACAACGGATCCGGCCGCTAGTATCCCCAGTCAAGATCGGGTGGAGAGACGTCCTGGGTCAGCGGAGCCTAAAGCAATCGCCGGATGGGTGAGAGGCCTCCAAGGCTGTTTTATGATTAAAGGACGCTCTGCTGTTTTCTCTTTAAAGTCCACAGGGCCCCAACTGACTAGTCGAAGACCTTCCTTTAATAAACTCACTGGCCAGTTGAACAGTACCCGGGTACCACACACACACAGATACACTTTTCACATTCTGGGACTTAACCTGTGCAGGACTCATTTCCTTTTGCGAATCGGAACGGGGGTTAAAGACAAAGATACGTTCCGAATACATTTTTCTCTTTTTCCGCTGCGCGTTTGCCGTAATACGAAGGGATTGAATGTTTGGGGTTTTGCTACGTGTCCCTTTTTCTGAACTATCGGGAAATTGCATTGCTTTTATGTTCGGTTGCGAATATTTTATTTTCCGAAATACGAAGCATCGGGTTTCGTTTCTTTTCCGCTACGCGTTTTACCGGGATACGAAAATACTGTAATAATACTTGTGAATACCGTGTCTCAACATCTGCTCAAATATTTTAGTAAACTATATAAATATAAAAACTCACAACTGTGTTGGAGTATATTTATTCCCTAGTGCGGGGAGACTGACCCATGGTTCATTTTCAGCGGCTCCTCCGGGAGTGAGCGCTACAGACATATATTGCCCCCAGCTCACATGGACATATATTGCCCCCAGGCCACACATGGATATATTGCCCCAGCTCACACATGGATATTTTTGCCCCCAGCTCATGGAAATACTGCCCCAACACATGGATACTGCCCCAGCACATGGATATACTGCCCCAGCTCTGCCCCCCAGCTCATGGATATACTGCCCCAGCTCTGCCCCCCAGCTCCTCATGGATATACTGCCCCAGCTCTGCCTCCCAGCTCATGGATATACTGCCCCAGCTCTGCCCCAGCTCATGGATATACTGCCCCAGCTCTGCCCCCCAGCTCATGGATATACTGCCCCAGCTCTGCCCCAGCTCATGGATATACTGCCCCAGCTCTGCCCCCCCAGCTTATGGATATACTGCCCCAGCTCTGCCCCCCAGCTCATGGATATACTGCCCCAGCTCTTCTCCCCCAGCTCCTCATGGATATACTGCCCCAGCTCATGGATATACTGCCCCAGCTCATGGATATACTGCCCCAGCTCTTCTCCCCCAGCTCCTCATGGATATACTGCCCCAGCTCTGCCCCAGCTCATGGATATACTGCCCCAGCTCATGGATATACTGCCCCAGCTCTGCCCCCCCAGCTCCTCATGGATATTCTGCCCCAGCTCATGGATATACTGCCCCAGCTCTGCCCCCCCAGCTCCTCATGGATATACTGCCCCAGCTCTGCCCCCCAGCTCATGGATATACTGCCCCAGCTCTGCCCCCCAGCTCATGGATATACTGCCCCAGCTCTGCCCCCCAGCTCCTGATGGATATACTGCCCCAGCTCTGCCCCCCCCAGCTCATGGATATACTGCCCCAGCTCTGCCCCCCAGCTCCTCATGGATATACTGCCCCAGCTCTGCCCCCCAGCTCATGGATATACTGCCCCAGCTCTGCCCCCCCAGCTCCTCATGGATATACTGCCCCAGCTCTGCCCCCCAGCTCATGGATATACTGCCCCAGCTCTGCCCCCAGCTCCTCATCATGGATATACTGCCCCAGCTCTGCCCCCCCAGCTCCTCATCATGGATATACTGCCCCAGCTCTGCCCCCCAGCTCATGGATATACTGCCCCAGCTCTGCCCCCCAGCTCCTCATGGATATACTGCCCCAGCTCTGCCCCCCAGCTCATGGATATACTGCCCCAGCTCTGCCCCCCAGCTCCTCATCATGGATATACTGCCCCAGCTCTGCCCCTCCAGCTCCTCATCATGGATATACTGCCCCAGCTCTGCCCCCCAGCTCATGGATATACTGTCCCCAGCCCAGCTCTTACCTGCTCTGCTGGCCCCAGGCCCAGGGCAGGCTCCGCCGGCGTCTTCTCCTCCTTGGCGAGTGGCCGCTGGAAACATGCAGCTTGGCCGCTCGCCAGAAACCACCTGATCAGCGCGAGGTCTCGTGCGCTGGTCAGGTGGTTTCTCTCCCACGTGAACGGCCAAGCTGCATGTCAGCGGCTGCTCGCGTAGGGAGAGGGACGGCCAGTGTGCGGCTCCCAGATTCCGGCGCTGATTGCCGGAATCTGGCGGCGGCGCTGGGCCCCCCTCCAGTGGCGGAATGCCAGGGCCCGGTCGCAACTGCGACCGCTGCGACCCTGGTACTTCCGCCACTGTTTCCTGGTATTTAAAGACATCTTCGAGGGCAACCATAACTTCTTTCATAGAGGGGCATAGTGAGGAACGCCAATGTCTCGCTATAACTATTTTTGCTGTCCCAAGTACCATGGAGATAAACTTCCTATGACGGGTCTGAATGTTAATGGGTAAAAGATGTAAGAGGTACATTTTCGGGCAAAGTGGGAGTATGAGTGAAGTACAATGGGAAAGCAGCCTATTTATCTTTTCCCAATATCCCCCCAGTATGGGACATAGCCAAAATGTATGAAGGAGAGAGCCAAGACCGGTAAGGCATCTCCAACATAAGCCTGAATTCCCTGAAATATGGGCCAACCGGTTTGGTGTTAGATACCATCTGCACAACAGTTTGATGTGGGCCTCACGGAAGTTGGTGCTTCTAGAATATTTGTATATTGTTTCCATGGCATATGACCAATCCTCTATGGAAAGTGAGAAACCCAAATCTTTTTCCCATTTAACCATATAAGGTAATTTTTTAGGTGGGGTCGGAGTTATTAGGCTTTGGTAACAAAGAGATAACGGTTTCATTTGACATTTCCTTCCCATACATAGTTTGTGAAAAGCTGAAAGATTCGTAGGTGTGAAAGAGGTCAGGCCCTTCTGGGTTAAAGCATGTTTCACACGAAGGTATGTGAAACAGTCACGCGGTGGGATGGCAAACTCCTGTACCAGGTCAGGGAAGGATTTCAGGGAGCGGGGTGTAAGGAGCTGCCACACATGAGTCAAGCCGCGCAAAAACCAGGAGTCTAAACATAAGTCAGGGATAATGCGACACAAAACTCTTAAGTGGGCGAAGCAGAGTAAATCATAAGGCCGTAACAAAGGACGACCCCACTGGCGCCAGGACATGAGGGAGAGCATCGATGCGGGTAACAGTCCCATGGTGCTATTCCGGGGTAGTAATTTAAGCCACATCAGGTCATGAAGTCGGTATGGGAAAATCATGGCATTCTCCAACTGCAGCCAGAGTGGTGGTTCTTTCAGGTGCATTGAGGACAACAGTTGGGCTAGTAAGGCTGCTTTATAATAAGACTGTATATCCAGAAAACCCAACCCTCCATTACGTCGCGGCGCGGTAACCGTAGAGGCCGACACCCGAGGGGGTTTCCCCTTCCAAATATGCGCGTGGAGTAATTTTTGCAGACGGAGCAATAAATGCGTCGGGATAAAAACAGGGATAGTTCTAAAATAATATAAAACTTGGGGTAGGATACACATCTTTATAGCCGCCATACGACCCAACCAAGATGAATCATTTGTGCTCCAGTTGGAGAGCTGTGTCTCTATGGAGTTCAATAGTGGCGTAAAGTTTTCCTTAAGGATGGTGCCTCGCGATTTAGAGAGGGAAATACCTAAATATTTTAAAGAGTTAGAGCGGCAATCGAAAGGGTACGTACTACGCAGGGAGCAGAGGGAGGAAGCAGCAATGTTTATGGGGAGAGCTTGTGTTTTACAATAGCTGGTTTAGCCTCGTGCAGGTCGCGAAATAAAGCCTGGCGTTTGTACGGGGTGTTCAAGTCACGAGCATTTAAAGAATAAATCTGGAAATGAGGTTTACTCATTGTTAATTATTAGGCTTGTGCACCGATTTTTTTTTCGGTTCGATTCGGTTCGATTTGTTCGGATGTTTAAACTTTTCGATTCGGCTCGTTTCGACCGATTTCTGTTTCGATTCGGTTCGGCTCGACTCGTTTTTCGTGTACATTTTTTCTTCGGAATATCGACCATTTTTCGTATTTTCGTGTCACTTTGCTCGTTTTTTGTATCGACTTTTCGTGATTTCGGGACTTTTCGTTTTTTCGGAATGTCTGTTCTCCTCGACCATTTTTCGTATTTTCGTGTCACTTTGCTCGTTTTTTGTATCGACTTTTCGTGATTTCGGAAATTTTTGTTTTTTCGGAACGTCTGTTCTCCTCGTTTCAAAGCTGTCTAACTCTATTCGTTTTGACGTAAACTACTATGGTTTACTTTTTTATACTTTATATATTTTTTTATAATAAATTTTTGGTTTGTTTTTCGGATCCGATAATTCATTCTGTCGATATGATAATTCTGGCGATTCTATCGTGTTTTTTTAAATTAAATAAAGATCCTTTTTTTCTTCTGAATATACATTTCACAACTTTATTTAATCACATTAAAAAATGGTATGAAAGCCAAGGAACAAAAAAAAAAGAACAAAACGATTTAAAAAACGCTAAACTGACCCGAATGGTCTGACTTTAAAAATAAAAACCAGAACAAAAAGCTTTTAAAATGGAAAAATAGTTGATCAAAATGATCTGAGCCGAAAAAAAAAAAAAAAAAAAAAAGATTTAAAACAGACAAAAAAAAATTAACCATTTCGCTGCTGAGGCATTTCACGGCATCCCTTCACGCCTGTGTGCGGCACTGCGGTCTGCTGCTGAGTTAATTTTTAACAGTTTCGCTCCTCTTGTTTAAACGCGTTTTTTTGAAGCCTTTTTTTATAATATGACCCAGACATGTTATATATCGTTCTTTCCGGCAGACTCGGCAGATGATTCATAATATATCATTATCATATGTATGCGTCATGTCCTGTCTGTATATTATAACAAAAAATGCAATAAAATTAGAATTTTCAATGTTTGTTTTACAAGGTGTAAAGTGTTTTTTTCACATTTTAACATGCGAGTGTTTGCGGTTATATTTTATGAGTTGCGTTTGTTAAAAAAAATTGAAATGGGGACTTGTTATATTTTTTTGGGTGAAAATTACACTATTTTTAACAAACGCACCCCATACAAAAATCCTTAGTGCAGCATCATTGTTCACATTATAATTGAAATGGCAACAATATTGCTGCATTAACAAAACAAAACAAAAAACCTGTTTATTTTTTTTTATATTTTAATTTTTTATAATTTTTAACATTGTCATGTTTGGTATTGTTGGAAAGGCCATGCTCTGGTCGATTCAAAGATACCAAACATTAAACAACCGATAGCTGCCGCGGATCGGGATATAGGGGGTTCCAATGAACCCCCTATCTCCACCATTGGTTGCAGTTAGGGGTTAACTCCAGAACTGACGTCATTGTGACGAGGTCTTGGGACTGTCGGCAGCTGCCGTTCCCCCACGCTGTTGTCTTCCTGCAAAGACGTGACCATGTTGGCGGGCAGCATCTTAGTGGGCAGCGGTGGGAGAGAGTGAGCTCATAGCTGGGAGGAGGTGTTGTGTGAAGCTGCAAACAGGGACAAATAAACTAGACCTGAGCCGCACTGAGGATCTTTGGGTTGTGTCGGAGAAGACTTCACGCAGTGCTGCCATCAATATTTTTTGATAAATTCTTGGTTATACAATGAATGTGACTGTAGACAAAAATCCATGTTGTTGTGACATCGCCTAAGCTTAACAAAACCAGGCCACGTCGGTAATCAAATCTAAAGGCAGTACAACAAGGTTGTTAGTGTGTGACATTTTTTGGCCAGGCAGGCAGTGTAGAATGTGCACAGTCACATTCATGGCCACAAATATGTTGACAAATTTATGACAAAGGGTCCATAGAAATGTCAATACATTTATGTACATATAATTTTAACAGTGTGGAAACCAAGCAATACATATTAACTTATTAAGTAAGGAAAAGCAACGCACACAAACAGGAAAATATAGAAAAAATAGAAAATTTATTTACAACATGTTGAAGGGAAGGGAACATGCCAAGGATGGCAAACTGCCCAACAGGGGCACAAACAACACAAACAAACATAGTGTAGTGGAAATAGACTGGAAGATGGCCGCCATTGTAAGCAGGGCGACCATCTTGTTCAGAATATTGGTTCACTTGAGATAATTAGGCAGTTTTTAGCTGAAATTAGAAGCAGGCATACATAGAAACTTAGGAATGTGCTGAGATTGGAAGAAAAACAATCAAAGCGCTGAGAAAGGTCTCTGCTGTTTTCGACACAGAGAAAGGATACATCAAGGTCGTTGGGGCCCGCAGAAATACAAAGGAGTATAGAGATCAGACCAGGTGCCTTTTGTAACAAATGAGTGAAGACGCTAGGGAACGGGGCGCAGCCCGGAACAGTGGGAGCAACTAATTATGATTCACTGAAACTAACATGAAGTTTGCCAAATTACAGCCAAATTAATGAAATGTCTTTTGTATTAGCCAAAGGGAGGTACTAACCCACGTGGGGTGGGATAGCGTAACCGGGAGGTGGGCTAATTGGGATGTACCTAATCATGTGTTTTCAGGTATAAAATCTCATGTCACTGTGAAAATCGCTGCTCATTCTTTGCGATTGAATCCTGTTTGAGCATCTGTTGTGATATCACAATAAAGTTTGCCTTTCCTGAAGAGACTCGTGTTCAGACAATACTTGCTCGTGTCCGGTCCGGCCTTGTCTTGAGTGAACCTGCAGATTCCGGTTACATTTCGGGAGGAGGCTGGTCTCACTGCCGCTCCAGGATGTCAGCGGCATTGCTTATATGCTCCCGCAATTCCTGGAGCAGTTCCTGGATGGCATCGATGGTTGTAACAGCCAGGCGTAGCTCGCCGATCGCCTCCCGATTTGTCATCCTGACACTGGAGGACGTGTCCGGTCTGGCTTCTCCTTCTATATATCTGTAGCGCTCACTCCCAGAGGAGCCGCTGAAATTGAACCTCGGGTCAGTCTCCCCGCACTAGGGAATAAATATACTCCAGCACCGTTGTGGATTTTATAAATTATATAGTTTACTAGAATAAATGGCATATAATGAATAACACGGTGTTCGAATATATATTTACAGTACTTCGTAATGTGGGAAACGCGCAGCGGAAAAAGAAATACGATGCTTCGGAATTCGAGAAACGCGCAGCGGAAAATAAATGGAAAATTATCTTTAACCCCTTTTTGATTGGTGAGTGAGTCCCGCACAGGTTGTGTCCCAGAATGTAAGTGTGTGTGTGTTATGGTACCCGGGTACACTATTCAACTGGCCAGTGAATTTCTCAAGAGGTATCTTCGACTAGTCAAGTTGGGGCCCTGTGGGTTTTGGAAACAAACAGCAGCGTGCTTTCTTGGTTTTACAACGGCCTAGAAGGCCTCTCACCCATCCGCCAGATACTTGGACCCAGGACGTCTCTCCGCTCGATATTGACTGGGCTCTCTTGGCTTCTGGATCTGCTGTCTGGCTTTCTGCTCCTGCCGCGACTTGTCCAGCTTACCGCCTGCTCTCCCAGTCCAATCGACCTGCGGTACTCCTTACTCGGGGTCCTCTGGCGTCCTCAATAGCAGCTTGGGTAATCTTGTGGATCACTGGGTCTCCCTTTGGTAAGGCCGAGTAACCCGATCTGTAACTCCATTAGGCCGCACCTGCGCTCCGGCCTGGACACGGTTACGTTCTGCAGCACTGTGTCTTGTCTCTCTCACTCCCTGGCGTGCTCTGCCGCTCTCTCCACGAGGCTCAGGATGTAAGTCCCTGTGTCCCTCCCACTTCCTGTGTCCGTTCCCAAAGCATGCCGGGAAATGTAGTCCCAATGTAATATTCAGTGTCTCACATTGCGCTTGTCTCCCTCCGGTGGCCAAAAATAGGTACTGCCACAATAAGGAATTAAACACAGCGCTACACTCTCCCCCTCCTAGAACTCTTGGGTCTCTCCAAGGAGGTGCAACAGTTACATTACATTTCAATACAATTTAGGCAACATATACAGGCTCAGCAGTAAGCATACAGTGGGTTAGATACACTTCCTCAAGTTGACTCATGCTTTGGGCTACCTCAGCTAACATAGCAGACACTTCGGGCAACCTTCGCACTGTGGTGACAGCCTCTTCAGTGCTATGTCCTGGTGAGTCGTAGGTGAGTCGCTGGGGCGTTCGAACAGAGCGTTTTGATCCTGGCTCAATCAGTTCCTCTTCAGATGGAAGTACTATAGGCGCTGGCTCAGTCCTTCTTTCTACCACTGGAGCAGACACCTCTTCGGAGTATGATCCCTCCAGTGAAGGCATAGAACTGTAGTCATAAGATTCAGCTTCAGGAACTACAGGGATTGCAATAGTCTCAGGAACTTCTAACTGAAATTCAGGAGCTTCCGGCCTCAAATTACTTTCCCAACGTTCAGGAACCGCGATAACCTCTTCAGGTTCCGGTGAGCGCATTCAGTCCAGACAAAAACTCTCTTCCTCACTGTCCCTTTCGCTCTCTTCGACAGCCCGGGTCTGCTGAGACTGAGTAACAGGAGGCAAACATGGAGCAGGCGGATTCGTCAGAGGAAGTTCGTCCCCAACTGGCATCCTCACAGCCTCTCTCAAAGGTAACAAATGATTCCAGTGCCAGTTCTTAAGAGGCCCAGCCTTTCCATCCGGCCAGATATGATACACCGGCAGACCCGGCAGTTGCTTGCAGACAATGTAGACTTGAGAACTCCATCTATCCGCCAACTTTTGCCTCGCAGCAGCACCCAAGTTCTTCAACAAAACCCTATCACCGGGTTGCAGATCCTGTATCCGAACTTTCAAGTCATAGTTCCTCTTGTTCCTTTGCTCCCTGTTTCCTGAGGTCAAACGGGCCTGTTCAAATGCAGAGGCCAGATTCTTTCGAAGTCTATCCACGTAATTTCTATGGGAAGCTACCGACGTCTGGTCTAGAGATAACCCAAACGCCAAATCAACCGGCAGTCGAGCTTCCCTTCCGAACATAAGACGGTACAGTGAGTATCCAGTGGCGTCACTCTCCGTACTGTTATATGCATGCACCAGAGTAGCTATATGACGACTCCAACTCTGCTTCTCTGTGTTTGAGGTTGTGTATAGAGATGCTGTGAGGCTGTGTATAGAGATGCTGATGAGGCTGTGTATGCCTTGCGGCGCCGAAGTGCGGCCTAGCTCCGGTGGGGGCCGCCATCTTGGATGGCGGCTCCACCCCCGGGTCCCCCCTCACTGCCTGACATCCTCACACATAGCGTGAGGACGTCAGATAGCCGGGGAACCCCTAGCTGCCCGGAATCCCCTGGTGGAGATAGGGGGTTCATTTGAACCCCGATATCTCTAGAACCGTGGCAGCTAAGGGGTCATGGAGGGTGTCAATCGAAAGGCCTGAGCATGATACCCAACATGACCAGGTGTAAAGTAATAAAAAAAATAAAAAAATACATGTATTTTTTTGTGTTATTTTTATTAATGCAACAATATTGGTCACATTTCAATTATAATGTGAACAATGATGCTGCACTAATAATTTTTTTCTATGGGGTGCGTTTGCTATAAATCACGTAATTCCCCCCACAAAATGTAACAAGTCCCCATTTCTAATTTTTGTACAAGCGCACCCCATAGAAAATATAACCGCAAACGCTCATGTGCTAAAATGTGAAAAAAAACACTTTACACACTGCAGATGATTTTTATTGCATTTTTTGTCATAATATACATATACCCGTATCTGCCTGGTTACATATACCCGTATCTGCCTGGTTACATATAGCCGTATCCGCCTGGTTACATATAGCCGTATCCGCCTGGTTACATATAGCCGTATCCGCCTGGTTACATATACCCGTATCTGCCTGGTTACATATACCCGTATCTGTCTGGTTACATATACCCGTATCCGCCTGGTTACATATACCCGTATCTGTCTGGTTACATATAGCCGTATCTGTCTGGTTACATATAGCCGTATCTGCCTGGTTACATATAGCCGTATCTGCCTGGTTACATATAGCCGTATCCGCCTGGTTACATTTACCCGTATCTGCCTGGTTACATATAGCCGTATCTGCCTGGTTACATATAGCGTATCTGCTGGTTACATATAGCCGTATCCGCCTGGTTACATATACCGTATCTGTCTGGTTACATATACCCGTATCTGCCTGGTTACATATACCCGTATCTGCCTGGTTACATATAGCCGTATCGCCTGGTTACATATAGCCGTATCCGCCTGGTTACATTTACCCGTATCTGCCTGGTACATATACCCGTATCTGTCTGGTTACATATACCCGTATCTGCCTGGTTACATATACCCGTATCTGCCTGGTTACATATAGCCGTATCTGCCTGGTTACATATAGCCGTATCCGCCTGGTTACATTTACCCGTATCTGCCTGGTTACATATACCCGTATCTGTCTGGTTACATTTACCCGTATCTGCCTGGTTACATATACCCGTATCTGCCTGGTTACATATAGCCGTATCTGCCTGGTTACATATAGCCGTATCCGCCTGGTTACATTTACCCGTATCTGCCTGGTTACATATACCCATATCTGTCTGGTTACATATACCCGTAACCGCCTGGTTACATATAACCGTATCTGCCTGGTTACATATACCCGTATCTGCTCTATTAAATAACCAAAAATATGTTTTCATTTCACTAAATTCCAAAATAAGCCACCAAAATCTTCAGCTCCAGCCCCATAGAGATCTTAATCCGGCCCTGCATACCACAACAAAACCTACACCATCCCTGAAAGCCACAACCAGGGCTTTTTTTGAGGAAGTACGTGCCGGTACACTGTACCGGCACCTCATCGCCAGCCGCCCTTTGCTTTTTAATTTTTGACAGCTCCGGTATCAGACTCTCGGAGTCGGAATCCAGAGCTGTCTGGTCGGCGGAGGGGCGGAGGGGCGGATCCAGCGGCCGCCGCGTTCTTTCCTTCTATGAGCGGCCACCTGCATGGATATCTGCCACTCGCCTGGAATCCATCCTCCAGCCAGCTGCGATCGAGATCGAGGAGTTCACATGAACTCCGCGATCTCTCAAGATCACGGCTGGCTATTGGATGAATCCCAGACGAGCGGCAGATATCCATGCAGGTGGCCACTCGAAGGAAAGAAAGCGGCGGCCGCTGGATCCGCCCCTCCGCAATAACTCCTGGCAGAGGTGACCTGGAGCAATATATCCATGTGAGCTGGGGCAATATATCCAGTGAGCTGGGGCAATATATCCATTTCAGCTGGCCTGGGGCAATATATCCATGTGTGAGCTGGGCTGGGGCAATATGTCCACGTGTGAGCTAGGGCAATATATCTATGTGTGAGCTGGGGCAATATATGCATGTGTGAGCTGGGGCAATAGATCCATGTGTGAGCCAGGGCAATATATCCATGTGTGAGCTAGGGCAATATATCCATGTGTTAGCTGGGGCAATATATCCATGTGTGAGCTAGGGCAATATATCCATGTGTGAGCTGGCCTAGGGCAATATATCCATGTGTGAGCTGGGGCAATATATCCATGTGTGAGCTGGAGCAATATATCCATGTGTGAGCTGGGGCAATATATCCATGTGTGAGCTGGCCTGGGGCAATATATCCATGTGTGAGCTGGGGGCAATACATCCATGTGTGAGCTGGAGCAATATATCCATGTGTGAGCTGGGGCAATATATCCATGTGTGAGCTGGGGCAATATATCCAGTGTGAATAAAGGAGTATTTATTAGGACGTGAAAAATCGTCATAATAATCAGTTTTTCCCCGGGGCGTGAGAGTACCCCCACAACATGCCACTAAAAAAGTAGAACACACAGCAGGTGGCACAGTGTGTTCAAATCTTTCCGGCACACACAGGGTAAATCCATAAAATACAATATTCTGACTCTGAACACTCTGGCAAGGAGGGGGTTAACAGGCCCAGAAAGAGCCTCTTATAAAGTGAAGCTGCTCACTCAGCGTCTGCGCTCGTGTAATTAAGTGCGAGGCGGCAGCCGCAGGCGATGTATATTACTCTGTAAATGGAAGCAGAGAAGGGGAAATATTCAATAAATCATGAAAAATGCCAACGCGCTCCGCGCCGCTTAATATCCCTCCTGTGACTGCGAATAAATTAATCCGGGGCGAGCGGCTGCTCCGTAATCAGCGCATGGAATATTGCTGTGGGCATTAGGCAGGCATCTCATCCTTAACACCTCCACTGCCAGTGCATCTCACCGAGCTGGACCCAGGAGCGGCGGCCGCACCACTCCGGGTGTTCTCCTTGGCATAAACCTGGCGCGGGAAACTGGTTTAAATATCTGAGCAGTATCAATCAATGCAGGAACTGCTGGAACAATTCAATGTTCTTGAACCCAGGACATTCTTAAAAATGAGAGAAATCTCAATGTATCCTTCCTGGGAAAACACTTTGGGCTACATTACATATTTCGTGGTAAAACCGAGACGCTAGAGAGAAAAAACTGTGCCCGCATTTTACCGCTAGATTACAATGCAGGCGCTAAAAAAGCTGCCTGCATTGTCATTGGGGGCCAGTGGTGGAAGTACCAGGGTCGCAGCGGTCGCACTTTCCCTGGCATTTCGCCACTGGGGGGGCCCAGGCAGCTGCCAGATTCCGGCAATGAGTGCCGGAATCTGGGAGCAGCGCCGCCGGCCGTTCCTCTCCCTACGAGCGGCCGCCGGCTTGCAGCTTGGCCGCTCGCCTGGAATGGGAACCACTTGACAAGCGCAGCGAGAACGCGGCTGCGCTGGTCAGGTAGTTCCCTGCGAGTGGCCTCGCTGCATGCTGGTGCCGCTCGTAGGAGTAAGAACGGCCGCAGTGGTGAGAGCTGGGGGCAAATACATCCATGTCTGAGCTAAGGGAAAATATATCCATGTGAGCTGGGGCAAATGCATACATGTGAGCTGGGGGCAAATACATCCATGTGAGCTGGGGAAAATACATCCATGTGTGAGCTGGGGGCAAATGCATCCATTATGTGAACTTGGGGGCAAATACATCCATGTGTGAGTTGGGGCAAATGCATCCATGTGAGCTGGGGGCAAATACATCCAGGTGAGATGGGGCAAATGCATTCATGTGAGCTGGGGGCAAATACATCCATGTGAGCTGGGGCAAATACATCCATGTGTGAGCTGGGGGCAAATGCATCCATGTGTGAGCTGGGGGCAAATACATCCATGTGTGAGCTGGGGGCAAATACATCCATGTGTGAGCTGGGGGCAAATACTGTACATCCATGTGAGCTGGGGCAAATACATCCATGTGAGCTGGGGCAAATCCATCCATGTGAGCTGTGGCAAATCTATCCATGGAGCAGGGGGCAATATATCCGTGTAAGCTGGGGCAGTACCATCTTTTTTATATTGCAGGAGAAAAAAAGTTAAAATATAGATTTTTTTTGGGGGTGGGGGCCCTTCATGGATTCTTACGCCACTGCTGAGGGCTAAGACCCAGAATGCGCGCGGCGGCGCTAAACGCCGCCGCGCGCATCCTCTCAATGGAGTCCATTGAAACAAACTGCGGCGGTCACATGACCTGTTCCCTGCGAGTGGCCTCGCTGCATGCTGGTGCCGCTCGTAGGAAGAAGAACGGCCACAGTGGTGAGAGCTGGGGGCAAATACATCCATGTGAGCTGGGGGCAAATACATCCATGTAAGCTGGGGCAAATACATCCATATGTGAGCTGGGGGCAAATACATCCATGTAAGCTGTGGCAAATCTATCCATGGAGCAGGGGACAATATAACCGTGTAAGCTGGGGCAATACCATCTTTTTTATATTGCAGGAGAAAAAAAGTTAAAATATAGATCTTTTTTTGGGGGTGGGGGCCCTTCATGGATTCTTGCACCGGAACCTCAGATTTCTAGTTACGCCACTGCTGAGGGCTAAGACCCAGAATGGGCGCGGCAGCGCTAAACGCCGCCGCGCACATCCTCTCAATGGAGTCCATTGAAACAAACTGTGGCGGTCACATGACCTGTCGGATCTCGCCTCGCGAGATCCGGCTGGTCAGCGTAGTGATACGCAGGGGGAGACTGGAGGGACTCCCCCCCCCCAGTCTCTCCCTGCTCCCACTAGACGGAGGAGGCGGTTGGAGCCGCGGGACAGGAGGTGAGTATATGACAACTTATTTATTTTTTTTGGCTGGTGTTAACGGATTGTGCAGAAGCGGAATCAGTTAGCACCACGTCCTGGCTGTGGTTAACTTTCCGCTGACCAGAGCCGGACGTTAATCAGCGTTAGGACTTTGTAATCCAGCGCAGATTAACACTTTGCGCTCCCCATGTTAAGTATAGGAAGCAGTGACGTGCGGTGAGGTCAGTGGCTGGTGAGGCACTGGCTATTATCAGAGCCAGATATACACAGGTTACGTAGGTTCAGGTTCAGTGCTCCCCAGGATCTGGCTGCTCTTAGCTCCCCAGAATCTGGCTGCTCTCAATGCTCCCCAGGATCTGGCTGCTCTCAATGCTCCCCAGGATCTGCGACATCCTCCAGGCAGCCGAGTGTCATGCTGAGGCCACACCCCGAGCACAGCCCCGCGCCCACTGACTGTGAGAGACAGCACCGTCACATGACTGTCCTGCGCCAATAAATGCACCCCATGCACCATGCAGGCGTGTTTTGAATGGCTTGAACCAATGGCGGTTTCCCGTTGGTCCAAGTTATTCCATAGCTCTCCCAGTGCCTCTGAGGCACTGGGAGAGCAATGTTCATTAAACAGACGCGCCGTGCTTCACACTTCTTGGCAGCCTACGCAATTTGTGATGGCGGGGGAACGAAGAGTGGGTGAGTTTTTTTATTTTATCAATTCAGCAGCACTTAATGGCAGGTGAGGCTCTGCCTCACCTGCCGCCCCTGACCGCACGTCCCTGATAGGAAGTGCAAAGTACAGTAACCTCGCGCAGAGAAGAGCAAGGTACAAAACGCTAACGGGTTACTTAACCCCTTAGTGTTTGGATTGAAATATGCGGTAAATACTTGGGTTAACGTTAATGCTCACGCAGGTGATACCAACGTTAGCTTTAAGAGTGTAATGTAGCCCTTTATAAATAAATAAATTGTATCCTTCCTGTAAAATCCTTTATAAATCGTTTTCCTCTCCCGGGATCCTCCCGTCCTGAACAGGTCACCAGAAGCGGATAGGAAAAAAACGCCTCATTGTGCCAGGCCCAGGATTCAAGAAGTTAAAAACATTAACCCTCTGTTCACCGGGATCAGCACTGTCTGCCTCGTGTGGCACGGAGAGGGTTAAATCTGCTTCACAGGCTGCCGTCCTGGGATCGATTTTCCGTCACGTCAGGAAACAGCAGAATAAACATATTTACCACAAATTGGCAAAAATGTAAAAAAAATCCTGTGCTCGGAGAAAGACAGGGGCGTAAAGGTCACCATGTGACGCGCGAGGAAAGGGCACCAAGTAACGGGCGACTGAGCGGCCTGCGCAGGATTAACCCCTCCTGACCTGGCTCGTCTCGGGTAGCACGTATAGGAATATCCGATTGAGCGTGTCTGTCCTGTCACAATGAAAGGGGAGCACATACAAGGAGCCCCTGAAATGTCCCATGATGCTTTGCCTTTAACGTTGCTTTTTCAGCTTTTTATATAACATCATTTTTTTGTTATTTATTTGATTTCGTTGCCGTTTATTTCTGCGACGCCAGCTGCTGGTTTCTGCCACATACCCTCATCACGCAACCACAGGGGCCCGGACACTGACCTGACCTGCGCGTCCGCCCTGATCATCTCGCCCAGGACAGGCAGACAGGCTGGGCTCAGCAGCGCTGCCAGCACAAGACGAAGCGAAGTGGGAACTCAAAGTGACATGTGCGTCTGGCTGCGTCCGAGAGGCCGAGCCAGGGATCGTTATAGCATCCATCCTCAGGACGAGACACTCAAACGACTCAATCTGCAGAGCGAGCGTCAGGAGACGTGCCGGGCACCGGGACATCGTGTTCTGCAGGAAAAACTCCAAGAGAAACAGATTATCCTCATTACTATTACAGCCTGTGTATGTATCAGCATGGAGTCAATCGGAGGCCCCCCAGCACCCCGAAAAAAGGGACCTACTAAGAAGGAATGCCCATAGAGAATAATGGGTCAGCGTGGAATGCCCATAGAGAATAATGGATCAGTGTGGAATGCACATAGAGAATAATGGGACAGAGTGGAATGCCCATAGAGAATAATGGGTCAGCGTGGCATGCCCATAGAGAATAATGGGACAGAGTGGAATGCCCATAGAGAATAATGGGTCAGCGTGGAATGCACATTGAGAATAATGGGACAGCGTGGAATGCCCATAGAGAATAATGGGTCAGCGTCGAATGCACATTGAGAATAATGGGACAGAGTGGAATGCACATAGAGAATAATGGGTCGAGTGGAATGCCCATAGAGAATAATGGGTCAGCGTGGAATGCACATAGGGAATAATGGGTCAGCGTGGAATGCCCATAGAGAATAATGGGTCAGCGTGGAATGCACATAGAGAATAATGGGACAGAGTGGAATGCCCATAGAGAATAATGGGTCAGAGTGGAATGCCCATAGAGAATAATGGGTCAGCGTGGAATGCCCATAGAGAATAATGGGTCAGTGTGGAATGCACATAGAGAATAATGGGTCAGCGTGGAATGCACATTGAGAATAATGGGTCAGAGTGGAATGCCCATAGAGAATAATGGGTCAGTGTGGAATGCACATAGAGAATAATGGGTCAGAGTGGATTGCCCATAGAGAATAATGGGTTAGCGTGGAATGCACATAGAGAATAATGGGTCAGCGTGGAATGCGCATAGAGAATAATGGGTCAGCGTGGAATGCACATAGAGAATAATGGGTCAGTGTGGAATGCACATAGAGAATAATGGGTCAGCGTGGAATGCCCATAGAGAATAATGGGTCAGAGTGGAATGCCCATAGAGAATAATGGGTCAGTGTGGAATGCACATAGAGAATAATGGGTCAGAGTGGATTGCCCATAGAGAATAATGGGTCAGCGTGGAATGCACATAGAGAATAATGGGTCAGCGTGGAATGCGCATAGAGAATAGTGGGTCAGCGTGGAATGCCCATAGAGAATAATGGGTCAGTGTGGAATGCACATAGAGAATAATGGGTCAGCGTGGAATGCGCATAGAGAATAATGGGTCAGCGTGGAATGCACATAGAGAATAATGGTTCAGCGTGGAATGCACATAGAGGGACACGTGGCACTGGTTTGTTCCAGCCCTGTACAGTTTAGTACCTGAGCTCACCGTCCACTCTAGCAGCCGTTGAGGGTGCGAAGCTGTGATTGTGCCAATAGTGCGGTAACGTTCACGCGCTGCGGAATCTGTGGCGCTATATAAATAAAGGGTAATAATACAGAGTCTGCTGAAGGTGGGACTTCATAGAGTGGATGGGATCAGAAGCTCCACTGGAAGGAGAAAGCAGAGTTAAGGCCCCCTCGGTGACTGGAATAACCGGAGAGTATAAAGAAGCCGAGCGATTAATAGAGAAGCTCTTTATTTGATGTTTGTAAACACATTCTTATCCAGTGCTTTGTATGTTATTTCTAGATGTATAGATTGCTTTTCATTTCGTGCTCCTGATCCTCATATGGATTTTAGAAGGCTTTTGCACTGATGTGCAAGTGAGAAGGGTCTGCGGCCCCTCGGCCCCCTTGGGATTTGGCGGCTCAGTGTGCCTGACGCCCGCACAGGTCATCAGTTTATGAGAAACATTAAGATTCCCCAAGGCCTCAAGCCAGCCTCGCCTGAGCGAGCCAGCAAGCGTGGGCACCGTGATACCAGGAGGGCGAGAAGAGAGCGAGTGGGATCAGTGCAGAAATAATACAGGAATAACACCTCCTGCGCCGCATCCCGTCCCCTCGCAAAGGCGCCGCTTTGTGCCCCATTTACCCGCCACCACAGATACCGATCAAAGCCCCAGAAACCCATTTAACCGATATCTGAAATATCTTAAGAATTATACCCCTATCCTCTTCTTACACTTCTCCCATGTAAGTTACCTTCTTAAACCTACAAACCCCCCAAGCTCCCCCACCCGCCCCGACCCCCCCTCCCTTTTCCCGTAAATGAAAACACAACAAAGTATTGGCATTTTGAAAAGGTCACGTCTTTTATTACTTAAGGCCAAATTCTTTGCCTCTAAGGCAGAATTATTATTATCGATCCTCGTATGCCAAATACGCTACACCAGATAACACTGGCAGCCAGATAACACTGGCAACTGCAATGCACCACAAGCATTGCCCAGAAATAGCGCCCCACGTGGCTAAGCAGGATGACCACACGTCTGCTCAGTGTATTTTTATGGCAGATAGCAGGCCGAGAGGATCTGCAAACCAGGAAGGCACCTGAGCTTGGCCGTATGAAACCACACTCACCCCGTACCCTGCAGACCCTCCCCCCACTATCGCCCTCCACGTGCCAGGCCGCCGATTTCACCGCTCATCCCTAACCTAAACCATGTCCATCTTAAAGTGCAATCCCCCAGCTGTGGCCGAACAAACCACCAGCTGGCTTCCTGCCACATGGTAAAGTACCCAATTTAAGCGCAATCCACCCAGTTGTGGCCGTAAAAAAACACCAACTGTCTTCAAGCCACTTGGGATACTATCTGATCGATAATAATTGCTCTAAACCATGCTTTTAATCAAAGGACAATCCCCCAACCTTGGCCGTTCAAAAACCACAGGCTGGCTTCATGTAACATGGTGTATAACTTGATGGAATAGGTAGACTAACCATGTCCATATTTAGACAATCCCCCAGACGTGGCCGTATAAACCACGAACCGGGTTCATGCAACATGGCATATTTCCATATGGGAAACCACAGGCGGTCTTGCATGAGTGGTGAAATCACCACTCCATTGCCCCTATCCATGGTGCTTCTGCTGCGTGACCTTTCCGACGTTGTAGAGAACCAGCATCTATGAAAGAGAAAACAAAACAGGGTGGGTTGGGTGGGAGTAAAAGAAAAATTACTGCAATACCAAAAAATGTCCCACGCACAGCCTCTTGTACCCTCCCTTCCCCCTCCTTTTCCATTGTTGATCTCGCCATTGTACCCAATCACAAAGAGGCATGTTTCAGCTCATAAAACAAAGGCGCCCATGCCTGATCCCATAGAACAAAGGGAACTCACTCCCTTTCACTCTTGTGTAATACAGGGATAATTCTTAAACCTCACTTCATTCCTAATTAGTCTTTCTCTCGAACTAAGAATTATACCCCTATCCTCTTCTTACACTTCTCCCATGTAAGTTACCTTCTTAAACCTACTAACACCCCAAGCCCCCCTACCCGCCCGACCCCCCTCCCTTTTCCCGTAAATGAAAACACAACAAAGTATTGGCATTTTGAAAAGGTTCACGTCTTTTATTACTTAAGGCCAAATTCTTTGCCTCTAAGGCAGAATTATTATTATCGATCCTTGTATGCCAAATACGCTACACCAGATAACACTGGCAGCCAGATAACACTGGCAACTGCAATGCACCACAAGCATTGCCCAGAAATAGCGCCCCACGTGGCTAAGCAGGATGACCACACGTCTGCTCAGTGTATTTTTATGGCAGATAGCAGGCCGAGAGGATCTGCAAACCAGGAAGGCACCTGAGCTTGGCCATATGAAACCACACTCACCCCGTACCCTGCAGACCCTCCCCCCACTATCGCCCTCCACGTGCCAGGCCGCCTATTTCACCGCCACCAAAAACGAGGACCCTCGTTTTACTGCCACCAAAAAAACCTGTGACCTTTCCTCTTACCCCACAAAAGGCTCCATATCGCGCCTTCAATGAAGAGTGTGTTCCCAGCCTTATCACTCCTTCAATGAACTCCTCACTTCTTGCTCCTATTTCGGGATGCTCCAAAACCATTGCCAGATATCATCGGCAAATGCAATGCACCACACATATTGCCCAGAAATAGCGGCCCCACGTGGCTAAGTAGCGTGACCACGCGTCTACTCAGGGGTCTCTTTATATCGCAAATAGCAGGCCGAGAGGATCTGCAAACCAGGAAGGCACCTGAG
The DNA here is from genome assembly GCA_009667805.1 of Leptobrachium leishanense. Taxonomy (NCBI): domain Eukaryota; kingdom Metazoa; phylum Chordata; class Amphibia; order Anura; family Megophryidae; genus Leptobrachium; species Leptobrachium leishanense. The sequence goes on along the minus strand of CM019070.1, from coordinate 166,563,423 downwards.
CTTGGCCGTACGAAACCACACTCACCCCGTACCCTGCAGACCCTCCCCCTACCATTGCATCCCCACGTGCCAGGAAGCTATTTCACCACTCACAATACCTATCTCTTCTCTAGCTGTCCCCTAAATGTAGTACCATAATATCTGGCTTACCCCTCTTTCTCCTGGATGTCTTTGCTATTCCCAATAACTGCCCCACCCCCTACCTTGCTTCCCTATCCATCTAATCCCTACTTCAATTACGCTGCACCCCGGGGTCGCTCCTCTCTTGGTGCCAGCAGCATGACTTTCATCCAGTGCACATAGGAGTGTCCCAGGATCCGCACTCTCATTGCACGTCCTGCAAATAACCAAAATGTAAACTATTAACTGTAATGCACACACACACACACAGTGTACCTGAACTGAAAAGATACCAAAAGAAACAAGGAAACAAATTATTATTATTAAAACAAAACAATTGTTCCCCAAAAGATTTCCCTTCATTTCTTTAATGACCTCACATATCTCCTATACACTTCCCATTTCCATCTCCCCATCTTTTTAATTCGGTCCTTTGGGTAACCCAATTCTGCCTCAGTACTAGCTCCTATCCTGAAAGAATGGGGGCAAATGTAACTCCCCTTTCAACCAAGCCCCTCCGTGGCCTGCTGCGGAACCATTTTAAATTGATATCCGGACAAGTTAGTACCACCCTTGTGCCCCCAGAACATGCGACCGTTTGAAGGAGTCGCCTCCAAGTATCCCATCATACATACCACTGGGCATACTTCCCCACCATGGGCACCTAGAGCAATTGTTTCCTCAATCCTTATGGCAGCTGAAAAACTAAAACAAATGCTGCCCTACAAAGATTGTTATCAGCTCCATCTTATCTCCTACTTGTACTCTGCTGTCAAGATCTTCCTCACCACGAATTGTTTAGCCCAGTCCTCCTCTTCCTTTAACCGAGCAAAGTATGAAATACCACTAAATAGTTCCAAGCTGTCCTTTCTTTATTGACTTACCGCCGAACTTCAGTAGCTATTTTGAAAACAACATTCTGCCCTACCTCCTCTGTCCCTTTAAAACCCTTTCACTGCTTGCTCTACGGTGCCCATGTCTTCTGCAACAACAATCTCCTCACCAAATCATTGATGCCCTCTAACTGCTCCCCATCTGGCAAAGAAACGGAGGGCAGTCTTCACCCTGGAAAAAAAAAATTAATTATTTTTTTTATTTTTTTACTATTATTATTTATTACTTTATTTTTATTATTATTATTTTATTTTATTTTTTTATTTTATTTTTTTCCTTTCCCCCTCTCGGTGCCAAATGTCAGAACACATCCCACCTAAAACTGGACAATGTATCCACCGCCACCACCTTCCTTACCCCCGGAATGTGATTTGCCGTGAAATTAATATTTCTTTTCAAACATATAACACCAAATACCTGACATAGGCTACAACCTGCAGTGATGATGCAGACATGTTATTCAGCACTTGCACCACACCTTGAATATCAGACCCAAAAGAAAAGGGGGGAGGGATGTATTTTATTTTTTTAAATTTATTTATTTATTTATTTATTTATTTTTTAATTCTATCCCCCACAGTGGTATTGCCCCGACGATTGGAAAATAAAAAATTCCAGAAACACCAAGCTTTGCACCCATCCTCTTTGAATCCACTCCTGGGCCATTTGCCTGCTCACCATTTGAAATTACACTAGACCATTTGATCTTAATGTCTGGCCATTCCCCCCCAAACGACCTACAATTCTCCCCGATCAACTAAACTTATATTGTTACCCCTCCCGATCCTACCTCATTCTCCAGTCCCTTTGGAACCCGTTACCATGAAATCGTCCAAGTAATGTACTATACGTCTCCTCCCCGCTCTCTTCTCCACCAAGCAATGCAAACAAGTAGGAAGCCTTTAAAAAGGGAGCATGGGTTATTTCCCACCCCAATGGGTAAACAGATATCTATGTAAAATTACCCATCGAATTTACACCCCATTAAAAGAAAACCCCCTGGACACAGCGGTACGGCCTGAAGGCTGCCTCTAGATCAAGCTTAGCTAACTCTGTCCCCTCGCCAGCTACCCTTACCAAATTCACCACCTGATTGAGTGAATGGTAGCTAACAGAAACATCTTCCCTACTTATTGCCTCTGCAAAGAAACGGCCGTCCCAATGTTTATTTGTATGTATTTTCCTTACATTCCCTTGCTCTGTGTATCATGTAGAGTATTGTATTCCCTCTGTATAGCATAACCTCTGTATTAGGATCCAGTCTTTGTATAGTGTACACCCCCCTGTAAGTAATGAATTCCTTTTGTTTTCACATGCTTCCATCAGCCCCTCCCCTCCCACCAGCAACTAAGGTTACCAGCTCACTGTTATCTGATCCATTGTTCCCATCTGAGAGTGACTCCATTGTTTGTGTACTTTTCCCCTCTGTATGTGTGTGTCCCCTTGCAAAATGTAAATAACGCCTTCTCCATTTTGAGTTGAGAAAGAGCAAGGATGTTCTGTACATTAGTGGCTGCATTGTCCTCCATTTTATGAGTCCTCAGCCCTGGAATCATTTATCAATAGAACCAAGCTGCACATGTGAAAGTCTTTAACCTCCGTCCACAATGAAACTGATTCTTGCTTAGTATATTAATCTATAGACCCGAAGTTAAAGCAACCGAACTAACCTAATGACACAGCATTTGCTAACATACAAAATCACTGTTTAGTTGATAAGCCTCTTCAGAAATTATAACAGACACATTTAGATGTGTATTTGGTTAGTAATTGTTAAATATTCATAAATCTGGCAGAAACAATCTGGATTAATTTAGTTGCGCAAATGTAAGTTTAAACAGATTGTACAGTTACTGCTGCAGCCCTTCCTCATTGGCAGCAGAACATGTGACTTTTTGAGGTTTAAGATGGCTGCCAGCCATGCGGTCACTGACTACCTATGTTTATAAGATCATACAGACTATACAACTGATAAGGTTTGATCAAGTATTACAAAGTGAAGCAAATATCAACGAGCATATTGTAGCTAACAATGCAAATCACTAGAACGGATAAATTAGCGCGTATTTAACCCAATAGATTACACACACACACATATAGTATATTATTAACATAGCTTCAAATTCACCGAATTAATACACTTAATACTTATCCACTCGCAGGCTTTATTATGATGATGGTACAAGTGTGAAATATGAGTGAGTTACTGCTCATGTTTCCTCTATTTCTGAAATAAGTCTCTCCTCTCCCTCAATAAAGACAAAGTTACCGTTCTAAATAATTATTTACTCAACTGGAGCAAGTGCTCAAAACAAAAGATTGTACATTGCTGCTGTGTCACTTTAAAATTGCAACAATTAGAATAGTGAACTTAAATACAGTATACAAATTAATTTGTTCATCAACTTATTGCTTTGCCCTTGGGGTTACTCCAACATTATTTAAAACACACAGCTCTTTGAATAACCCTGTAAATCATAACCCACATAAAAGACCAGCAGGTGAAGCTGCTTGAGAATCCACTAAAGGTGTTACTCAGCAATGCACGTATGGTGCTTTTCTCATTCGGCACACTATAGAGTTATAGTGACTAATGTCCAGTGATTCAGTCTGTTATATCAAGTTCCTATGTGTGATTACATTCCCTTTGTGTTGTCTCCGTGTGCTATGGCTAGGTCCTTGTGGGATCTCCGGGTGCTATGGCTAGGTTTCTGTGTGTTTCTATTGTGTGATTACGGCGTGTTATAGCAAGTTTTTATTTTATTTTTATGTTTATTATATATATATATATATATATATATATATATATAGTTTTTTATTTATTTATTTTTATTTTTTATTTATCTTAGTGTTATTCTACATTAGTGATTTCAGTGTGTTATAGAGAGGAATTTCGTGATTTCAGGGTGTATGATAGCTACATCATTAGCGTGACTTTGTGTGTTATACCGAGGTCCTACCAGGGGCGGATCCAGAGACAAATTTCGGGGGGGGGGGGGCAGTCTACCACTTTTGGCTAAGAGCTGGTGTTGGGTTCGCACTTCGCAGTGACAGGCAGAGATGCGCCTAATCTCAGGCTTTGCTTGTCACTCTCCCTAGAACATGGTCTCACAGGGTCTGTCCTCATGCGGCTCAAGTGACACCTGACTGACACCACACAGCAATGCACTGCATGTGCTCTGTCACTTAAAATTAAGCACCACCAGCAATAACACAACACTGCCTGGATATATTGAGGAGTTTCTAAAATGAGGAGCATTACACAAAAAGAAAAAAAAAGCGGGAAAGGGGGATTTGGGGCCAAAATTGGGACTGTCCCTCAAGAACAGGGACGTTAGGGAAATACGAGGCCAGGTACAAACTCATACACAGCTGCATACAGACACACATTTAAAAGACTCATACATAGCTTTATACACCAGAGACACACACTGACTATACATAGCTTTATACACCAGAGACACACACTGACTATACATAGCTTTATACACCAGAGACACACACTGACTATACATAGCTTTATACACCAGAGACACACACTGACTATACATAGCTTTATACACCAGAGACACACACTGACTATACATAGCTTTATACACCAGAGACACACACTGACTATACATAGCTTTATACACCAGAGACACACACTGACTTGGACATAGAGTGTACAGGTTTGTTCGAATGAGAAACTAATTAGGAACGAAGGAGGTTTAAGAATTATCACCGTATATTACACATGAGGAAAGGGGGAGTGAGTTCCTTTGTTCTATGGGATCAGGCGGGGGTGTCCTTGTTGTTATGGGCGGAAACATGGCTCTTTGTGATTGGGTACAATGGGGAGATAAACAATGGAAAGGAGGGGGAAGGGAGTTTATAAAAAGCTGTGCGTGAGACAAGTTGGTATTGCAACTAATTTTCTTTTACTAAGAACTTCAGAGACAGGGCGGCGGCGAGCTCCATTTTGCATCACCATCATCGTATGAAAACCAATGGCTGGATAAGTATTACTTGCAGTATCAATCTGTTATGCATACCATACTCTATTATCATAAGTCTGCTATATATATATATATATATTCCTAGTTCCATTATTTATTGTAAGGATAGGTGTGGGTTTCACATTGTATGGATTTGTAGTTTTATTTAGTGGATGCTTATTTATATTTGTTTCAATTTGCAATACTGTATTCCTTGTTCATTTGGTGTCCAGCTGCGTGATAGTAATTTCTAATGGGTTAGTGGTCTGCGATAACTCTGCCAGAATTCAGTGATTTGTTTTGTTTGATGTTATTAGGGGCATTAGGATTTCCAGTAATTTTCCTTTGGCTGTTGGTGGACTGCTGTGCCTTATTAGTTTATGTGCTCAGTATAGCGCATGACTGACTGTCCAATTTTAGTATCTTTAAAATCATCCATGTATGCAGGAACAATCATAATAAGCACCCATATAAACACCGTAAACAAAGCACAGGGCATCACTAGACACGCATGTGCCACTCAACATGCACACAGTAGGAACTTATTATAGATAGTGAAATGACACGTAGAACCTCGGTATAACACACAAAGTCACGCTAATGGTGTAGCTATCATACACCCTGAAATCACGAAATTCCTCTCTATAACACACTGAAATCACTAATGTAGTATAACACTAAGGAAAATTTAAAAAAATAAAAAATAATAATAATGTGTGTGGGTGTGTGTATGGGTATGTGTGTATGTATATATATATATATGTGTGTGTATATATATATATATATATATATATACACGTCTGTATGTGTATATAATGAACATAAAAGCAAAATAAATACTTGCTATAACACGCCGTAATCACACAATAGAAACACACAGAAACCTAGCCATAGCACACGGAGATCCCACAAGGACCTAGCCATAGCACACGGAGACAACACAAAGGGAATGTAATCACACATAGGAACTTGATATAACAGACTGAATCACTGGACATTAATCACTATAACTCTATAGTGTGCCGAATGAGAAAAGCACCATACGTGTGTAGCGCTGTGCTAAAAATCTTGCTGTGCAGTACCTATTTTTGGCCACAAGATGGAGACTATCGCAATCAGAGATGCTGGACATTGGGACTACAATAACTGGCATGCTTTGCAAGAAGCCAGGAAGTGGGTGGAGACTGGAGTCTTACATCCTCTGCCTCGTGGAGAAAGTTCCAGAGCGCGCCAGGGGATGAGAGAAAGCAGACGCACTGAGGAGACGGCTGGAGGAGCTAGGCCAAAGCCCGAGGGAGACCTGTAATTCCTATTTGGGTCACTCAACCTGAGGAGAAGGAGACTTGCCAGTACCCAGACAACGGCTGCAGACCGGCGGAATCGAACGGAGAGCAGGCGGGGAGCTGGACAAGCTGCATGAAGGTAGACAGCGGATCCGGCCGCTAGTATCCCCAGTCAAAATCGGGTGGAGAGACGTCCTGGGTCAGCGGAGCCTAAAGCAGTCATCAGATGGGTGAGAGGCCTCCAAGGCTGTTTGTATGATTGAAGGACGCTCTGCTGTTTTTCTCTTTTAAGTTTACATGGCCCCAACTGACTAGTCGAAGATTTTCCTTTAATAAATTCACTGGCCAGTTGAACAGTACCCGGGTACCACACACACACACAGATACGCTTCTTACATTCTGGAACTTAACTTGTACAGGACTCATTTCCTTTTACGAATCGGAGGGGGGGGTTAAAAGACAAAGATACGTTCCGAATACATTTTTCTCTTTTTCCGCTGCGCGTTTGCCGTAATACGAAAGGGATTGTATGTTTGGGGTTTTCGCTACGTGTCCCTTTTTCTGAACTATCGGGAAATTGCATTGCTTTTATGTTCGGTTGCGAATATTTTATTTTCCGAAATACGAAGCCTCGTGTTTCGTTTCTTTTCCGCTACGCGTTTTACCGCGATACGAAAATACTGTAATAATACTTGTGAATACCGTGTCTCGACATCTGTTCAAATATTTTAGTAAACTATATAAATATAAAAACTCACAACTGTGTTGGAGTATATTTATTCCCTAGTGCGGGGAGACTGACCCGTGGTTCATTTTCAGCGGCTCCTCCGGGAGTGAGCGCTACACGTGCATTGCTGAGTAACACCTTTAGTGTATTCTCAAGCAGCTTCACATGCTGGCCTTTTATGTGGGTTATGATTTACAGGGTTATTCAAAGAGCGGTGTGTTTTAAATAATGTTGGAGTAACCCCAAGGGCTAAGCAATAAGTTGATGAACAAATTAATTTGTATACTGTATTTAAGTTCACTATTCTAATTGTTGCAATTTTAAAGTGACACAGCAGCAATGTACAATCTTTTGTTTTGCGCACTTGCTACAGTTGAGTAAATAATTATTTAGAACAGTAACTTTGTCTTTATTGAGGGAGAGGAGAGACTTATTTCAGAAATAGAGGAAACATGAGCAGTAACTCACTCTTATTTCACACTTGTACCATCATCATAATAAAGCCTGGGAGTGGATAAGTATTAAGTGTATTAATTCGGTGAATTTGAAGCTATGTTGATAATATACTATATGTGTGTGTGTGTAATCTATTGGGTTAAATACGCGCTAATTTATCCGTTCCAGTGATTTGCATTGTTAGCTAGAATATGCTCGATGATATTTGCTTCACTTTGTAATACTTGATCAAACCTTATTAGTTGTATAATCTGTATGATCTTCTAAACATAGGTAATCAGTGACCCATGGCTGGCAGCCATCTTACACCTCAAAAAGTCACATGTGCTTCTACCAATGAGGAAGGGCTGCAGCAGTAACTGTACAATCTGTTTAAACTTACATTTGCGCAACTAAATTAATCCAGATTGTTTCTGCCAGATTTATGAATATATAACAATTACTAACCAAATACACATCTAAATGTGTCTGTTATAATTTCTGAAGAGGCTTATCAACTAAACAGTGATTTTGTATGTTAGCAAATGCTGTGTCATTAGGTTAGTTCGGTTGCTTTAACTTCGGGTCTATAGATTAATATACTAAGCAAGAATCAGTTTCATTGTGGATGGAGGTTAAAGACTTTCACATGTGCAGATTGGTTCTATTGATAAGGAATTCCAGCCAGCCCTGAGAATTCATAAAATGGAGGACAATGCAGCCCCTTATGTACAGAACATCTATGCTCTTTCTCAACTCAAAATGGAGACAGCGTTATTTACATTTCGCAAGGGGAAAGAACAATGGCTGAGATAACAGTGAGCTGGTGATCTTAGTTGCTGGGGGGAGGGGAGGGGCTGATGAAAGCATGTGAAAACAAAAGGAATTCATTATTTACAGGGGGTGTACACTATACAAAGACTGGATCTTAATACAGAGGTTACTATATACAGAGGGAATACAATACTCTACATGATACACAGAGTAAGGGAATGTAAGGAAAATACATACAAATAAACATTGGGACGGCCGTTTCTTTGCAGAGGCAATAAGTAGGGAAGATGTTTCTGTTAGCTACCATTCATTCAATCAGGTGGTGATTTTGGTAAGGGTAGCTGGCGAGGGGACAGAGTTACCTATGCTTCATCTAGATGCAGCCTTCAGGCCGTACCGCTGTGTCCAGGGGGTTTTCTTTTAATGGAGTGTAAATTTGATGTGTAATTTTACATCGATATCTGTTTACCCATTGGGGCGCGCAATATCCCATGCTCCCTTTTTAAAGGCTTCCTACTTTTTTGCATTGCTTAGTGGAGAAGAGAGCGGGGAGGAAACGTATAGTGCATTACTTGGACGATTTCATGGTAACGGGTTCCTAAGGGACTGGAGAATGAGGTAGGATCGTGGGGGGGGGGTAACAAATAAGTTTAGTTGATCGGGGAGAATTGTAGGTGGTTTGGGGGGAATGGCCAGACATTAAGATCAAATGGTCTAGTGTAATTTCAAATGGTGAGCAGGCAAATGGCCCAGGAGTTGTTTCAATGGATGGGTGCAAAGCTTGGCGTTTCTGGAATTTTTTATTTTCCAATCGTCAGGGCAATACCACTGTGGGGGATAGAATTAATAAATAAATAAATAAATAAATAAAAAATAAATATATATATATAAAAAAAAATAAAAAAATACCCCCCCCTTTTTTTAATTTTGCGTCTGATATTCAAGGTGTGGTGCAAGTGCTGAATAACATGTCTGCATCACCACCGCAGGTTGTAGCCTATGTCAGGTATTTGGTGTTGATATGTTTGGAAAGCAATATTAATTTCACGGCAAATCACATACCGGGGGGAAGGAAGGTAGTGGTGGATACATTGTCCAGTTACAGGTGGGATGTGTCCCGACATTTGGCACCGGGAGGAGGAAAGAATAATAAAAAATAAAATAAATAAATAATAATAATTATTAATAATAAATAAATAAATACATAAAAAAAAAAAAATGGGTGAAGACTGCCCTCCATTTCTTTGCCAGATGGGGAGCAGTTAGGGGGCATCAATGATTAGGAGAGGAGATTGTTGTTGCAGAAGACATGGGCACCATAGAGCAAGCAGTGAAAGGGTTGGATCGGGTTTTAAAGGGACAGAGGAGGTAGGGCAGAATGTTGTGTTCAAATAGCTACTGAAGTTCGGCGGTAAGTCAGTAAAGGACGGCTTGGAACTATTTAGTGGTATTTCATACTTTGCTCGGTTAAAGGAAGAGGAGGACTGGGCTAAACAATTCGTGGTGAGGAAGATCTTGGCAGCAGAGTACAAGTAGGAGATAAGATGGAGCTGATAACAATCTTTGAAGGGCAGCATTTGTTTTAGTTTTACAGCTGCCCTAAGGATTGAGAAAACAATTGCTCTAGGTGCCCATGGTGGGGGAGTATGCCCAGTGGTATGTATGAGGGCATACTTGGAGGCGACTCCTTCAAACGGTCGCATGTTCTGGGGGCACAAGGGTGGTACTAACTTGTCCGGGTATCAATTAAAAATGGTTCCGCAGCAGGCCACGGAGGGGCTTGGAAAGAGGAGTTATATTTGCCCCCATTCTTTCAGGATAGGAGCTGCTGGTACTGAGGCAGAATTGGGTTATCCAAAGGATCGAAGTAAAAAGATGGGGAGATGGAAATGGGAAGCGTATAGGAGATATGTGAGGTCATTAAAGAAATGAAGGGAAAACTTATGGGGAACAATTGTTTTGTTTTAATAATAATAATTTGTTTCCTTGTTTCTTTTGGTCTCTTTTCAGTTCGGGTACACTGTGTGTGTGTGTGCATTACAGTTAATAGTTTACATTTTGGTTATTTGCAGGACACGCAATGAGAGTGCGGATCCTGGGACACTCCTATGTGCACTGGATGGAGAGTCGTGCTGCTGGCACCAAGAGAGGAGCGACCCCGGGGTGCAGCGTAATTGAAGTAGGGATTAGATGGATAGGGAAGCAAGGTAGGGGGTGGGGCAGTTATTGCGAATAGCAAAGACATCCAGGATAAAGTGGGGTAAGCCAGATATTATGGTACTACATTTAGGGGACAGCTAGAGAAGAGATAGGTATTGTGAGTGGTGAAATAGCTTCCTGGCACGTGGGGATGCAATGGTAGAGGGAGGGTCTGCAGGGTACGGGGTGAGTGTGGTTTCGTACGGCCAAGCTCAGGTGCCTTCCTGGTTTGCAGATCCTCTCGGCCCGCTATTTGCGATATAAAGAGAACCCTGAGCAGATGTGTGGTCATCCTGCTTAGCCACGTGGGGCCGCTATTTCTAGGCAATATGTGTGGTGCATTGCATTTGCTGATGTTATCTGGCAATGGTTTTGGAGCACCCCGAAATAGGGGCAAGAAGTGAGGAGTTCATTGAAAGGAGTGATAAGGCTGGGAACACACTCTTCATTGAAGGCGCGATAAGGAGCCTTTTGTGGGGTAAAGAAAGGTCACAGGTTTTTTATTTGGTGGCAGTAAAAAGAGGGTCCTCGTTTTTGGTGGCGGCGAAATAGGCGGCCTGGCACGTGGAGGGCGATAGTGGGGGGATGGTCTGCAGGGTACGGGGTGAGTGTGGTTCGTACGGCCAAGCTCAAGTGCCTTTCTGGTTTGCAGATCCTCTCGGCCTGCTATCTGCCATAAAATAAACTGAGCAGATGTGTGGTCAGCCTGCTTAGCCACGTGGGGCGCTATTTCTGGGCAATGCTTGTGGTGCATTGCAGTTGCCAGTGTTATCTGGCTGCCAGTGTTATCTGGTGTAGCGAATTTGGCATACGAGGATCGATAATAATAATTCTGCCTTAGAGGCAAAGAATTTGGCCTTAAGTAATAAAAGACGTGACCTTTTCTAAATGCCAATACTTTGTTGTGTTTTTATTTACGGGAAGGGGGGGGGGAGGCGGATTGGGAGGGTCTTGGGGGTTTTTGTAGGTTTAAGAAGGTAACTTACATGGGAGAAGATGTAAGAAGAGAATAGGGGTATAATTCTTAGTTCGAATGAGAAACTAATTAGGAACGAAGGCGGTTTAAGAATTATCACCGTATATTACACATGAGGAAAGGGGGAGTGAGTTCCTTTGTTCTATGGGATCAGGCGGGGGTGTCCTTGTTGTTATGGGCGGAAACATGGCTCTTTGTGATTGGGTACAATGGGGAGATAAACAATGGAAAGGAGGGGGAAGGGAGTTTATAAAAGGCTGTGCGTGAGACAAGTTGGTATTGCAACTAATTTTCTTTTACTCCCACCCAACCCACCCTGTTTTATTTTCTCTTTCAGAGATGCTGGTTTCTCTACAACGTCGGAAAGGTCACGCAGCAGAAGCACCACAGATAGGGGCAATGGAGTGGTGATTTCACTACTCATGCAAGACCGCCTGTGGTTTTCCATATGGAAATATGCCGTGTCGCATGAACCTGGTTCATGGTTTAAATGGCCGTGTCTGGGGGATTGTTAAATATCGACATGGTTAGTTTACCTATTGCCTCAAGTGATACACCATGTTACATGAAGCCAGCCCGAGGTTTTTTGAACGGCCAGGGTTGGGGGATTGTCTTTGATAAAAGCATGGTTAGAGTAGTTATTATCGATCAGACAGTATCCCAAGATTGGGGTACTTTACCATGTGGCAGGAAGCCAGCTGGTGGTTTGTTCGGCCACAGCTGGGGGATTGCGCTTTAAGATGGACATGGTTTAGGTTAGGGAGGAGCGGCGAAATAGGCGGCCTGGCACGTGGAGGGCGATAGTGGGGGGATGGTCTGCAGGGTACGGGGTGAGTGTGGTTCGTACGGCCAAGCTCAAGTGCCTTTCTGGTTTGCAGATCCTCTCGGCCTGCTATCTGCCATAAAATAAACTGAGCAGATGTGTGGTCAGCCTGCTTAGCCACGTGGGGCGCTATTTCTGGGCAATGCTTGTGGTGCATTGCAGTTGCCAGTGTTATCTGGCTGCCAGTGTTATCTGGTGAAGCGAATTTGGCATACGAGGATCGATAATAATAATTCTGCCTTAGAGGCAAAGAATTTGGCCTTAAGTAATAAAAGACGTGACCTTTTCTAAATGCCAATACTTTGTTGTGTTTTTATTTACGGGAAAGGGGGGAGCGGGGTGGGAGGGTCTTGGGGGGTTTTGTAGGTTTAAGAAGGTAACTTACATGGGAGAAGATCTAAGAAGAGAATAGGGGTATAATTCTTAACATTTTGAGTATTCAGGAAATAACCAGCGCTGCGGAATATGCTGGCGCTTTATAAATAAAGAATAATAATAATAATAATAATAACCAGCAAATAGACTCATTGCTAGGAGTTTAATTGTTTTGTATCCATTATATTCCCGCACACCCTGAATATGTGGGGGAGCCCCTAAAAATACCTACACACCCTCAATATATGGATACAATATAGAAAAGACAGGCATACGAGATCAGTGAAAAAGGGACCCTGGTGCAACCCTTTTATTATTTCTGCAATGGAGCAAACACAAACATTTCAGGGTGACCTCCTTTCTCAATACTATCTGCTCATTGCAGAAATAAAAGGGTTGCACCAGTTATCACCAAGCTTGTGTGCCTTTATTATCTATATTGAATCTCTGTACAGCCATTACCGACGTGATGAAAGGGAAAATACGCTGCTGGCATATACCAGCTCAACAAATCATTAAGTGAACTGGCTGGTGCCACTCCTGTAATGTTATTTTTACACACCCTGAATATATGGGGGAGCCCCTAAAGAGACACCCGCACACCCTGAATATATGGAGGAACACCTAAAACCACACCCACACCCTGAATATATGGAGGAACCCCTAAAAAGACACCCACACACCCTGAATATATGAAGGAACCCCTAAAGAGACACCCACACACCCTGACTATAAGGAGGAACCCCTAAAGAGACACCCACACACCCTGAATATATGAAGGAACCCATAAAAACACACCCGCACACCCTGAATATATGGAGGAGCCCCTAAAAACACACCCACACACCCTGAATATGTGGAGGAGCCCCTAAAAACACACCCACACACCCTGAATATATGGAGGAACCCCTAAAAACACCCGCACACCCTGAATATATGGAGGAGCCCCTAAAAACACACCCACACACCCTGAATATATGGAGGAACCCCTAAAAACACACCCACACACCCTGAATATATGGAGGAACCCCTAAAAACACACCTGCACACCCTGAATATATGGAGGAGCCCCTAAAGAGACACCCGCACACCCTGAATATATGGAGGATCCCTAAAAAGGCACCCACACACCCTGAATATATGGAGGAGACCCTAAAATGAGAGACATTAGGAAAGCGATGCAGAACAGGCTTTTGTGTTCAGTGATGAGAATTTAACTTACAGGGTTATTCAGAGAGAGGTGAAAAGCAGGAGAATGACTGGAGAATGGAAAAGTCTAGGTCAAAATAGCCAAACCAGAAAAATTCTCCCATTTATCTCACTTTCCAAATCGGCTATTTTGACCTAGAATTTTCCATTCTCCAGTCATTCTCCTGCTTTTCACCGCTTTCTGAATAACCCTGAAAGTAATTGATGGGCAGCGTCACCAAACGTGCTGTGGATACTCACATATTATGCATAAATCCTCTGTCTCATATCCAGTACAGCAGACTGCAGGCTTCACAGATCATGAAGAAAGTTTAGTAATAAATTAAAACCTTGACTATAAAGCTGACAGTCTGCTCGTACTGAGCAGGAGACAAATGCCATGGGGTGTTACTATACTGTGGTGTTGTACAGATCATCAATTAAATAATCAGATGGTAGTTCAGGTGTTGCAGTGGCTGAAAGTGTAGGATATTCACAGTGGATAATATATATACAGTTGTGTTCAAAATGATTCAACCCCCAATGCTGTAAAGGGTTTTAGGGAATTTAGTGACATTTGTAATTGTATTCAGAATGAAATCCTACAAGGACTTTTTAAAGAACCATATGCAACTAAAATGACATCAATTGGTTTTGTAATACAGTAGTAAATGTTTCTTTTGTGAATTCTTCATTGACACAATTATTCAACCCCTTAAAGCCTACCACTCTGAAGAACAGAGGTTCATTCAAGTGTTTTCAATCAGGTATTGAAAACACCTGTGGATGTCACGGAGCAGCAATAAAGCATAATAAGCACCAATTAGGCAGCTTTAAAATGACTGTGATACTCAGCTCCTTCTAGACATTACTGGTGTGGTTACAAACATGGTGAAGTCAAGGAATGGTCCAGGAAGACAAGAGAAGAGGTGATTACACTTCACAGGAAGGGCAATGGCTATAAGAAGATTGCAAAGATGTTAAACATACCAAGAGAGACCATAGGAAGCATCATTCGCAAATTCAAGGCAAAGGGCACTGTTGAAACGCTACCTGTCGTGGCAGAAAGAAGATGCTGACTTCGACTGCTGTGCGCTACCTGAAGCGTAGAGTGGAGAAAAGTCCCCGTGTGACTGCTGAGGAACTGAGAAAAGATTTGTCAGATGTGGGTACTGAAGTTTCAGCTCAGACAATACGGCGCACACTGCGTAATGAAGGCCTCCATGCCAGAACTCCCAGGCGCACCCCCTTGCTGTCTCCAAAGAATAAGAAGAGTCGACTGCAGTATGCCAAAAGTCATGTGGACAAACCACAGAAGTTTTGGGATAGTGTTCTGTGGACTGATGAAACAAAATTAGAACTGTTTGGGCCCATGGGTCAACGCTATGTTTGGAGGAGGAAGAACAAGGCCTATGAAGAAAAGAACACCTTGCCTACTGTGAAGCATGGCGGGGGGTCAATCATGCTTTGGGGCTGTTTTGCTTCTGCAGGTACAGGAAGCTTCAGCGTGTGCAAGGTACCATGAATTCTCTTCAGTACCAGGAGATATTGGATGACAATGTGATGCAGTCCGTCACAAACCTGAGGCTTGGGAGACGTTGGACCTTTCAACAGGACAATGATCCCAAGCATACCTCCAAGTCCACTAGAGCATGGTTGCAGATTAAAGGCTGGAACATTTTGGAGTGGCCATCGCAGTCACCTGACTTAAATCCGATTGAGAACCTCTGGTGGGACTTAAAGAAAGCAGTTGCAGTGCGCAAGCCTAAGAATGTGACTGAACTGGAGGCTTTTGCCCATGACGAATGGGCGAAGATACCCGTAGATGGCTGCAAGATACTTGTGTCAAGCTATGCTTCACGTTTAAAAGCTGTTATAACTGTAAAAGGATGTTGTACTAAGTACTAAGAATTATACCCCTACTCTCTTCTTACATCTTCTCCCATGTAAGTTACCTTCTTAAACCTACAAACCTCCCCAAAGGCCCTCCCTCCCCCCCCTCCCCCCCTTCCCGTAAATAAAAACACAACAAAGTATTGGCATTTAGAAAAGGTCACGTCTTTTATTACTTAAGGCCAAATTCTTTGCCTCTAAGGCAGAATTATTATTATCGATCCTCGTATGCCAAATTCGCTTCACCAGATAACACTGGCAGCCAGATAACACTGGCAACTGCAATGCACCACAAGCATTGCCCAGAAATAGCGCCCCACGTGGCTAAGCAGGCTGACCACACATCTGCTCAGTTTATTTTATGGCAGATAGCAGGCCGAGAGGATCTGCAAACCAGAAAGGCACTTGAGCTTGGCCATACGAACCACACTCACCCTGTACCCTGCAGACCATCCCCCCACTATCGCCCTAAACTAACCATGTCGATATTTATACAATCCCCCAGACATAGAAACATAGAAACATAGAAAAATGTCGGCAGATAAGAACCTTTCGGCCCATCTAGTCTGCCCAATTACATGGATACTTTACCTGGATTTATCTTTTGTTTAGGCCATTTAAACCATGAACCAGGTTCATGCGACACGGCATATTTCCATATGGGAAACCACAGGCGGTCTTGCATGAGTAGTGAAATCACCACTCCATTGCCCCTATCTGTGGTGCTTCTGTTGCGTGACCTTTCCGACTTTGTAGAGGAACCAGCATCTCTGAAATAGAAAATTAAACAGGGTGGGTTGGGTGGGAGTAAAAGAAAATTAGTTGCAATACCAAACTTGTCTCACGCACAGCCTTTTATAACTTCCCTTCCCCCTCCTTTCCTGTTTATCTCCCCATTGTACCCAATCACAAAGAGCCATGTTTCCTCCCATACAAACAAGGACACCCCCGCCTGATCCCATAGAACAAAGGAACTCACGCCCCCTTTCCTCTTGTGTAATATACGGTGAAAATTCTTAAACCTCCTTCGTTCCTAATTTAGTTTCTCATTCGAACTAAGAATTATACCCCTACTCTCTTCTTACATCTTCTCCCATGTAAGTTACCTTCTTAAACCTACAAACCTCCCCAAAGGCCCTCCCTCCCCCCCCTCCCCCCTTCCCGTAAATAAAAACACAACAAAGTATTGGCATTTAGAAAAGGTCACGTCTTTTATTACTTAAGGCCAAATTCTTTGCCTCTAAGGCAGAATTATTATTATCGATCCTCGTATGCCAAATTCGCTTCACCAGATAACACTGGCAGCCAGATAACACTGGCAACTGCAATGCACCACAAGCATTGCCCAGAAATAGCGCCCCACGTGGCTAAGCAGGCTGACCACACATCTGCTCAGTTTATTTTATGGCAGATAGCAGGCCGAGAGGATCTGCAAACCAGAAAGGCACTTGAGCTTGGCCATACGAACCACACTCACCCTGTACCCTGCAGACCATCCCCCCACTATCGCCCTCCACGTGCCAGGCCGCCTATTTCGCCGCCACCAAAAACGAGGACCCTCTTTTTACTGCCACCAAATAAAAAACCCCGTGACCTTTTCCTCTTACCTCACAACAAACTCCTTATCATGGTCAACTGATTCCATCTCATCCTCATTCCTACCCATCTAATCCCTACTTCCTGGAGACTGAACCCCAGGTTCACTCCCTTCCTTGCGCCTGCAGCATAACTTGCCGCCCAGTGCACGTAGGAGTGTCCCAGGACCCAGACTCTCATTGCCCGACCTGGGAAAAAAGAAACAAAAAGAGAACATATTAACCACCATTTCAAACCAATCACAAAGCAAAAATGTTTTTTTTTTTTTTTTTTTTCCTCCCCTCCCTTTCCCCCCCCCCCCTCCCTTCCCCTCCCGCTGTATATGACAACCCCTCATTTCCTTAAAGGCCTCACATACCGCCTATAGGCCTCTGATTTCCATCTGCCTAATTTTTTAATTTGCTCTGTAGGGCAACCCAGTTCCGCTGCTGTGGTAGCTGCCCCTATCCTGAATGAATGAGGAGCAATGCAACTCCCTTTCCAACCAAGACTCTCAACAGCCTTGTGCAAAACGGTCTTGAATTGGTACTGCGATAAGTTAGTACCATCCTTGTGCCTCAGAAACATGTGTCCCGTTGCCGGAGCCACCTCCAAGTATCCCCTCACACATCCCAATGGACATACTTCCCCAGCCTGCGCCCTAGCAGCGACCCACACCCCCTTCCCGTCTCTATCCGTTTTCGATTTCCTTATTAACACCAACACGGCCCCCTCTGTCACTCTCACATCCTCCCTCATTAAACCTGACTGGGTGGAATGTCTGCTTGGAGCGACCAGCTCCCCGATCCTTAAAGCCATTGAAAAAGATAAAACAAAAGCCGCCCTAAACAGCTTGGCCTCATACCCATCCTTACAGACCTTGCCAAGTATTCGCCCCAACGCTACCAATCTCTCTCGCGTTATCGGCTCCCTCTTATCACTGCACCTGTCCCCCATTGTACCCCATCCTCTCAAAATCTTCCTAACCACAAATCTTTTAGTAACATCCCTCTCTTCCCTTAACCGAGCAAAGTATGAAATACCCGCTAAAATATTTCCTAGCAATCCCCTCTTAATCCCCTTACCCCTTAAATTCTCCAAGTATTCTAAGAACACACTATCTGCTCCCCCTTCTCGACTCCTTCTAAACTCGTTCCATTCCCTCCAATGTTTGCTGTACGATACCCACGTCTTTGGTGCCAACGATCTCCTCACCAACTCACTGATGACCTCTATCTGTTCCCAATCTGCCAAAGAAATGAAGGGCAGCCTTCACCTTGCAGATTCGCTTCCGGCGCCAACCGCCTGAAAACATCCCACTTGAACCGAGACAATGCATCCGCCACCACATTTTCCACCCCCGGGATATGCTTAGCCTTAAAGTTTATATTGTTCTGCAAACATAACAATACCAAATACCTAACGTAGGCTATAACCTGAGGGGATGATGCTGACATGCTATTCAGCACCTGGACCACACCCTGGTTATCAGACCAAAACAAAATGCTTTTATTCGCCAGTGCTTTCCCCCACAACTGCATCGCTGCCACGATTGGAAAAAGTTCCAGCAACACCAAATTTGTAATCCAACCTCTCTGAATCCACTCCTGCGGCCATTCCCCAGCACACCATCTTCCACTCAAGTATGCCCCAAAACCAGAAGCTCCCGCGGCATCTGTAAACAGCTGTATCTCTTCCGCTGTGACCCTCTCCTCCCAGATTCTCACTCCATTGAAATCTCTCAAGAAGAAATCCCACACTCCCAAATCCTCCTTAACCTGCTGGTTTACCCTAATCCTGAAATTCGGCTTGGTGACCCCCCTGGTACAAATTTCCATCCGCCTCTTGAATATCCTGCCAACTGGAATCACCCTACATGCAAAATTCAGCAAACCCAACAGCTTCTGCAACTCCCTAAGCTTGATTTTCTCCATTTCCATTGCCTGCCGAATAGCCAACCTCAGTTTCTCAACCTTGTCTTCCGGCAACCTGCATAGCTGGTTCACCGAGTCAATCTCAATGCCCAAAAACGTCAACTTAACACAGGGCCCTTCTGACTTGTCCTCCGCCACCGGGACCCCTAACTGAGCAAACGTCCTTAACAGCACCTCCATGACCCTGCCACATTCTCCTGTCCCTTCGGCGCCCACTATCATGAAGTCATCCAAATAATGCACCATACTCTTACATCCTGCTTTTTCGTCCACCAACCAGTGCAAAAATGTACTAAACCTTTCAAAATGAGCGCATGATATCGAACACCCCATGGGTAAACACTTGTCTATGTAGAATTGTCCATTTAACTTACACCCCATCAACCGAAAACTCTCTGGATGCAGCGGTAACAGCCTGAAAGCCGATTCTATGTCAACCTTAGCCAACTCAGCCCCCCGTCCAGCCTCGCGTACCAAACTCACTGCCTGATCAAAAGACTGGTAAGTAACTGAAGCATCTTCCTGACTTATAGCATCATTCACAGACTGCCCTCTCGGATAAGACAAATGCTGGATCATCCTGTATTTCCCCTTCTCCTTCTTAGGTACAACCCCCAGCGGTGAAATCACCAGCTTGTCTATTGGCGACTTTACAAATGGACCAGCCATCCTACCTAGTAACACCTCCTTCTCCAACTTCTCCTTCAAGACCTCCGGTAGCTCATATGCTGACTTCAAATTTTTTACTCTCTTGCCCCCCTTCACATTCCCCATAACTGGTATCCTGAATCCCTCCCGAAAACCGCTACTCAGTATCTCCTGTCCTCCACCTCCGGGTACCCTTTCAACTCCTCCACTAACTCATTTACCCGGACCGGTGTTCTGGCTGGGCCCAGCATGCCCTCCTGCCCATTTACCTGGGAGACGAAAGGAATTGTTCCTCCCCGCATCCTTCCGCCTACAATCAACTCCTGGGTGCGCCCCCCGCAAAACCTACACATATGCTTGTACCTGCACCCCATTCCCTTCTCACACCTTTTTTCATTAAAAGCCCAGCATTCCCTTGTCTCCCTCTTCACCGACCTGTTCAGCCCCTGCCCTCCCCCTCCCTGGCCGTCATACACCCTCACCAACCTGGACCATGTATCCAAAACCTTAACCCCGAATTCCTTCCTCCCCTTTTTCCCCGTTCCAACACTACCCCTCCTAAACTCCTCATCGTAATCTCTCCATGAAAACCCCCCATACGCCGTGGCACAATCTGTAATTAAATGCAAATACCTTAACATACCTTTGACCTGACCCGGATGTTTCCCCAAAAAACATTCTGCGTAAACCGCAAACCCCTTCACCCATTCCATAAATGATCCCCTTTTTCTAGACTGCTCCCCCCCCTCCCCCTTGCTGCCACGGCCTCCCTCGTAATGGTAAATAAATCCAAATATCTCCCTTCCTGCGCCTTCCTGATTGTTTTCGGCTTTAAATGTGACGACAATGGAATTAACCGCGTCCCCTGAAACTCAGACTCCCCCTCACTGTCAGACCCGCTGTCCCCCTCATCTGAGTCTGACTCGTTCCCTCTTCCTCTACTGCCCTGCTTCCTACACATCTTCTTAACCATCCTAAACAGCTTCTTATTCTCCCCCCCTCTCCCCCCTCAGAATCTGAATCAGAGCTAGAATCTGTTTCTGAAACATCACTTGAATCAACAAAACTTTTCCTCTTACCCTTCTTTGCAGCCGTCACCCGATCACCCGTCTGCGATTCACCCGTCTGCGATCCGCTTGCTCCTCCTCTGCTGGTTCCCGGTCGCTCCATGTCCTTAAACCTTGTTGACCGCTGTCTCTCTTCTCCATGCCGTGCTCTGTCCTCGTGGCTGGACGCCCTGGAACCACGCTCCGTGTCCTGTAATTGCACAATGTCAGTATATGTATCCATTGTATTAGCAGGAAAATTCTGATGCTCTCCCTGAAGCCTGACATACACATTGCCTGCGCTGTCCTTCCCATAAATCTGGCCATTTCCGTAAGATCTATCCTGGTAAAATAAGGGGGGCCCCCCCTGTCCTGTCCCTGAACATCATCCCCGGCAAAATCCCGCAATCCACTGGGCGAGCAATAACCCCTAAACACCGACCCCTCCCGGGAACTGCGCTCCCCCTGCACCATGTCAGCCCTGCTGCCCTCTGTGTCTCTCTGGCTGCGCATATTACGTGTGGGTTTGGGTTTGTTTCCAAGCTGTTCCCCCCCCCCTGCGCTAAATTTTGTTAGAAAATGTCCTCTATCCCCCTGTACCTGATGGCCCTGTGCCCCCGCAGTCTCTCTCTGTCCTCGGGCTCCATATCCACTGTCCCAGCCAGCTTCCCTATTCAAATTTGGCGCTGATTTGCTGTGATTGGCTCCTGGCCGCTCACATGGTGCCTGACCATGTGATGGTGGAGCTCTGATGTCATCAGACCGAGCGGAGGGGCTACTGGGCATGCGCAAATTCCCCCGATGGAAAAAAGAAGATGGCCGCCGCTCGCATGCTGCAAATGGCGGCGGCTGCTGCACGAGACGCCCCCCCTGCTGTGCATGAACCATGGAGTGTTCGGAGGCCGCAGGTATGTACTGGGAACCCACCCCCTCCTGCCCGGGGACACCTGGGGAAAAATAAGGGGATGGGGATGGTGGCAGCCTATACATGTGCCCGGCTGCTGCTCGGCCGCCGGGTCGCCTGCCCCCGTAGATCGATGCAGTGGGACACATGCTGGGGGCGAGTGCGTGGAGCAGAGGTGGGGGGACATGCTGCTGGCGAGCGCGGGGAGCAGAGGTGGGGGGACATGCTGCGGGCCGAGCGCGGGGAGCAGAGGTGGGGGACATGCTGCGGGCCGAGCGCGGGGAGCAGAGGTGGGGGGACATGCTGCGGGCCGAGCGCGGGGAGCAGAGGTGGGAGAAGCCGTGGGGAAGTAGGTGAGTATTGGTTGTTAAGGACAGAACGAGCAGAAGAGGATGAGACCGGAGACAGAGGGCAGGGGACAGAAGGAGAAAGAGGAAAGATATCAGGAATAGGAGACGCCGCAGCCGCTGCGCCTGCTGATACTCCCTGCCCCTGACGCCTTGTTCCTCCAGATCGGGTCTTCCTCATCCCCGCCGCCGAGTCCTGCTGTCCTGCTGTCCATGGAGACTCTCCTTCCAGATACTTCTTAGGGACGCTCCTCTTCCTTCCAGACATTCCAGCGGTTCCAGGTGACCTGTGAGTAAAAGAAAATTAGTTGCAATACCAAACTTGTCTCACGCACAGCCTTTTATAACTTCCCTTCCCCCTCCTTTCCTGTTTATCTCCCCATTGTACCCAATCACAAAGAGCCATGTTTCCTCCCATACAAACAAGGACACCCCCGCCTGATCCCATAGAACAAAGGAACTCACGCCCCCTTTCCTCTTGTGTAATATACAATGAAAATTCTTAAACCTCCTTCGTTCCTAATTTAGTTTCTCATTCGAACTAAGATTGAATGTCACTTGGGGGTTGAATAAAACTGATAATGATGTGAGCACAGAAAAGACATTTGTGGTTATTTCATTATAAATGTTATGTTATATTTGTCTGACCTACACGTGCCTCTTTGATTTAATTGTAAGCAAGATGACAGTGTAGGGAGAGCCTGTATTAGCAGTAGGAAAAGGGAAGTGCTCATGCCACTGTACAGAGCACTGGTGAGACCTCACTTGGAGTACTGTGTGCAGTACTGGAGACCGTATCTCCAGAAGGATATAGACATCTTAGAGAGAGTTCAGAGAAGGGCTACTAAAATGGTGTACGGCTTGAAGGAGAAAAGTTACCAGGAAAGGCTTAATGATCTTAACATGTACAGCTTGGAAAAAAGACGAGACAGAGGAGATATGATAGAAACATTTAAATACGTAAAGGGAATCCACAAGGTAGAGGAAGGGAGTATATTTAAAAGGAAACAAAGTAGCAAAACAAGAGGACATAGTCTTAGATTAGGGGGGCAAAGGTTTAAAAGTAACATCAGAAAGCATTATTTTACTGAGAGGGTGGTGGATACATGGAACAGTCTTCCAGTAGAAGTGGTAGAGGCCAAAACAGTAATTGAATTTAAGCAAGCATGGGATAGGCATAAGGCTATCCTAAACAAAAGATAAATCCAGGTAAAGTATCCATGTAATTGGGCAGACTAGATGGGCCGAAAGGTTCTTATCTGCTGACATTTTTCTGTTTCTATCCTCTATTTTGCCCTTTCAGGCTCCCCCATTGTCCAGGGATTAGGCAGATGAGGTTTTGGAAAAGCCTCCAATCCTCTGGCCCGCTGCATCCTCCATCTTGGGGCATGAGGACCTTTGTTCTGTGAAACCATGCTGGGATGAGCAAAATGGCAACGGGGAAAAACACATACAAACGGTTTCTTTCATACTTTTACAGTCACATCATACAGGGTACATTTTCATTACATTACACAAATAAAACCACATCTAGCAATAAAATAAGAGGTCCATAGGCTCACACGCAAAACCAAAACAGGAAAAATGGTCTTTAAAAAGGGTTCAGTCTTTAGTCCTGTGGCTCGCTGAAAAGAGCTCTCATGTTCGTTCCGTGACATTTGCTATTCAGGTTTTATTAAGCATTTCCAGGCGAGTTCCATACTCCTGAAGATTGACAACCTGTCCGCTATGCGTTATATCAACCTTATAGGTGGCCCCAGGTCTGAACAGTTGGCAGAGACAGCAAAGTCTTTTGGGGATTTTTCCGGCCTCTCAATCTCTCAGTCCAGGCCAATACATTCCAGGGTTCAGACAACGTAATGGCGGACTGGAATTCAAGGTATCTGATAGACTCCAGCAATTGGAGATTAGACACCAGGGTATTTGCCAGTTTGTCATCCCTCTGGGGTCCCTTCTCTATAGAGTTGTTGGCTTCTCGCCTTACTATTCCTTTACCACAATACTACTGTTGGAGACCAGACCCACGGCTTTGGCCACGGAAGCTTTGGTCCAGACCTGGACACTAGGGACGCTTTACGCTTTCCCTCTGTTCATTCTCATTTCAACAGTAATAAGACTAGTACAAGTACAATTAGCTACAATAGTGCTCATAGCACCCTTATGGAGGTCTCAACCATGGTTCCTGCACCTCCTGAAACTGTGGACATTCCCTGGCCTTCAGTCAACATTTCAGATGCATCTGCCTCCTTTTTGTCGAGTTCCTGGGCCCCCTCTACTAGGAGGAGATATGGTACTGCATGGAACTCATGGGTTTCTTGGTGCATGGAACATCAAGTTGATTCCATATCAGTTCCTTGAGTAACTTGTTTAGTTCTTCACACATATTTGGGGACGGTAAAGCGTATCGCACGATTAATAACCTCAGATCGGTGATATCTGATTCACATTAGGGTTTTATTGGTATTCCTGCCGGGAAGCATCCCATTACATGTAGGTTATTGAAGGGTATACAGTGTAACGACCCCTCGTTCCCGTTATTCTAACATCTGGGATGTCATTCTAGTTAGTTTTCTGGATAAGTGACCCGAGAATGAAACTCTGTCTATTAAACTGATTTCTGTGAAATTGGCCACTTTCCTTTGCTTGATTTCCTGCAATAGAATCTCACACGTTCGAGCCCTAAACTTAACGGGAAGAAGTTTTACCCGACACGGGGAGAAATGTTACATTTTCCTATAGGACAAAGACTTCATTGTCAGAGGTCTTCTATCCAGTTTTGCACAGCGTCCTATTCTTTACCCAGTAATTGTTTTAAAGAATATGGAAGAGTTTCTGCCCCTAACAGGTCACTCCAATCCCAACGGTTATTTATATCCTTACACAAACCATACAATTCTGTAACTTCCACCACACTCGCTGGGTGGGTTAAATGGATCATGTCAGAAGCTGGTGTAGACGTCTCCGTGTTCGGAGCTCATTCATCCCGGAGTGCTTCTGCTTCCGAGGTTTTTTCTTCCGTGGATGTCGTCTTGTAGACATCTTAAACCAGCAGACTGGTCCAGAGAATCCGCCTTTAGGGAGTGTTATTTTAAACCAGTGTGTCACATGTCACTATCACGAATTAATTAAGCTTTGAACTCGCATAATATGAGCCTCCGTGTCTTGTGGGATAATTCCCAGATTCCCCTATTAATATGACGGGGAATCATAATTATAATAACGACATGAACGCGAGTATTATCCCACCCGATAATTGGGGTATTCCCACCCTTTATATTCGGTTATTAGGTTTTGATGTTTCAGTAGTCATTACAGATTTTTTCAAAACCTTCTTAATATAAGCATGCGCAAGCTCCTTCACTCACGAGCACCGCCTCAGAGACCGCAATGGTGCGAAAGCCGCACCCCCCAAAGGCGGACCCTCAGGGAGGAGCAGTGAACGCAATGGAGAGCCTCCGGAGCGACGGACTCGCTTCCCACTGAACCGCTAATGTGAAAACCAAGTGCCTCACAATAAAACAATAAAATATTAGCAATAAATATCAGTAGCCCTGGCCTGCAAAACGGAGGAAAGTAACCCTTTTACAAACCAAGGGCATTAAATACACACATAAATATATATATATCTAGTGAAATATAACTTATTACAAGCAATAACGTTATGCAGTGTTATATCTGAAACACAATTTCTAATTGCTGCTAATACTTATCTCTGTCGGCGAGCAGCAAAGAAAAGAGGCGTGGCTAAAGGTTACCTCAGGAGTTATACACCTGGATGATCGCTGATTGGTTGGAAGAGACTAAAGGACAATACTATTGGACATATCTTAGTTGATTGTTAAAAGAGAGTTTTTTCTTTCAAAATACTTTGTCTGTATTTTGTGCTAATCTTTGCTGCTATCGGCTTAAGTAAAGAAAAGAATAGCAGAATATGAAGCCTCCGTGTCTTGTGGGATAATCCTACACCCAAAACGCTGCCGAGACCTGACGAGCGAGAGTGATCCATCCAACTGCCCCGACGGGTCTTTAACCAGCAGAAATACAGTCACGTGTGTCAGCCTTATGGTCATCAGGCAGGGGTTCGTAGCCATTGGCCAGCAGATTGTAGTCATTAGTAACAGGCTGAGCAGGAGCTGATGTTATTTTCTGTCAGTACGAGGGAGAGCGTTCCAGAGAGTGGGGGCTGCGCGTGAGAAATCCTGCAGTGTATCATGGGAAGAGGTGATGCGGTGAGAAGCTAGGCGCAGGTCACTGTTTGACCTTAGGGAGCGGGCTGGGGTGTATTTGGTGATTAGTGAGGACAGGTAGTGGGGCGCTGAGTTAGTGAGGGTTTTGTAGGTAAGGATAAGGATTTTGAACTTAATTCTGCAGTGGATGGGGAGCCAGTGAAGGGACTCGCAGAGGGGAGCGGCGGGTGAGGTGGATGGGGAGCCAGTGAAGGGACTCGCAGAGAGGAGCGGCGGGTGAGGTGGATGGGGAGCCAGTGAAGGGACTCGCAGAGAGGAGCGGCGGGTGAGGTGGATGGGGAGCCAGAGAAGGGACTCGCAGAGAGGAGCGGCGGGTGAGGTGGATGGGGAGCCAGTGAAGGAACTCGCAGAGGGGAGAGACAGAGCGGCGGGTGAGGTGAATTAGCCTGGCGGAGGCGTTCAGGATGGATTGTAGGGGGGAGAGGCGGGACATAGGGAGGCCAGATAAGAGATTATTGCAATAGTCGAGTCGGGAGATTACCAGGGCGTGTATGAGTTGTTTTGTGGTGACAGCGGTAAGAAATGGCCGAATTCTGGAAATATTACGCAGTTGGTATCGGCAGGAGGAGGAAAGAGACTGGATGTGGGGGATGAAGGAAGAGCAGAGTCAAGTGTAACTCCAAGACAGCGAACTTGGTTTGATGGGGAGATGGTGATACCCTCCACCATGATAGAGAAGTCAGGAGGTGGGGAGGCATTGGAGGGAGGAATAAGTAGGAGCTCAGTCTTTTGACATGTTGCTCTTTAGGTGGTGGGAGGCCATCCAGGAGGAGATGCCAGATAACAGTCACTGACTTTTGAAAGGACAGGGGAGAGAGATCAGGGGTAGAGAGGTAGATCTGAGTGTCATCAGCGTAGAGGTGGTAATTAAAGCCAAAGCTGTTGATGATTTTGCCCAGGGAGGAGGTGTAGATGGAAAAGAGCAGAGGACCAAGGACAGAGCCTTGAGGTACACCAACAGATAGAGGCAATGAAGAGGAGGAGTTACCAGCAAAGGACACACAGAAGGACCTGTTGGATAAATAGGAGTCAACCCAAGCAAGTGCAGTGTCACCGAGACCCAGAGAGTTGAGGGTCTGTAGAAGGAGGGGGTGGTCAACTGTGTCAAAAGCAGCCGAGAGGTCAAGCAGGATGAGAATAGAATAGTAGCCGTGTTTTTTAGCAGTTAGGAGGTCGTTGGTGACTTTGGTGAGGGCAGTTTCAGTTGAGTGTAGGGGACGGAAGCCAGATTGCAGGGGGTCAAGTAGGGAATTGGAGGACAGGAAGAGGGAGAGGCGGTTGAAGACTAGTTTTTCTAAGAGCTTAGATGTGAAGGGAAGCAGGGATACAGGGCGGTAGTTGGATGGAGAGTTGGGATCTAGGGATGGTTTCTTTAGTAAAGGGGTAACTAGCGCGTGTTTGAAGGCGGATGGAAAGGAGCCAGTGGAGAGAGATAGGTTGAAGATGTGTGTGAGAGCAGGGGTGAGGGAGGAGGAGAGGGGAGGAATTAGATGTGAGGGAATGGGGTCGAGCGGGCACGTGGTGAGATGTGAGGAGGACAATAAGGAATTGACTTCCTCCTCAGTGGCTGGGAGGAAGCGGCAGAGGGTGGCAGAGGGGACCTGTGGGAGTGGAGGAAGCAGATAACTATCTTGTGTTGGGATGTTGCTTCTGATAGTTAGAGTTTTACTGAGGAAGTAGTCTGCCAGGTCTTGAGCGCTGAAGGCAGCGTATAATAAAATACGCTGTGACATTCATCATACTGCAGGGCAGCACCCTTCAGATACTGCCACAGAATAAACTGTTGCCTTATCCAGCTCTGCACTGAGTGTCAGGTGCTTCTCATCATTCAGCCTGCTGCCTCTATTTAACAGAACTACACCCTTACCTAGAAGCTTCAGCATCAAACTTTCACCCCAGAGTGGAACTCGTGCAACCAGGAGCCTGTTACTCTGACAGATCTGTGTTCAGGACTTTCCTGAGTATCTGACGGCTTGCTTACCTACCAGACAACTGCCTTCCATACCCCTGGACCTGTTGGGCTTCGTCCAAGTAAATCCTGCTTCATCCAACGGACCCACTGCTTCATGCAAGTAACTCCTTCATTCAAGAGACCCCCACTTCATCTAAGTGATCTTGCATTGCCTAAAGCAGTGGTTCTCAACCTGGGCACCCCCAGGACACACAATTGTCGTTGGTCATTAAGTCGCGACCCAAAAATAATTGAATTTCTGAAACCTTATAATGTATTCCACAAAACAATGTGTGTAATATTCTACAGTACATTCACTTTGTAAACAAACAGGGATTCTTTCCAAAAGGATATTGCAGTAATCACAGAACTAGTGAAAAGGATAGTGCAGTAATCACAGAACTAGTGAAAAGGATATTGCAGTAATCACAGAACTAGTGAAAAGGATAGAGCAGTAATAACAGAACTAGTGAAAAGGAAAGTGCAGTAATCACAGAACTAGTGAAAAGGATAGTGCAGTAATCACAGAACTAGTGAAAAGGATAGTGCAGTAATCACAGCATTAGTGAAAAGGATATTGCAGTAATCACAGAACTAGTGAAAAGGAAAGTGCAGTAATCACAGAACTAGTGAAAAGGATATTGCAGTTATCACAGAACTAGTGAAAAGGATAGTGCAGTAATCACAGAACTAGTGAAAAGGAAAGTGCATTAATCACAGAACTAGTGAAAAGGATAGTGCAGTAATCACAGAACTAGTGAAAAGGAAAGTGCAGTAATCACAGAACTAGTGAAAAGGATATTGCAGTAATCACAGAACCAGTGAAAAGGAAAGTGCAGTAATCACAGAACTAGTGAAAAGGATATTGCAGTAATCACAGAACCAGTGAAAAGGAAAGTGCAGTAATCACAGAACTAGTGAAAAGGATATTGCAGTAATCACGGAACTAGTGAAAAGGATATTGCATTAATCACAGAACTAGTGAAAAGGATATTGCAGTAATCACAGAACTAGTGAAAAGGATATTGCAGTAACCACAGAACTAGTGAAAAGGATAGTGCAGTAATCACAGAACTAGTGAAAAGGATATTGCAGTAATGACAGCATTAGTGAAAAGGATAGCGCAGTAATGACAGCATTAGTGAAAAGGATAGCGCAGTAATGACAGCATTAGTGAAAAGGATAGCGCAGTAATGACAGCATTATTGAAAAGGATAGCACAGTAATGACAGCATTAGTGAAAAGGATAGCGCAGTAATGACAGCATTATTGAAAAGGTTAGCGCAGTAATCACAGAACTAGTGAAAAGGATATTGCAGTAATCACAGAACTAGTGAAAAGGATAGTGCAGTTATCAGAGAACTTGTGAAAAGGATAGTGCAGTAATCACAGAACTAGTGAAAAGGAAAGTGCAGTAATCACAGATCTAGTGAAAAGGATAGTGCCGTAATCACAGAACTAGTGAAAAGGATAGTGCAGTATTCACAGAACTAGTGAAAAGGAAAGTGCAGCTAGTGAATAGGATAGTGCAGTAATCACAGAACTAGTGAAAAGGATAGAGCAGTAATCACAGAACTAGTGAAAAGGAAAGTGCAGCTAGTGAAAAGGATAGTGCAGTAATCACAGAACTAGTGAAAAGGATAGTGCAGTAATCACAGCATTAGTGAAAAAGGATAGTGCAGTAATCACAGCATTAGTGAAAAGGAAAGTGCAGCTAGTGAAAAGGATAGTGCAGTAATCACAGAACTAGTGAAAAGGAAAGTGCAGTAATCACAGAACTTGTGAAAAGGTAAGTGCAGTAATCAAAGAACTAGTAAAAGGGATAGTGCAGTATTCACAGAACTAGTGAAAAGGATAGTGCAGTAATCACAGAACTAGTGAAAAGGATAGTGCAGTAATAACAGCATTAGTGAAAAGGATAGTGCAGTAATCACAGAACTAGTGAAAAGGAAAGTGCAGTAATCACAGAACTAGTGAAAAGGATAGTGCAGTTATCACAGAACTAGTGAAAAGGATAGTGCAGTAATCAAAGAACTAGTGAAAAGGATAGTGCAGTAATCACAGAACTAGTGAAAAGGATATTGCAGTAATCACAGAACTAGTGAAAAGGAAAGTGCAGTAATCACAGAACTAGTGAAAAGGATATTGCAGTAATCACAGAACCAGTGAATAGGAAAGTGCAGTAATCACAGAACTAGTGAAAAGGATATTGCAGTAATCACGGAACTAGTGAAAAGGATATTGCAGTAATCACAGAACTAGTGAAAAGGATATTGCAGTAATCACAGAACTAGTGAAAAGGATAGTGCAGTAGTCACAGAACTAGTGAAAAGGATATTGCAGTAATCACAGAACCAGTGAAAAGGATAGCGCAGTAATCACAGAACTAGTGAAAAGGATAGCGCAGTAATCACAGAACTAGTGAAAAGGATAGTGCAGTAATCACAGAACTAGTGAAAAGGAAAGTGCAGTAATCACAGAACTAGTGAAAAGGAAAGTGCACCTAGTGAAAAGGATAGTGCAGTAATCACAGAACTAGTGAAAAGGAAAGTGCAGTAATCACAGAACTAGTGAAAAGGAAAGTGCAGTAATCACGGAACTAGTGAAAAGGAAAGTGCAGTAATCACGCTACTAGTGAAAGGGATAGTGCAGTAATCACATAACTAGTGAAAAGGATATTGCAGTAATCACAGAACCAGTGAAAAGGAAAGTGCAGTAATCACAGAACTAGTGAAAAGGATAGTGCAGTAATCCCAGAACTAGTGAAAAGGATAGCGCAGTAATCCCAGAACTAGTGAAAAGTATAGCGCAGTAATGACAGCATTAGTGAAAAGGCTTGCGCAGTAATGACAGCATTAGTGAAAAGGATAGCGCAGTAATGACAGCATTAGTGAAAAAGATAGCGCAGTAATGACAGCATTATTGAAAAGGATAGCGCAGTAATGACAGCATTAGTGAAAAGGATAGCGCAGTAATGACAGCATTAGTGAAAAGAATAGTGCAGTAATCACAGCATTAGTGAAAAGGATAGTGCAGTAATCACAGAACTAGTGAAAAGGATAGAGCAGTAATCACAGAACTAGTGAAAAGGAAAGGGCAGTAATCACAGAGAACTAGTGAAAAGGAAAGTGCAGCTAGTGAAAAGGATAGTGCAGTAATCACAGCATTAGTGAAAAGGAAAGTGCAGTAATCACAGAACTAGTGAAAAGGAAAGTGCAGTAATCACAGAACTAGTGAAAAGGACAGAGCAGTAATCACAGAACTAGTGAAAAGGATAGTGCAGTATTCACAGAACTAGTGACAAGGAAAGTGCAGCTAGTTAAAAGGATAGTGCAGTAATCACAGAACTAGTGAAAAGGATAGCGCAGTAATCACAGAACTAGTGTAAAGGATAGCGCAGTAATCACAGAACTAGTGAAAAGGAAAGTGCAGTAATCACAGAACTAGTGAAAAGGATAGTACAGTAATCACAGAACTAGTGAAAAGGAAAGTGCAGTAATCACAGAACTAGTGAAAAGGATGGTGCAGTATTCACAAAACTAGTGAAAAGGAAAGTGCAGTAATCACAGAACTAGTGAAAAGGATAGTGCAGTATTCACAGAACTAGTGAGAAGGAAAGTGCAGCTAGTGAAAAGGATAGTGCAGTAATCACAGAACTAGTGAAAAGGAAAGTGCAGTAATCACAGAACTAAGGAAAAGGATAGTGCAGAAATCACAGAACTAGTGAAAAGGATAGTGCAGTAATCACAGAACTAGTAAAAAGGATAGTGCAGTAATCACGGAACTAGTGAAAGGGATAGTGCAGTAATCACAGAACTAGTGAAAAGGAAAGTGCAGTAATCACAGAACTAGTGAAAAGGATAGTGCAGTATTCACAGAACTAGTGAAAAGGAAAGTGCAGCTAGTGAAAAGGATAGTGCAGTAATCACAGAACTAGTGAAAAGGAAAGTGCAGTAATCACAGAACTAGTGAAAAGGAAAGTGCAGTAATCACGGAACTAGTGAAAGGGATAGTGCAGTAATCACAGAACTAGTGAAAAGGATAGAGCAGTAATCACATAACTAGTGAAAAGGAAAGTGCAGCTAGTGAAGAGGATAGTGCAGTAATCACAGAACTAGTGAAAAGGAAAGTGCAGTAATCACATAACTAGTGAAAGGAATAGTGCAGTAATCACAGCATTAGTGAAAAGGATAGTGCAGTAATCACAGAACTAGTGAAAAGGAAAGTGCAGTAATCACAGAACTAGAGTGAGAAGGAAAGTGCAGTAATCACAGAACTAGTGATGTGAAAGGGAAAAGGATAGTGCAGTAATCACAGAACTAGTGAAAAGGATAGCGCAGTAATCACAGAACTAGTGAAAAGGATAGAGCAGTAATCACAGAACTAGTGAAAGATAGTGAAAAGGAAAGTGCAGCTAGTGAAAAGGGATACAGTGCAACAGTAGCATAATCACAGAACAGTGAAAAGGAAAGGATAGAGCAGTAATCACAGCATTAGTGAAAAGGATAGTGCAGTAATCACAGAACTAGTGAAAAGGAAAGTACAGTAATCACAGAACTAGTGAAAAGGAAAGTGCAGTAATCACAGAACTAGTGAAAAGGATAGTGCAGTAATCAGTCACAGAACTAGTGAAAAGGAAAGTGCAGTAATCACAGAACTAATGAAAAGGAAAGTGCAGTAATCACAGAACTAGTGAAAAGGAAAGTGCAGTAATCACAGAACTAGTGAAAAGGAAAGTGCAGTAATCACAGAACTAGTGAAAAGGATAGTGCAGTAATCACAGCATTAGTGAAAAGGAGAGTGCAGTAATCACAGAACTAGTGAAAAGGAAAGTGCAGTAATCACGGAACTAGAGAAAGGGATAGTGCAGTAATCACAGAACTAGTGAAAAGGATAGTGCATTAATCACAGAACTAGTGAAAAGGAAAGTGCAGTAATCACAGAACTAGTGAAAAGGAAAGTGCAGTAATCCCAGAACTAGTGAAAAGGAAAGTGCAGTAATCACGGAACTAGTGAAAAGGAAAGTGCAGTAATCACGGAACTAGTGAAAGGGATAGTGCAATAATCACAGTACTAGTGAAAAGGAAAGTGCAGTAATCACAGAACTAGTGAAAAGGATAGTGCAGTAATCACAGAACTAGTGAAAAGGAAAGTGCAGTAATCACAGAACTAATGAAAAGGAAAGTGCAGCAATCACAGAACTAATGAAAAGGATAGAGCAGTAATCACAGAACTAGTGAAAAGGAAAGTGCAGTAATCACAGAACTAGTGAAAAGGAAAGTGCAGCTAGTGAAGAGGATAGTGCAGTAATCACAGAACTAGTGAAAAGGAAAGTGCAGTAATCACATAACTAGTGAAAGGGATAGTGCAGTAATCACAGCATTAGTGAAAAGGATAGTGCAGTAATCACAGAACTAGTGAAAAGGAAAGTGCAGTAATCACAGAACTAGTGAGAAGGAAAGTGCAGTAATCACAGAACTAGTGAAAGGGATAGTGCAGTAATCACAGAACTAGTGAAAAGGATAGAGGAGTAATCACAGAACTAGTGAAAATGATAGTGCAGTATTCACAGAACTAGTGAAAAGGAAAGTGCAGCTAG
The DNA here is from genome assembly GCA_009667805.1 of Leptobrachium leishanense. Classification (NCBI taxonomy): domain Eukaryota; kingdom Metazoa; phylum Chordata; class Amphibia; order Anura; family Megophryidae; genus Leptobrachium; species Leptobrachium leishanense. The sequence goes on along the minus strand of CM019070.1, from coordinate 166,529,508 downwards.
TGAAAAGGATAGTGCAGTAATTACAGAACTAGTGAAAAGGAAAGTGCAGTAATCACCGAACTTGTGAAAAGGATAGTGCAGTAATCACAGCATTAGTGAAAAGGATAGTGCAGTAATCACAGCATTAGTGAAAAGGATAGTGCAGTAATCACAGAACTAGTGGAAAGGAAAGTGCAGTAATCATAGAACTAGTGAAAAGGAAAGTGCAGTAATCACAGAACTAGTGAAAAGGATAGTGCAGTAATCACAGAACTAGTGAAAAGGAAAGTGCAGTAATCACAGCATTAGTGAAAAAGGATAGTGCAGTAATCACAGCATTAGTGAAAAGGATAGTGCAGTAATCACAGAACTAGGGAAAAGGAAAGTGCAGTAATCACAGAACTAGTGAAAAGGATAGTGCAGTAATCACAGCATTAGTGAAAAGGATAGTGCAGTAATCACAGCATTAGTGAAAAGGATAGTGCAGTAATCACGGAACTAGTGAAAGGGATGGTGCAGTAATCACAGCATTAGTGAAAAAGGATAGTGCAGTAATCACAGCAATAGTGAAAAGGATAGTGCAGTAATCACGGAACTAGTGAAAGGGATGGTGCAGTAATCACAGAACTAGTGAAAAGGATAGAGCAGTCATCACAGAACTAGTGAAAAGGAAAGTGCAGTAATCACAGAACTAGTGAAAAGGATAGTGCAGCAATCACGGAACTAGTGAAAGGGATGGTGCAGTAATCACAGAACTAGTGAAAAGGATAGAGCAGTAATCACAGAACGAGTGAAAAGGAAAGTGCAGTAATCACAGAACTAGTGAAAAGGATAGTGCAGTATTCACAGAACTAGTGAAAAGGAAAGTGCAGCTACTGAAAAGGATAGTGCAGTAATCACAGAACTAGTGAAAAGGATAGTGCAGTAATAACAGCATTAGTGAAAAGGATAGTGCAGTAATCACAGAACTAGTGAAAAGGAAAGTGTAGTAATCACAGAACTAGTGAAAAGGAAAGTGCAGTAATCACAGAACTAGTGAAAAGGAAAGTGCAGTAATCACGGAACTAGTGAAAGGGATAGTGCAGTAATCACAGAACTAGTGAAAAGGATAGAGCAGTAATCACAGAACTAGTAAAAAGGAAAGTGCAGTAATCACAGAACTAGTGAAAAGGAACGTGCAGCTAGTGAAAAGGATAGTGCAGTAATTACAGAACTAGTGAAAAGGAAAGTGCAGTAATCACAGACCTTGTGAAAAGGATAGTGCAGTAATCACAGCATTAGTGAAAAGGATAGTGCAGTAATCACAGCATTAGTGAAAAGGATAGTGCAGTAATCACAGAACTAGTGAAAAGGATAGTGCAGTAATCACAGAACTAGTGAAAAGGAAAGTGCAGCAATCACAGAACTAGTGAAAAGGAAAGTGCAGTAATCACAGAACTATTGAAAGGGATAGTGCAGTAATCAGAGAACTAGTGAAAAGGAAAGTGCAGTAATCACAGAACTAGTGAAAAGGATAGTGCAGTATTCACAGAACTAGTGAAAAGGGAAGTGCAGCTAGTGAAAAGGATAGTTCAGTAATCACAGAACTAGTGAAAAGGATAGTGCAGTAATCACAGCATTAGTGAAAAAGGATAGTGCAGTAATCACAGAACTAGGGAAAAGTAAAGTGCAGTAATCACAGAACTAGTGAAAAGGAAAGTGCAGCAATCACAGAACTAGTGAAAAGGAAAGTGCAGTAATCACAGAACTATTGAAAGGGATAGTGCAGTAATCACAGAACTAGTGAAAAGGATAGTGCAGTAATCACAGCATTAGTGAAAAAGGATAGTGCAGTAATCACAGAACTAGGGAAAAGTAAAGTGCAGTAATCACAGAACTAGTGAAAAGGAAAGTGCAGTAATCACAGAACTAGTGAAAAGGATAGTGCAGTAATCACAGCATTAGTGAAAAAGGATAGTGCAGTAATCACAGCATTAGTGAAAAGGATAGTGCAGTAATCACAGAACTAGTGAAAAGAATAGTGCAGTAATCACAGCATTAGTGAAAAAGGATAGTGCAGTAATCACAGCATTAGTGAAAAGGATAGTGCAGTAATCACAGAACTAGTGAAAAGGATAGTGCAGTAATCACAGCATTAGTGAAAAGGGATAGTGCAGTAATCACGGAACTAGTGAAAGGGATGGTGCAGTAATCACAGAACTAGTGAAAAAGGATAGTGCAGTAATCACAGAACTAGTGAAAAGGAAAGTGCAGCTAGTGAAAAGGATAGTGCAGTAATCACAGAACTAGTGAAAAGGATAGAGCAGTAATTACAGAACTAGTGAAAAGGATAGTGCAGTATTCACAGAACTAGTGAAAAGGAAAGTGCAGCTAGTGAAAAGGATAGTGCAGTAATCACAGAACTAGTGAAAAGGATAGTGCAGTAATCGCAGAACTAGTGAAAAGGATAGTGCAGTAATAACAGAACTAATGAAAAGGATAGTGCAGTAATCACAACTAGTGAAAAGGAAAGTGCAGTAATCACAGAACTAGTGAAAAGGATAGTGCAGTAATCACAGAACTAGTGAAAAGGATAGCGCAGTAATCACAGAACTAGTGAAAAGGATAGCGCAGTAGTCACAGAACTAGTCAAAGCGATAGCGCAGTAATCACAGAACTAGTGAAAAGGATAGTGCAGTAATCACAGAACTAGTGGAAAGGAAAGTGCAGTAATCACAGAACTAGTGAAAAGGAAAGTGCAGTAATCACAGAACTAGTGAAAAGGATAGGGCAGTAATCACAGAACTAGTGAAAAGGAAAGTGCAGTAATCACAGAACTAGTGAAAAGGATAGAGCAGTAATCACAGAACTAGTGAAAAGGATAGCGCAGTAATCACAGAACTAGTGAAAAGGATAGCGCAGTAGTCACAGAACTAGTCAAAGCGATAGCGCAGTATTCACAGAACTAGTGAAAAGGATAGTGCAGTAATCACAGAACTAGTGGAAAGGAAAGTGCAGTAATCACAGAACTAGTGAAAAGGAAAGTGCAGTAATCACAGAACTAGTGAAAAGGATAGGGCAGTAATCACAGAACTAGTGAAAAGGAAAGTGCAGTAATCACAGAACTAGTGAAAAGGATAGAGCAGTAATCACAGAACTAGTGAAAAGGATAGCGCAGTAATCACAGAACTAGTGAAAAGGATAGTGCAGTAATCACGGAACTAGTGAAAAGGATAGCGCAGTATTCACAGAACTAGTGAAAAGGATAGCGCAGTAATCACAGAACTAGTGAAAAGGAAAGTGCAGTAATCACAGAACTAGTGAAAAGGATAGTGCAGTAATCACAGAACTAGTGAAAAGGATAGCGCAGTATTCACAGAACTAGTGAAAAGGATAGCGCAGTAATCACAGAACTAGTGAAAAGGAAAGTGCAGTAATCACAGAACTAGTGAAAAGGATAGTGCAGTAATCACAGAACTAGTGAAAAGGATAGCGCAGTAATCACAGAACTAGTGAAAAGGATAGCGCAGTAATCACAGAACTAGTGAAAAGGATAGTGCAGTAATCATAGAACTAGTGAAAAGGAAAGTGCAGTAATCACAGAACTAGTGAAAAGGATAGAGCAGTAATCACAGAACTAGTGAAAAGGATAGCGCAGTAATCACAGAACTAGTGAAAAGGATAGTGCAGTAATCACGGAACTAGTGAAAAGGAAAGTGCAGTAATCACAGAACTAGTGAAAAGGAAAGTGCAGTAATCACAGAACTAGTGAAAAGGAAAGTGCAGTAATCACAGAACTAGTGAAGAGGAAAGTGTTTGCTGTAAAATAAACGAATTGAAACATATGAAATTAATTAGAACTTATTGGAAAACTGGAGATGCTTCTTGCTCTTAAGAGTCTCAAAGTCTGGGTGATGACAGACAAAGCAACTCTAAATTAAATCAATACTGAATGAATAATAAGTTAAAAAAAAAAAAAAAAATTTCACCTGCTCTGCGCTCCCCCGCCATCCATCTTTGCCGCTGCACACATTATTTTTTCACAGCGGCAGCAGCCTGCCCTCCCTGAGCCTACGCAATTTGCGTAGCTGAACGATATGCTAATTGCGTAAACTCAAGCTTTCCAAGAGATTAAGAAGACTGCAGTGCGCGTCTGGCGCTGCCTACTTCTTGAATCTACCTAGAGAGGAACTGGAGAGCAGTGGAATAGCTTGGACCAATGGGAAAGCAGTATTGGTGAGGGAGGTAGCCGCACCGCCTGTGACCCGCTGCTGCAGGTAAGATGCATCAGTGGGTCCCAGGCATTAGAGGAGCCTGGGGGCACTTGCCCCGTGATCCAATCCGCCCCTGGTCGCGAACCACTACTTGAGAAACACTGGCCTAAAGGACTTACCTGTGTATCACAGACTCCCTGCATACCGGACTCTTTCCTTACATCAGTTTTCCCTGCTCTAAGAACCCGACCTGTGTTGTCCCTCTGTAAATTAACCTCTTCCCTCTCCTGTGTCCCAAGTATTCCTGTGTATATTTTGCCAGCCTGCTCATTATATGTTTAGTTCACTCTCCTCCTTTCTCTCTACCTGAACCTGTATATTTTATGGTTAACTCCTTCCTGCCTACACTCAGACCCCCCTGTATGTCCACAGTCTGCCCTGTTCCAGCTCAGCTCTTTCTATATTCAGTTACTCTTTCTGCCCTCAACCT